>JAHDVE020002737.1:0-482500 GCA_022606495.2 Halesus radiatus
ATGGATATTGTCATTTCAAGCAACGTTTCGATTCTGAATGGTGGTCTCTCACTATTTTTGAAACTCTCAATTCATCATGGAATTCCAATTTAAAGTGATTTTTTTTATATTTATTTATTTTAGACCAGACCGGGTTCACCCTATCACGGGCATCGTCAGATTGTTACTTACAAAGGTTTTTATTTTAAATTAAAAAATTCATTTTTCTATACATGGTGTATCTACCACTCTCTAAAGATATTTCGAAAAAATGTTATTTCTGCTCCAATTAGATTAATTATACCTTCACAACGTCCTGTAATATGAATGACCTTAAAAAATAATAATAATAATTTATTTAGCAGAGTCAACGTGAATGCTCAAATTCAATCAAACAGCAAATATCTGTTAAAATATAATTTATTCGCTTGAAGCCATCATCTGTTAGCATTGCAACCAACACCATCGAGAAGTTAGCCGCATTATGCAAACCGGACTGGAACCGAACCCAACCTTGCGTTAATTCCGCCCATCCACCCCCCTCCCCATCTGGACCACGGCTCATCCGGCTAAGATCTGCGCAACAATTTGTCCGGAACAGATTCATTAGTATTCATCGAGGCAAGTGACGTAATCCGATTGGCAATCTCACACTTGTCATAAATAAGGGAAGCAGCGGGTGATGTTTTCAGAATATATTATTTTGCATGATTGCATAATTAAGGAAAAATGAATTAACGTATTAGGGAATTGTTATTCAGGGTGTGTAAAGTTAAAATTGGAGATGTTTTCTGAAATTCTCCTACAATGTAGTATTCAAATAATTCCTTGGGGTTTTTAAAAAGACGTCTTGGGGAGGTAATATTATGTATATTTTCATTGATATTGAAATAAAGGCTAACAGAAGCGAAAGGCTGATTTAACATTTCCACATAGAATTTTAAATAATAATATCGACTGCACCGAGCTTCTGTCCCTAATTAATTTTAACATACCTCTGAGACATACCCGCCATACAGCACTATTCCACACGCCTAGTTACAAAACAATTGCAGCTAAAAATTCATTAATTAGCAGTGCTCTTCATTCATATTATATAATATTAACCTAAACAATTAAAAAATCGATATTTATTCGGATTAATTGGCCACATTTAAAAAAAGCATCTTAGCAATAATATAAACTGCTCATTATGCATACACTTCAATATTATGTACATCACCACTTCTCACACAAACAAACACATTAACAAGTACACACACACTTATTAATACCACTACGCATAGAACGCATCGATACCTTAGTTCAATAGGGAACTAACTAAAAATACCTCATTTTGAGAAAATTGAATTTGAAAATTTTTCATAAAGACATCGCTCCGATGTAAAGTTATTTTGTCCACCTATAACATAATAATAGATGCAACATGTAAGTAATTTATCAACCTATCATATCATAGGTGTAAATGGCTACATTTATTAAGTTCCAAACGAAAACATTTGACATGTTTCTCTATTGAACTAATAATGTGATGATTTCATTATAATTCCATAAAGAATTATCTGATTACATAATAAGGACGAATTAGACTAATTTTTTTTATTGAAATATGAGAAGTGAGAGTTTCTTTACCATTTTTCATAATAACTCAAAACCCAGAAATTTTGAGTTATTTCACTATTGAATTAAGGTATCGACATGTCACCCGGTAAATACATATATAAATCAGAAAATACAAGGAAACATATCATAGGTACTTGCTTTGTAAATTTAATTTATGTAACAATTTTTTCACTGTAAACATATCTACAGAACCTTTTGAAATGCAACTCGAAAAAACACATCTGTACTCTCGAAGAATGAACGTCATGAACCTTGCACAGCTTTTTCTTACAGGAGTATTGGTTAGCGCAATTATAAATTTCCTTTTCATTTCCGCTTTGAGCTACAGTTTTTTAGAATAGATATTTTTTTTTAAATTGTCAAAAAAATATTGGCCGGACTCCATAATATTATCTGTTTCAGATTTTCAAATCCAAATCTTCGGCGATGCCAGACTATAAAGATAGTTGGCTTCATATTATCGAAGCCCGCTCGCTGTTGGTGCGGTAAGGAATGAGCATTTCACGTGCTGCTCTAGACCCTGCGCAAACAATGGACTGCGCTGCAAACCGTTACCTTTCTTTATCGAACTTTACTGCTCCGCACAAGGTCTGGAGCAGCGCGTGATCGTTACTTAACAGACCGTCAGCGAACGGGCTTGACATTCTTCTGATACAATAATTCTAACTAATATTCCTAAAACATGGCTATTTTTATATCCCCGTTTTGGTAAATGAACATCTCAAGAGCGCCTAATAAAGCTGGAAAAAAAATGCTAAAATAACATTCAAAATACTTACTGACTCCTATTTATAATTGAAGTAATTGCAATGTTTCGAAAACAATTATTGGTATTTCTATGATACTTAATTATTATTTTTAATTTTCTCTGGCTATGAAAAGGTTTTAAGTATGACAGTAGATCCAAAATTTGCGTATTAGTCCATTTGACGACCTCCATGGTCTAGGGGTAAGGCTCTCGACTACGAATCCGAAGGTCGCGGGTTCAAATCCCGGCGTGCGCAAGTAAATTTTATTTAATTAATTTTTGCTTTTTCACAATTAATTAATTTAAAAATAAGATATAGTATATTTGCGCATGTTCCAGATTGGAAGATACTTTTAGTATCGCCATGGTGAAAGACCACCATTCAGAATTGAAATGTTGCTTGAAATGGCTTTTAGCCGTGTTTGGTGACCAGATCTGAGTAGCCAGTTATTTCCCCACCTTCCCCTCCCCAATACCTTCAGCCTCACAGCATTCCCCAATTAGGGATACGATTGTCTCACTGGCTCCAGACGGTTGGGAGCAGTTGGGATTCTTGTGCGGTATTCATATAAAAAATAAATTTTGGTAAGTTTACAGGTGATGCAAAAAACTGATCATTTTTTTAAAATTCATAGTTTAAATTTTTTTTAATTTGATACACTTTGGAACTACTTTACGTACATTAAAAATGAATGCAAATAAATATTAGTAGTAGTAGAATAAAAAAATAAGTTGTAATGCTGTTTTTATGTGAGAATGAAGATTTTTATGATTCAATCGAAGATCGAAGTTATGAATCACATACTAATCGAAAATGATGCCATCGTGACGGATTTTCTAGCTGACTGGAGTGTCTCCGAAATGGGAGAATTTGTGTTTAATAGGATTTTCTGGCGGAATCCAATAAAAGGTAATTCCCGGAATTTGCCGAAATAATGAAAAGTATTTAGTTGCATTATTTTATTGCACTGGTAATGTATTAGTATTTTCTATTTCTTCGTTTATAGCGCCTTTTGTTGGTGGTTTTATTGCTCAGCGGAATATATGGCAAAAATCCGAGTCAGTTTTATTTATTTATTCTAATGGCACAACATGTGCCATTAAGATAAATGAAAGAAAAGTGTAAATACAACAATAACAAAGAAACAGAAAATACAAGTTTCACAAATATAAAATAATCAATTAAAAAGAATAAAAGTGAATGCAGTATCCACAAAGATGTATAAAGTATAAAGTATAAATATGTGATAAAGTATAGAGAACAAAAAGTTTGACGGAATCTGAGGGCATTTCCTGTAGATTCTAGCATAAATGGACATATCGAGATGGTAATACCGCAACAATTTAAAATTTATATTTTATCATCTTTATTTTATTTTCTCAATTTACTTATTTTTATTTCTTATTATTTCTTTTACTTGATGCGATTTTTGGTTAACTTAAAATTTTAATAAAAATATCAGGTTTTCATGCTAACGTGTTTTTTTTTTTAATTCTAAAAGGTGGCATTTAAATCTCAATTTGTGAATAAATGGTATTTAATCAAGTACATTTTGTTGAATATATTAGATACAGATATACATAGAAATAAATAAAAATTATGATAAAAATATTCGTAATTAAAAAACAAAACGTTATCGTAAAACATTTTGTTCCACTGCAGATAGTAAAGTTATCTGCATGTGAATCCTGACGCGGGCTTAAGCAAGCGTGAAGGTTTGTCGGTGGGTGGACTGGTGGGTTGGTTGGATGGCTGGTTGGTTCCACCGCTTCCTGACGAGGGTGTCAGTCAGCAGACAGCCGCCTCCATCTCCGTCTCCTTCGCCGTCCCGCGAAACTTGCCTTAATTGTTTCATTTCCATCCCACAGAGTCGGACGGCTGAAGTTTTGCCGCCTGTCCCCGTGTCTCGTATCACCCGACACCCTTCTACTACTACTGATCAGTGGCGTCGAGGCGACCGATCAAACTAGGCAACCGTGACGGGATGGATTTTTAAATTAAATAATTATTAACTCGAGAGAAGACTCATGCGCCCGCATCAGTTTGAGGATATATCGACATATTTTTTTATTAAATTTGAAAAGGTGTAGTAAAGTAGGGGATTTAAGAATAATAAATATTATAACGTTAGGTTTACCCAAATAAAATAAAAAAATAAAAATAGAATTATGAGTGGGAGACAAAACTGATAGATGGATTTTAATTTGTGGTAAATATCGGTTTATCAGAAATATCAACAAAATTGCACAAGTGGGAACAAATTTTCTGACTTTTTGAGACTAATGCAATTATCGTTAATAATTTTAAACCTTTTGCGAATGTTTTTCACTCCACATGTTGATTCCGCCGATCTTGACATTTAATATAAAGTATGCCCTGAGTAATTATTATGAATAAAATTTACTTAGTTCAAATCTTTCTCTATTGAACAAAGGTAATGATATAGCATAAAGGCGTTTTGATTTTAAAATACAAAATATTTAAAAAAAAATAAACAATAATTTTTAAAAAATATATCCTTTGAGCTAGAGGACTGGCCTTCGAGATTGCTTAGGGTCCTAAAATGTCTTGCCACGCCACTGCCACGATGCAAGGAGCCGAAATGCTGATATCAAGTTGAGGTTCTCGTGTTTGTGTCTTGTTTTGCGCAGTTTCTGTGTTGTGAAAGTGAATTTTATCTTCAAGACTAAGATTCAATTGAAATTACAATCCAGAAGAAGTGAAAATACATACCTACCATTGGCGTGCATTACTTTATTACCAAAGGTAGGCTGTGTGCAGTTTTAAGTTAACATATGAATACATTGTGCAATCAATTCATTATTATCTTGTACTGATTGTTGTGGACACCAGAAAAATGTGCAAAATATTCTTAGAAAATGGTTACAGTTAAAAAATATATATTTTAATTTCTTTCTATGGTTCGTTGTTTTTCTTAGGGTAGGCACAGCCTTTCAGTAATAGTCAAGGATACAATCTTCTAAAATGTTAAATGACGACGAATTGAGAAATAATGAAAGAAAAAAAGGTTTTAAAATTCAAACACAAGACAAAATGAAATTTGTTAAAAATACGGCAATTTGATAAATAATGTTTAAGAGATATAACTCCTGTAATAAACAGATTACGATAAAGGCAGCTGAATTTTGTGGAAATTATTCAAACTTTGTATTATAACTGCAAAAAGAAATGTTAACTTACAGAAGCATTAAATATAAAAAGGTAAGATTTTAATGAATTTAAAAGAAACGTTAATAAAATATAATCGTTGGGTGCTTTTGTAATTTGCACGGCGACGGCACAGATTGCCATGACGGCATAAGAGGGAAGCAAACTGTATGTGTTTGTATAAAGATGCTTTTAATTTATCGTCCGCGGAACGGCAAGCCTTGGGCGACAATGGATTGCCGTGCCGTCGCAGTTGAACACCGAGCTCCCGTAAAACTGTGACGGCAAATTTGAGAGTGTAGTCCGTTAGTTACAAGAACCTCTGCCTTTCTTTCTCCCTGCCGATTCCATCGCTTACGAAGCATCTCTTGCATGCTGGCGGTGTGTGTTGTTTCTTTTAAATATTGTTTTTTTTTATGAAACGCAAAAACTGTACAAATGCCGTTCACGACCACGCCATAAATTATGAAAACAATTGACGGCACGGCTTTCCGTGGACGTTCTCGGCCATCCTTGCCGTCGTGAGACGAAAATATCAAAATTCATAAAATTTCTGATCAAAAGATAAGATGAAAGAAAAAATCAAAAATCACATACTATACTTAATAATACTATATTTTATTATGTATTTGTGTTCATTGTGACGAACATCATTTTAATTATTTTGAAACTGTCTATTCATGGTGGAATTCCATATTAAAATCGATTTTTTTTATTAAAAAACCTTTGTAACTTTTTTCCACTTATTTATTTTCGACCGGATCGGTTTCACCCTGTCACGGGCATCCTCAGACTGGTACAATGAATACTAAATCTAGGGTATATATAGCATGGATGTCGGGAGTGAGTTCCCTGCTTTCTAATATTGTTTTTATCATTATAAAATAAATTTCAAATAATAAAAACAATATTAGAAAGCAGGGAACTCACTCCCAACATCCATACTATATAAACCATAGGTTTAGTATTCATTGTACGTTGTACAACTTTAGAAAATAGACGGAAAATTAACAACCTAACCTTTTTATTAAAATTATTAAATTGTAAATTCGATTGTTCTGAACTCCTGCATTTAATCAACCTATACATACCTAAACGAACTACAAAACAAACATTAACATTTTACATATGTATATCCCGTTCCAACTATAGTTCGCATTCCCCAATTCAACGCTTACACAGTCTTGGTAACAAATACTTGTATTTGACAATAATCTAAACCTGGGAAATTTCAAAAAAGTATGAGCGAATTATTTCTACCCAGTTTATAAATTATTATTAACTACAACTTTTTACATTATTTACTTATTTGTTATTAATGTTAATATTGACTTTGTGAATATAATTTTAAAAAAATCTGTTCCTTTATATTCCTGTGTATTTTTAGCATTGGTGCAGTTTTTTTTTCTTATTTCAAGTGTAATTAACTTTTGTGCATGTTCTCTATTTTTATTCTTCATCTGATTTTAAAATGACGTACTTGTATGTAAAAACCCTCTGGGCATTTAAGTAATAAGCCCTCTGGGCAGTAATTGTAAAATTAATTTTAACATTATTTTAATTAAATATGTTTGTAACTGTTTATTTATTATACTGAATATGAACCCTGTACTTAAGAATGTTCGTGATTTATATTAAAATACATAGTTAAATAAATAATTTCAATAAACTATTAAATAACCTACGATCCTCTATAGATGAAACGGAAAACGTGTTTATTTACAAGTATAACGGAAGATAACGAAAATCTGATTTTTAAAACCTGAGCACAAAGCATCTGCGAGAAAAGTTTCCCAGAAAAATGTATGTAATCAATATTCATGAAGCCATTGCATTGCTGCGAATGCATGATTGCATTCATCCATTTCTAAAACATAGTTTAACCGCCTTGTCTGCCGCCTGCACCCGCATCACCGCAAAATCTCTTTGAAATTTCTTTTTACAGCAAAACAAAATAATATAAACCATTTCGGAAAACTCATAACGAGTATTCAGGTTGTGTACAAGGAATAAACATGGTCCGTCTGGCGAACTTAATATCCCACAGGAATCGATGGCAATTCTGCAGCGGGGCTTGAATAAAGTTAGGAAAAGAGGCCACTCGTAATCCACTCGAACATATTTCAGGCAGTTGGATATGAGACGAGATTAATATTGTCTACATAGGGCGGCTACGAAGTTTCCGGAAATCATTAATTTGAATTTCTTTTTTAAACTTCCAAGCGAATATTCGTAGGGCATTTCCTAATTAAATATTCCATTAGAATAAAAAACTCATCCTTTACTATTTAATGCTCTAAAATACATGCATCAGAAGATATATGTAAAATGAACGATTTAACTTTTTTGTTTAAAATACTTAACTCCAAATTCGATTGTTCCGAACTCCTGCAACTCATAAATCTACGCATACCCATAAGAACAACCCAACACATATTCCACTGCAGTATACCTAAGCACAACTACATAGCCCATTCCCCAATACAGCGTTATCACACCATGGGAAATAAATACTTAGTTAATTTAGTGAATTTCGTAGACCACATCAAATACTTATTCCAACCATATTCATAAACCTTCTGTTGTTTTTTTTTTGTAAAAATACCTGGCCACTGTATTTTTTTAATTATTTATTTAATCTATTTTTTTCTGTATTTTTATTTGTAGCACACATTTTTATTTTTGTATTATTTCACTTCTCGTGTACTTTATATTTAAGATATACAAATACATATACATTTTTTAAATGCTAAAGCTCCCTGGGTATTAGTAAAAATTATAAATAAAAGTTTTTGGGATGTTTTATTTTGAATTTCAGAAACATGTGCTTTAAAAAAAGTTTTATAGTGGTTACACATGCCTTGTAACTAAGCTGAACTTGTGTCGAAAAGTGAATAAGTCGGTTACCCGCTCTGAACATCGAACTCGGCCCCTCCAACCGCTAGCCATGTGTTTTACCTACCGGGCTGTTGACCAACTCTCTATTTTAAGGATACCCATCGCTAAAGTGTCTGTCTATACGCAGAATATTTCTGTTTGTTATTATGTAGAATTCCTTGGAAGTATGCAAAGTATTTTATAATATGAATTTGAACATCTGAACAAATATATGCTAATTTTGATTAAGGTGCCTTAGCATCGTAGGGCTATACTTATCATTATTTATGATTTCCCATTTCTTATGAATACGAAATTCATTGAAAAAAATAGTATTCATATTTAGTTGGAATCTCAAAGTAATAGAAAGGGTAAAGGGCACAAATTTGAGTCAATTTCATTACTAATTTAAAAAAAAAATATTTCTATTCAATATAATTCTTAAATCTTCCACACTTGTCGTCTTACTTGGATTTTATTACATTCGTGCAGACCGGTTCAGCGATGAATAGTTAAAAATGACGATTTACCCATACCTTTGACGTTGTTTTATATCAAGTTTGTCACTATTCCTACCTAAAGCGCGGCGTAATATTTGCAAAGCGTTTATAAGTAAGTCGTTATAAATCAAATTACTAATAAATACTGAAGAATAAAATTCTGTCTTAATAGTTGAAAATTCTTAGGTCCTGTAGTGGTATATTTGAGTAAATGTTTTTTTTGTCTTGTCTAATTGCTTTTGAAATCCACAATTCATCCCATTTTGTCTTCCACTCCGAAGCAACTAGTATTTTTGTTTATTTTTTATTGTAATTTAGTGTACATCAAATTTAAATAAAATAAAATTTAATGTAAATTAATTTTTAAGGTGAATCTTATTTAATGTTATTAAATTTAATGTAATTAAAATTTAATGTAATTAAAATTTAATGTAATTAAAATTTTATGTAATTAAAATTTAATCTAATTAAAATTTAATGTAATTAAAATTTAATCTAATTAAAATTTAATCTAATTAAAATTTAATGTAATTAAAATTTAATGTAATTAATATTTAATGTAATTAAAATTTAATGTAAATCAAATTAAATGTAAATCAAATTTAACGTAAATCAAATTTAATGTAAACAAAATTTAATGTAAACCAAATTGAATGTAAAAACCCCACAGAATATAGAATTTGAATGATTTTCTAACTAAATTGATTTTATCAATAATAAATAATTATTTTAAACACCCGTCCGAATAGAATTTGGTTAGGAGTAAATAAAATCATTTAAATAAGTCGTCGCAATGTGGATTAACCGCAGTTTGAAAATATCCTTGAACGCCGAAACAGCTGTCACAATAATTAAAACAAAAATACTTGCACAACAGAAAATTTTATGTAAATGATTTTTTTTTAAACGGAGTTCTACGAATTAAACACAAAAACAATTAATAATTAAATAATATTTAAAAAATGAATTAAATATGAAGGTATTATAAAATAAACATTGCGTTACAACTAGTGCATAATTGTAATCGCATACTTAGTAGGTATAAACGTTTTCAGTGAATGAAATTCATAAAAAGTATTACAGTAATTTTTTGATCAAAAGAAAATCCTGACTTAATTATTTTCTAAACAGCACATTGACCGATGTCCGCTTTTACAAACCCCTTCTATAAAATTTCCATTGAAATAAAACGTTCCCTTATCGCACCACTCAGAGAGTCAATCCCGCCGAAGCTTTGTCATCAAATTGAAAACAAAAAACCCTTTTAGGCAAATGACACCCAGTTATTCAAAATTTAAATTTGGACTCTCCTTTTGAATTAAAGTATCGCGCATTCAATCATTTATCACATCGGCCATAAGTGTCCTCACGGGTTCTTGACTGCCATATTACCGACGGGACTTTTAAATACTTTACTACCCCCACCCTTTCAAATAAATTGACCGACCTATGAAAGGTGACCGCTTTATTCATGGCAAGGCATTAAATGAGTTAGTATTATATGTAAGCATAGTCAGGCCGTGGTTTCAGTGTCATTTTACGCAGAATAATTAAATAGATTTTTACATAAAAAATAAATTCATACAAAATAACTTGATTCATTAGAACTACGTACTAGAACACATTCCAATATAAGTACGTAGGTACCGACCAGGACTACCAGGATTACCAGGACTACCGGAATTACTGGGTAGGTTCCGATTCGAAATCCTTATTTAGCCAATTTTCTGCGAAGTGTGTAAAATAAATTTATTAAGTTTTTTCCCACATTTTCTTTCTTACAGTAATGGAACACCAACTTTTCGGTGCTGATATTAAGTTCTAAATTTGACGCTATATAGTATAAAATCTATATTTATGTCTGACTGTCTATCCTCGATTTTCTCGAAAATTACTTGACAAAATTAATTGACTTAATATTAAAAGCACAGTTTGTTCTTATTAATATCGGGAAGGTTTAGAGAGTAGTTCTAATGAAATCCAATATGTTAAACTGTAGCTTTAACGTTTTAAAATTAGTATAAAGAGCATTGGAACCGCCATGTTTTATTGAGATTAGTCCATAGGCACAAGTACCTACTTATTAACTCTTTTTATTTAGATATATTTGAAAAAAAAGAAATATTTGGAATGAAATAATTTTTTAAATGAATGTTTCTTTTTTTCATTGCTTAGATATAGCAATAGTCGTCACAAGGCATTTCTTTCGCTGTGAAATGAATTATGGCACCCAAACGACAAGCAAGATTTCACAAGTTCATAACTTTATAAAAAATAAAAAATAATAATCCCGAGCAAGGCCGGGTACACATCAGCTACTGTTACATGAATATATACTGATGATATTGACGTTCTGTAAATATCTTGAAAAAACAGTATTTTTCTCTTTTTCAATTATCCTGGTCTAGTTATTTGTTACATGTGTTAGCCATATGCAGGTAAGTAGAGCGTAGTAATTTTATTGCAGCTATTTCAACAAAACAGCTCGCACTTTTTAGAATAGGGGAAGAAGTAACTATAAATAAAGTAGAAGCACGAACGGAGTTTCGCTCTGTTACGTAAAAATGAATTACTTACAATCTGTAGTTGGAAGGGCTGCCATGTTAATATTGTATATATTTATAACATAAAATAAAAAAACATTTTTTATTTATATTTAAATTTTCTTTATTAATTATTATACCTATTACAAAACACAGGAATATATTTTTACGGCCACTGGGCTGCCTATATGCCCTTACTGTGGCGGTCAGATTTGTGTACAGTGCAATAAAAAGGAGATGAAAACAATGCGTGCATGATTGTATATAAAAAAGTATGTGTATATATACTCGTATACATTATTACTGTATATTACTTCCATAATCACAAGCTACTGGAGCTCAACTTATGGAGAGGAGAACAATAAGAAGTAAAAGCATCATGTATTGTTATATATTTATTTTATAATTTTGTAATATTTTGTAATAATTAAAAAAAATAAGAAATATATATGGTTATGTTGTTTTTTTATTGTGTTATTTCTACTTCGGTTTTGTACCTTTTTTGTAATGTAAAATTTTCTCGTGTCCCAAAATGAGTTTTATAACTCATGGGATTGCTATATAATAAGTGGTGAAAAGTATTTATTTTTTTAATACTTTTATTTGGGTTATTTTTTACAATTGTATTTTACATAAGTCTTATAAAACTGAGAATATTCAGTTTGAATGTAAGAAATATATATATATATATAGAAACAATAACTGAAATAACATTGTCTTGAATAATAAAACTTATGGATGTACTTATTAACTTTCAATCGAAAGAGAACACGGAAGGGTTACACAAGTTGCTTATTAAAAAAAAATATATATATATATATATATATATATATATATATATGTGGACAAATAAATCTGATACTAGATTTAAACAGCGTATTATTTTCAAACTTCCCGTTTCCTTTCTCCCATCCCTTATCTATTTCCTTACCGCATTATCAAAATAAGGCAGTCTTATTGACTTCAAGTAATTCTATTGCGGTATCTCATTGTTAATATCGGAAAATGTCTTGATTTGAAATATACGTTTTGCTAAGTGTTAAATAAATAAATTTAAAACTTATTACCGTGCATAAAATGTAAACATTGCGAAACCCTGATTCCCGAATCCCTGTAAAATACGTAATCCTTTAAATATTATATCCGACCAAGTTCAGAAATAATTCAAAATAAACCCGGCATCCCTAAATCACATCGTTACTCAGTAGACGCCAAACAACATAATCGTGTTTCCCTCACATGTTGATATAAATATAAAATAAATAAATAAACGAGCCTGTTGTATTAATTTTTGAGCGGTAGTTGCCGGAGCGTGAACAGGCAGGATGCGGCACCCTTTCTCCTCCGACCCAACTTCACCCCTGCGCTTGTTCCTGCCTCCCTCGTGCCGCTTTATGATCAATGGTTATGGCATATAAATTTAGGAATCCGACAAACATTTCATACATTTATAACATGGAAAGCTCTTAGCGGGGTGAAATTCCAATAGATAATAACCCACATTTTAAATAGTAGGTACCAGATCTATCGGGGATGAAATTATTGAAATTTTTCTTTTTTTTTTAAATTATAAGAAATTGAAAAACACGTTATTTTTCTAAAAATATGGTGCACAAAATAGTTGGATTCAAATACGGAGGTTATACTTTGTTAATTTTACTTATCTTCCTTAATTGTGTAAGAAAGAGGAGTGAGTTGGTAAACATGTATGTGCATACTAGGAGAATCAAACTTAATCCACCGACTGGCAACCGAGCATCCTATACGAGTACATGTGGCTATCGATTAGCATTGCAAAAATATATTTATTTCTCTTCATATTCTGTTTTGTAAGAGGTAAGACAACATTACGAATATGTTAACATTTGATATAAGGAATAAGAATAGCTTTGTTTAAACCACTGTTTTTAATATACGTTAATACATTTTTTTCTACTTTTAAATAAGTTGCATAATTTCCTGCATTTAATGTTAGAGTTGGTTATTTTGATTTTGACTGAGGCTTGTATTTTTTGAGAAGGAACAAAAATGCAATTATAATGAAGTTCGCATGCTTTGTACTCGCCTTAATACTAACGTAAAACCAGGAACATAAAGCATCTGTTAAGTGAACCATTCAACAGATTATAAATTAATTCAGGAGTTATGTTTAGGTACCGCTCAAATTAAATCGTCAAGCCGGCATTTTCCAAAATTTCCCAAAAAGGGAGATGGAAATTTATTCATCCCTGTGTCTCTAATCGCGCACCCCCCAGAGCAGTGCTCAGGGTAGGTCCATCTAGAGGGGCTGCTAGGCGTTCTCCATATTTTTGCCTATAACCTTTTAATTATTATATCCGGTCGGCCCAGATGAATTGCGTTTCCTGAAACGCCGGCGTTCATTACAGGGAAGATTAAATATTTCAGTGGAAGTGAATGGGTTGTGGAATACTTCAAGCGAATCGCCTTCTTGTCCTTTGTAAAGGAGTTGAATGGATTGATTAAAAATCTTAATCACCGCGTAACACGGGAATTTCGTAGGAAATTAAAACGATAACTTCGTTCCGTGAAATATTGAGTTCCGCCGAGTTTATCATTCAATTTTCAATGGGATTAAACCATGTTTTAATAAGATTTCGAACTTATTGCAAGAAAGTTGTTCGGGAATTACGTTCATGAAACAAAAACAACCTTAGATAAATGGGACGTGATTCCGTTTTAATGTTTCGTGTTCTGACAAAATCATTTGTTATTATTAATATTTTTTGAAAAATATGCAGCCTCCGATATTGTGAAATAATTATAAAGAATTACATTATACTGGATTTCAAGGAACTTACTTTTATATTGGAATGGCAAGTTTGCTTACTGCAAACTTCGGAATCGTGAGTCGGAATGTTGACAATAATGATAAGCTACCCGCAAAATTGCATTTACTTCTATTATTTAAAGAGTATCAAGAAACATATAGTGGTGTATCGATTCAAAATGCAAGTTTGATAACTAATTATTTATTGATCTCCTGCATGTCTTTATAAAGTTTCGCTTCTCCAAATTATCTTGGAAGTTTTTTTTTTTTTTGAAAACTTATTGAAGCTTATAAACCTCATTGTAATGTGTTTTAAATCATTAAAGATAAAATTAATAATTCCCAAATTGAAACACGAAACCGAAGAAACAGAGAGAAGAAAAAAGATAGCGGTAGCAACTGGGATTAGAACTGGGGGATATGCGCTCTATGGCAACTTACTTTTTTCTTTTCTGTGTCTTTTCGGTTTCGTATTTTGATTTGGATTTGTTTATATTATCTTCAATGAATAAAAATATATTTAAAACTATTTATAACTCCCTGAAGTGCTTATACCACAGTATAAATGATCATACAATTTTGATTTCTCATTCGATGCTTTCTTTTGAAAAAATCCAGTTCAAATGAGTAGAAATCAGTTTATCATATCCTAGCAGTAGCTGCAGCATACAAAAATACAAACCCTAAGAAGCATGATTTTCATTTGCAGGATTGGGTAATTCCTTCAGTTTCAAATAAAGGACCCTTTACATCATTCGTCCTTAATATAACCAAGCTGTCGGTCTTGTGCGTGTATTCCTTATAATGAAACCATATTTCTATTTGAAAGCGGCCAGTTTCAAATAGAAATATTTCAACCATAGTCTGAATAGAATTCACATCATTTGCATATTAAAACATGCATTTAAGGTAGTCCATGATAGTGTCTAGCATCCTGGCCATTCAAGAGATGGCTTGTTTTCTGTATAATGGAACCTTTCGTTTGTGAATTGGAAATACTTTGAGTCCATTGTTTTCGTGAAATTTCAAGTATTTCTTCAGTTTTAGTATAAAGCCAGAGCATGCAATAAAATCCAATGAATATTCAAATCTATCTTTCTCGGTGCTAAACAAAATTCCATGCTATAACATTCTATATGATATCTACTGCAAGTTAACCGTCGTAAATTAATAGAGATGGTGCAAAACACTGAGAACCACCCTCTCAGTAATAAATTTTAGTTTCATTCAATTGATCGAACGCTACCAGTACAACAAGAAGAAGTACAATGGGAAAGTAATTTTAAACTATGCCTCAACCAGCAGATTATTTGTATTATAAAGGTAAACAACTATATTGATAGTCTATCAGACGTATCTACAGAGTGGATTACTTTAAATAGATAAAACATATTTCTTATAACCAAATATAAATTATTGCACAATACGTTCAATAACCAAGCCATGAGGTGGTATTTCACAACACCGAGCCAAGAGCCTATATTACACCACATATGCAATATCAAGTCAAGATTGCACTAGAAATGCAATACCGAGCCGAGATTTCACAACACGTGCACATAATGTTCGGCCGCACCGCTCGTCCCGTAAAAAGCGTGCGCACAGCGGTATGTGCCTTATTTGCACTTCAACCGCAGAATGGATAACATGTCCTCCCTTGCATACCTCGACCTGCGCTACCAGAAAAGAACAGTCTTCTATACCCAGCAACCGCTGACGTCACCACCCGCTACCTCAGCGACCGACCAAACTGGCTGGTGCCATAAGTCAAGTATGCTCGGAGCGACAACATCTCCATTGGGAAACTGTTAAACGTCTTTCTCAAGAGGATTCGCAAATCACAATAATCGTGCGTCCCTTTGTGTCGGTGCCTAAACATTTACACCATTTTTCTTGTGCGGATCCTACACATCTCGTACAGATAGATTTATGTGATTGTTAAAATGTAGATACTTACGTCTAATTTTTAAATTTGTTGCATTGAGGATGAGCAAAATGTTTTTTTAATAGTTTTTCCAAAATTGCGAAGCGATCCATTTTCAGACATTACTATTAATTACTAAAAAACAATTACATGTTATAGCGATAAATCTTTTCAATCGAAAGATTTTAGTGATTTCGAAAATAGATTTCTGCCTAATGATTATACCCCAAGAAAATCCCTAAATATTGATGTCAGTATATTGAATAATCAAGTAAATTTATCATATAGTTCTCTTTTAGATATTTTTCCAGTGAATCGCTTTACTCGTCCGAAAAAAACCCTAATTACCCTTTCCACTTTGGTCGGCTTCCACTCCAACACCTAGACATTCGCGAATATCTATCATTATTTTGTATCGTAGTTTAGTTTAAGTATATCGCTGACGAGGGAAGGGTACTTCCGAAACCGGTCGAGATTATTATGTTAAATTGAAGTGGTTCAAAACAAATTTATGCATTATATCATAATTAAGATAACCGTTTAAAGATTTTTAAATTAAATTATAACTAAGAGGGCAGAAAAAACTGTCAATAAATTGATGCATTTTTTTCTACACCTTCCAAAGGCATTATCGAAAGGCAAAACAGCTGCCACGCGTAATTATAATTACCTAGCAGAACTTTTTCATGGATAAACCGTTTTTTATAAAACAATAATAGTTAATATTTAATTAAAAAAAACCTTAAGTAAAAACGGAGGTCAACAAATTAAACTTGAATACAATAAATTAGATAACCATATTTAGTTTAAAATAACATTGCTGTATACCTACGTATATGTAGACTGATCCGAAAATACATAACGTAGTTATTTGGCATGAAAATAAATTATCTGTATAAAATCAAAATAATTTTGAAGGCAGGCTAATGAATTTATTTTATTCCCAGCTCAACGCATACCAAAGAAAACAAAAATTACTCCCAAATTATGTAACAATACTCATTAACCCTCATATTTAAAAACAACGCGTGGGGGTGGATTAGCACGTGCCCTTAGTACGTACTCGCGCTGCATTCTCGTATCTAATCATTAGCCGTAAGCCTTCGTGGGATTAGGGTAACAGGAGCACAGAGAACATAAGGGATGATTGGTCCATCAAAACAGGTTAACGTTAAAGCTTAACGGAACCTCCGGGCTATGCCGTTGGTTTAGAATGGAAATTAACATCGTCCAGGCTCGTTTTCTAGGAGGTAGTCGGTACACATGATATTCAGGATATCCCATTATTTTGTTTACAAACGTTTAGGGATCATTATATTCTCCATTACAATAATGTAACATGATGACCCCTTAGTATTATAATCGGTGAATCAAGTTTGTAAACTTATTACTTTGATTTTGAATACCTAGTCTGTGTAGTAGATAGATACTTAAAAATGTAAAATAGTCTCTTTCATTTCAGACCACTACCTCAAACATTATCCACATTCTTATCTTTACGATAATATTATGTTAAAAATAAACATGATTGTAATTATAACCGCAATCAGTTGATATGCAGAAACACCAATATGTGTAAATTGTGCGATAAAAGAAAAATTAATATATTTTATACATATTTCCACTTTGCTAGATATTGAACTGCGAAGCTTCTTCTATACTTATATGCTTATATCAGATTACCCCCTCATTTCCAGATTAAATAATATTTTCAACATTCCGAATGAAAATGATTACGATGCATTTTCATAAAACACTAATTAATATACTTAATACTTTTTAAATTGCCTTTTTTTATTAAGAAAGTATAAAATAAGTTTCATGCATTGTATTCCCAAGAGTTAAGAAAATCATTGTGGGATCACATGCAGAACGTGCAGTACAGATTTTAAGAATAATATTTAAAATACATAATTAACATTCACAGTACATTAAAAACATTTACAACACACGATTAGCATTTGTAATAAAGACATATCAGTGGTACATAGCATAATTACACTTATTATATAGACACATCACAGCATTAATCGTTTAGTTATTCCTTCAAATAATGGAATTTAAGCATCGTTTACATTGGCTTGCATTTTTAATATCGTTGGGTAATTTATTGTATTGTGTCTAAGGTATACATTCTAAAGATTTTAGTCCATATTTTGTTGAGTGTATTTTAGGTATGTGTAGTTTGTTATTTTTTTTGTGTTGTGTTGATGTACATCGTGATTGTAATTGAGTGTGGTGTTAGTATGTGTTGAATTACATTCAAGAAGGTGTTTGTAATTGACAGTTTATAGGTTAGGTACCTACTGTTTATTTGATTATTCCACCGTAAACACGTAATATAAAAAAGGAGGTAGATACTGCTATTAAATAAAATGTAAGTTTATACCAACCATTTTCACTTGTCTTAATCAGGGGTGGCCTAGCAGCAGATAATCATAAGGTTTTATTAAGATTTCTCGGTATAAAACACATGAGCCCTTTTAGTTAAAATAAACCGTAAGTAATGCCGCAATAAGGGCGATAACATCATGTTATTGGGTGATTCTTACGCCTTTAAGTGTGATGTTCATCTCTGGATTAGAACTAAAACAGCGTTTTTTTTTTTGAATTTCGTTTATGTAGTTGGGTAATTTATTTATAAATTTCTTGGAGACAAACATTTGCTTTTGTAACAAGGAAATATTATATTTATGAAAATCTGCTGTTTGGAACATGAAGTCAGAAAAATAATATGGTTATTTTGTTTGCTTTTGATTTAAGGTAGATTACATATTGTATTAATAATATTGTCTAAAAATAACTATTTTGTAAATTCGTTTATTCAAAGACTATGTAAATTTAGTAACGAGTTTTTGTTTCATAGATGTTATAAGATATAGAAGTGTCTCCCGATAAGTAATTTTATTGGACACTTATTGTTTAAATACAACTATGGATATTTATATTATGCACGCATTTTATATATCCTACTTCCCGTATATACCCTATAAATGTTCGTTAATTTAAAAATAATTTTATATGTGTATTATTATATACTTATTACTATTTACTGATAATTGGTAATGAGTTCAGTTCAATTGATGTTTACCGTTACTACAATGTGTCCAAGCTAAAAATCAGTTCATTTGAATGTTTTTACAAATTTATTAAGTTTTTTTTTTTTTTTTTTCATGTGCATCGTTTTTTTTTTGCAATTTTTATTGTTATGTTTCTGCAAAATGCCCAATCAGATATAATAAAGGCATGCTGTTTTATAAACACGTATATTATAAACTGTTCATATTTTACAACGTCATAGTAATTATAATTCTACTGCCTTTATTACCCACCTATTGCGCTGAAACTAGCTACTTAAATAGTATCTCCCTTCGCACTTCTTTTATACTTATGTTATTATATTATGCACTAAACTACTTCTTATACTCTTTTGTACAACCTGCTGTTATAATGTAACCACAGGATAAACTATTATTCATTGTGATAATTACGCTGTAACTACATACTGTTATATTGTATCTACTTACTTCTTTACACCTATTTATTATTTTATGTGTACATTATCGTATTCCCTTGTAAAACTATGTGATAAATGTATCAACATGTAAAAGCCTTATAGGCGTGAATAAATAAATAAATAAATAAATAAATAAATAAATAAATAAATAAATAAATAAATAAATAAATAAATAAATAAATAAATAAATAAATAAATAAATAAATAAATAAATAAATAAATAAATAAATAAATAAATAAATAAATAAATAAATAAATAAATAAATAAATAAATAAATAAATAAATAAATAAATAAATAAATAAATAAATAACAAATAAATAAATAAATAAATAAATAAATAAATAAATAAATAAATAAATAAATAAATAAATAAATAAATAAATAAATAAATAAATAAATAAATAAATAAATAAATAACATATAAATAAATAAATAAATAAATAAATAACAAATAAATAAATAAATAAATAAATAAATAAATAAATAAATAAATAAATAAATAAATAAATAACAAATAAATAAATAAATAAAATAAATAAATAAATAAATAAATAAAAAATAAATAAATAAATAAATAAATAAATAAATAAATAAATAAATAAATAAATAAATAAATAAATAAATAAATAAATAAATAAATAAATAAATAAATAAATAAATAAATAAATAAATAAATAAATAAATAAATTTTGCTTACTTTACGTAAATCGCGTATTTTTGTTAGTAAAATTGTATCGGTCAGCGAGGCTCTTTGGCTTTGTTTGCAGATTACTCACAATGGGAAAAATAATTAATTCTAGAAATTATTGAATTTATTAATTAATTAACAACATACCTTAGAGGGTCGCTGGTTAAAAAGCACTAAAACAGACCACAATTTATTATTATTACGAGAATTACAAATATGTACCTATAAAATATAAGCCACTCATGACCAGAGGTATTAAGCCATTCGCTTCTCCATGTAAACGTTACCTTTTATGACGTCATTAGCCAAGCGGGTCTAATGTAAGCTCGGTTGTGTTTTTATGCGGTTATTGCTTCCTGCCGGCGAATATCACCTAAGGGTTGTTTAAGGTGTCCATTTTGTGAAGTAATCACTAAAGGATAACCCTAAATTATTGTAACTGAGATTTACTTCATTGTTGTGAAGCTATCATACCTACATATTTTATTTATTTATTTCATAATGTTTTACAAAAGTTGCAAAAATGTGACTTTACTGAGGTACCCCGTTCTAAGGTCACATTTTACATGGTTTTATGTATGGATTATAAATTAGGTAAAGTTTTTTACAAGTTTGTTAAATATTTTAAGTGAGTTTTCGTGATTATGTTAAAATATTACTAAAGGAAAATTATAATACAATAAATTAATAAACGTTCGAAAATCTAGGAGTGACCATACCGTGACCGTTAAACTTTATTAGGTTGTAACATCATATCTATATTCTTCCTTCCCGTGTCCATAATCCATAATTTAATAATTTTTTTTTAGATTCCTCAAGTTATAAAGATTCACCAGTTTCCCACTCGCACCTCAAGTTTCTGAACACCATGTATATAAAACACCTTAATATGTTGAACATGATTTTCTTTATTTTTCTTAATATCAATTCTAAAGCGTAAATAAAATAATCTGATTCTAATCGGCGTCAAGAAAATTGTTGCCTTAAAACTTCACCTATCAATCTATCCAAAAAATATAAAAAACACACAAAATTGTTTTTATTTTTTTATTATAGGTTTTTTGTCGAGATAAACCGGCTAGTAACGAATAAAATATTCCATGATTTCGGAAATAATTCATATACAACCCACACATTATTTAATTAAAACATTGTCTTAAAATAGTATTCTGTTAATCTGCATAAACGTGATTTTACATTTCCCTTCGCTGAGGTCTGAATATTGTTTTCCGATCCGGTCACTCAACTGCTTATCTAAAGCTCTTCTGTCTAGAATGTTCCTTGTATAATAAAGTGGTTAGCCTTCTCCAATACAGAATCCTGTACCCAGATAAGCTCTCACAGCTTTATACCTATGTATTGTTACTGTGTTTATTTTAAAGTGATCATTTAATTTTAATAAAATGTATATTTTTAGGTCTGCTGGTAAAAGTACCTAATTACTATGCGTATTTAAAAACATTGTGTTTATCTTATTACGTAATAATATTAACATAATTTCTGATTTATAAATAATCCCTTTTCTGACGTCCCTCTCCCTCTTAAACATATCGCATACGAATATTAGGATTCTCCTATCTTTAATAATACCTCATAAAAAAACTGTTTTTTTTTGCTTTTAACGTTGAGAAATTAAAATATATATATATATATATAAGACAGAGAAGTCCCGATAAACTCCTTTTTAGTATTTAATCATAAAAATAATATTAACAAATCCTAAATGAAATAAGAAATCGAAAAAAACCACAGAAAATGAAAAGGTATCTGTCGCATATGGGAATCTAACCCAGAGCCTCTGTCTTACCGTGACAACCGTTCTGCCAACTGATATCAGCTAATGACATCAGTTCACTTAACGCCATCCTTATCGATATCATAACTCAACCTCAAGACCTGTCAATATTATCCTCCATTAAATCCCGTATGATTGGCTGCTATCTTTATGATGACTGCAAAGTTCTACCCGAATATAATTGCAATCTAGACAGTGTCTCGGATATACCTATCCGACTTTTATTTATATGGAACATTTATTGACTTTTCTACAAGTCTAAAAAGAATATTCAATTTATTTTAATAACTTATTGAAGGTTACAAACCTCATTGTAATATTTTTTTAAGAAGATAATATTAACAAATCCTAAATAAAATACGAAACCGAACAAAATCACAGAAAATAAAAAGGTATTCGTTGGTTAAGGTAGTTACATATATAAATATAAATTAATAATTATATAATTATATATAAAATGAAAACATATGTAACAAACTTAAATCTTTAAAATATGAATATTTCTTAATAATCTTAATTAAAAATATTTCAACTTATATCTAAAAAAAATAAATAACAACAATATATCATACATAAAATAATATTTCCTAATTTCTTTTAGCTAGCCAACAAGTGAAAAGTTACAGCTTACCCCTGGTCAAAGGGCAATGCACGCCACTGCTACGCAGGTACATAAATAGTCTATAGACCGATAACATAGCAATGTCAAGTACTTCTAAGAAAATAAATGCATTATTCTCAAACCCGTGCAGCGTAAATAAAGTCACGTCCTCATAACATCCAATTTTGAGGCTAATAAATCCAATTTTTCAATCGGGGTAAAATATTTATTGCGAAATAAATCACTCCGATCGCCAAGTTCCCATCTCTTCGTAATAATACCCTCGACTTCTTTACGACTGGCCAATGAAATAAAAATCACGTACGAAGAACGACTGGTCAGCTTGCTCTTTACTCTTTATGCCCTCCTGGTAGAATTTATATTCCTAACTTTATTACATCATCAACATAATATTACTCGGAATGTGTTTCTACGGAATAAAGTATTATCATTTGTTAGCAAATGGATATCGATATATTTGTATACAACTCATATCCTTATTCCCCACCACATCCTTATTTCATATTGACTGTGTTGTGATAGAAGGAACTAAACCGAAAATACAACATTTTATAGGAAACGAAAAAATCTTTTACATTTTTAAACCCTAGAATGGAAGGATGTTTTGCTTCCATTTTAAATTAGGCGTTTTTTCTCATATCTTTGATTAATATGTGTAGGGTAATTAATATTGCGATCACTCATAATAAACATATTTATTGCTTAGATTGATAAAAAATATCCATAATTCACTCTTTAATGTGTCTAAAATGCGACCAGTAAATTTCACTCAATAGTTCCAATCATGCAATTAGACGTAAAATTTGCTCATTGAAAAAAATATTAAACTTAACTAACTAACTATCGCGCCGTTTCCCCGCAGGAGTAGGCAGAGGGGACAGACCGTAAACAACTCGATCTTGTCATACACTTCTTGCTTCATTCACATTCATACAACGCCTCATACATTTTCTCTTTTGTTATTCCGACTTCTGACATGGCCCGACTCAAGTATTTGATTCACTTGATCGTGCCATGTCTTCCTCGGGCGTCCCCGGCTTCTTCTTCCATTCACATTCGCGTCGTACATTCTTCTTACACTCCTTTCTTCGTTCATTCGCTCTACAGCCCGAACCACCAATATTAAACTTGATTACGACTAAAAGGCACAGCCTGCTATTATGGAGACAAACGCGTTGCTGAGGAAATATCTCAAGGAAAGCAAATTTGAAGAAAGCTGGCGAGATCGGTTGGAACCTCATCGAAAAATTAGTTTAAAATCTTGGCAGACTAAATTTTACTCATCGCTTCCATTCTAGAGTAAATACAGATTCTTTGAATAGGAATATTTTCTATATTTTGATTACATAAATTATGTTGAATAAAGATAAACAATTTTAATATAAACTCCATATTGGATTTCCTTAAGATTCCCTAAGGGCCTTTAACATCTTTGGGGGTGAAGTGAGGGGGTATTTTTAAGAAAATGTTAGTTGTGATTTAAGAGGAAGAAAAGTCGAAGAGTCATTAAAAAGTCGATCACACGAACGAGACGTAAGAACGATTCGTTCATGTTTTATAACAAGGATTTGTAATTTTCCATAGAAAATTTAAACAAGAAAATAATTTTTTTGGTTATCAAAAAACAGGGTTTATTCCCTTTTTTATTTCCACCGTGGTTTCAGTCATAATAAGTTAGTGCGTTCCGCTCTGCGACTAGAAAATCGGTTTTTGCATTGTTCAAAATAATAGCATTGCAGTGGTTAATTTTTCTCCCAGTTGATATGGAATGACGTCATCAATCGCCCAATGTTACGACGCGACGTTGACATATTTTTGATATTGCCGAGAGTCGTTAAAATAAGTACCGCGAGTAAATACACGATTTTAAGACAAATGGTACCATAAAATATCCAATTTCTCAAACTCTAACAAGACATTCGCCTGTATATTATTTTAGAATGTAACTTGCTATACCTACTTGTCTTGGGGTCTGTATGATGGAACTTAATCACACTTCACGTATATCTATTACTGTTTTACGTATCGCGTCTTTATTTTCCTGATTTCATCTGGCTGGTATTTTGGAGTTAATTTAAAACCTACTTTATTTTCCTGATTTCATCTGGCTGGTATTGTGGAGTTAATTTAAAACCTACTTTATTTTCCTGATTTCATCTGGCTGGTATTTTGGAGTTAATTTAAAACCTACTTTATTTTCCTGATTTCATCTGGCTGGTATTTTGGAGTTAATTTAAAACCTACTTTATTTTCCTGATTTCATCTGGCTGGTATTGTGGAGTTAATTTAAAACCTACTTTATTTTCCTGATTTCATCTGGCTGGTATTGTGGAGTTAATTTAAAACCTACTTTATTTTCCTGATTTCATCTGGCTGGTATTGTGGAGTTAATTTAAAACCTACTAAAGTAATTCCAACTATAATACTATAATAGACATCAATTGATTACAGATCGATATTATCACTCACGGCACATTATCAATTATGTATTGGGTACCACAACGATTGGCCGCTTAGCAACGTTTTCCTAGTACAGCGGAAGCAATTGCTTTCTGCCATGCTTTATATATTTTTAACATCTACTCTAAATAACCTGTGGGTATACTTAAATGCATTATATTTTGATGACTGAAAAAAACGACCTGTAATAAATATCACTAAAAATATTCAGAATGTGAAAGGGGCACCGGGCCGCGATATAATGAGAGGAAATATAAAAGGTAGTTAAAAAACAAAATTATAGCGGTGCATTGTGCATATTCGTGAAAAGCATTTACTCTATGGCTTGCCATAATTAAAATATAAAAATTTCAATTTTTTTTACCACTTTGAGAAAAAAAAATTGGTTATAAACAAATTACATGGTTAGTTAAATATTAAAAAAAATTATGTTGCATTTATCAAGGAGATTAACAATATAACTTAGCCAAAACTACCACCCAGAAATGGGAAGTAAGGGTTGGGGGAGCATTCCCTCCTAATGCATACCATCTGCAAATCTCAAATTTCTCATCGCATTCCTCCATCGGAGAAATCTGAAAAATTCGTTTAGAATTCAAAACAGGTTGGATCTTCATATTTCACGTGTATCTACGAACTTTTCTCCACCGAGAAGGAAGGGGAAATATCGTCAGGTGGGGAGATAGGTGCCTGCTTTAATATGTATGTATATTGCATATGAGATCGCTCAAACAGCATAAAAAGGCTCAATCATTCGTAATCTTTTCCATCCTAAATCAGAGTTAGAGCAGTAACTTTTTTCTTTTTCATTTTGTGACCGTTTTCTTGTTTATACCTAAACAATGAGTACGTGAAACCTCGTCCTATTTAAAATACGAGTACAGCATTAGAATTTCAAATTTGTTTTAAGCTTTTATGCTTGTATTGTTAATGTATATACGTTTTTGATTAAATAAAACACACTTTTTAACTTTATTCCACCCTTATTTTTGACCGTGAACGGTTTAAGCCTGTGACAGCTATGTTCATACTGGTACAATTAATGATTAAATTATGGTTTGTATACAATTTTGGGTATCAGGGGTAACAAACCATGATCTTACTTAGATTATATTTTTCAGTATTGTTATACCGTGATTTTAAGACTTATATGGTATATTGAATTTATTCATAATATTACTTTATATATTAATCTGGTTTCAAAAATCGTTTTTAAGAAGGGTTACAGTTGTTTTTTTTTATTATAAATATGGTTCTGATGAATACTGATCGATAATGAGTTTATTCAAGGATTTTTGCTTCTTAGTTGTAATATCAAGGTTAACAACAGGATTCCCAGTAATTGGGTTACTGCCAACATTATGATATATTTACAATGGTTTCATGATAATTATATTTAGTATGCACTTAATTATTTCCAAGAAAGAAAGAATTATGTCACAGGCTGAAACCGGTCACGGTCAAAACTTATCTATTTTTTTTTAATGTGTATTTTTATAATCTTTTTTGTAATTAAGTGTAACTAAAATACTCGTATAATATAATAATGTCAGCGTACAGTGGTTCATAAAGTAAATATATAAAAATAAAAATAAAAGAAAAGAGCGGTCAGTGGTTGAGTTGGCATCGCGTTTGGGTCACCCAGGCATCGTGAGTTCAATTCCTCGACTGGCTAAGTCCTCCATTACGACACAAGCAACATCTTGCGCTTACTGTGATGGTAGTGGGATATTTTCAGATATTTTCAGGTTATTCGTAACCAAGGAATATTTTCCTTTCTTTTTAAAAAAATAAATAAATATAGAAATATAATAATAGTAGAAAATATGTAAAGAACAGAAATGCGTAGTTATAAGTTGAAGTTTAACATAACCCACCTCACTAGGCTAGACTAAAAAAAGTGGAATAAAGGTAAAAAGTGTATTTTATTTAACCATTACAACGGAATTCCAATATGTATTAACAGTTACAAAAATTGAATTTATTTTTAACATGCTCCATTGTATATCACGCACCCCATACAACCACGCTTGAATGAAAACGGATTTTAAGATATTTTTAATCATTTTTATTATAATGCCAACAATAATATAAACAAGTTTGTTTGCCAAAAAAAATGTGGATAAACTAATCCATTTTACACAAAGGTCAACATTCTGTCTCTTAAAAAGCTCGAGTGTTACGTATTCAGACGAAACTATAAACAGTACAGGAAAACTCCTAAATAAACTTTAGAAGAAAGCGGAATAATTCACAGAACAAACAGTCCCAGTACGTGCGGGTAAATCACTGACGAAAAGGACAGTCGTACGCCCGCTGTATCAGGGAATCATAAGGATTATTAAGGGTAAATAATGAATACTGTAAGTAGTACCCGAATAAACATTTGGCAAAGGGGTGCAGACTTTCGTTTCAAGAGGCTTTGAAATTTGTAATTATGATATTTTATTGCGACGAGGATTTTTCGTTTTTTGTTAGCAAATAATATAATACAACAAAATTTTAATGTCGGTGGTCGATAGCCCGACAGGTAGGACGCTGGGTTAGTAGTCGAAGCAGTTTAAAACTCCTTGGGAACACATTTACTATAATTCTTAGGGCACAAAATATTCATAAAAGTAAAATACATCCTGGTTGAGTGGAGTTTTCAATACACAACCTGGTTGGGCCATTTTACACAATACACCTCTCATTTACACACGCCTACATTTACACATCATTTCATGAACCGCTGTACTTAATATTGTTGCATATCCTTAATCATTCCTACCCTGTCCCATGTGTTCATAACCTCCACGCTCCACTACCGCTAGTACAAATTTGACGTCCGTCTGATCGAAAACGCTTTACAATATAACGCTAAATTACTCAAGTTCGCCATCGCAACTCGCTACGATAAACGTCCGCTTTGTAAGTGCCGTAAAGATTATCTGAATGCGAAGATTACTGGCCTTTTAATAACTTTGGTGAGTCCTTTCTCTTTACCTTGAAACATATTCTCTCCTTGGTGCAGTGGTAACTCACATATCATACAACGGTCCTTCGAAAATTACACAACAAAACCGGTTATATAAAGGAGATGTATTCAAATATTTTAATATTGTAAACAAAAATATGATGTCCTAAATCAATTTATAAGAAAAGAACAAATCAATATTTTAGTAAAACAAATATTTTGTTCTAATTTGATTTATCGTATTTGAAAACACATTTCATTTAAAAATACGTACAATGGAAATAACTACTACATTGAAAGCACGGGCAATAATCATAGCATGTATTTGTCAATGTAAATATGTATGCTAGTTTTAGGTCTCTAGTTTTAAGCCACAGTTTGTAATTCATATACCAGTTTCGTGAATCGACCCACTCGATAAGTTTTAAATCACTAGTTATTAGTCTTAGTTGTAAATTAATTTTTTTTTGCATCATCGGATTACGAATAACTTGACAATGTTTTAAAATCTCCTACTACCATCATAGTAAGCGGAAGATGTTGCTTATGCCGTGAAAGAGGACTTAGCTAGATGAAGAAATGAACTCATGTCGCCTGGGTACGACCCAGACACGATGCCAACTCAGCCACTTACCAGTCGTCAGATAAGTTATAGATGTAAGTCTCAGTGTTTAGTTGCTAACTATAAGTCTTAGTTGCAAGTTATTAATTGTAAATCGTAGTTATAAGCCTCTTGTTATAAATCGTAGCTGTAAGTTATTAGTCATATATCTTAGCTGTGAGTTATTAGTTATAAATATAATTGGATAAATTGAGGTGCCCTAACAAACTATATTATTTTATCATTAAATCATAACTTATATGAAATTAAGTACTTCTGAAAGTCAGCAAATTAGTAACAAAGCTGTAGACTTGAAATAAATGTAATATTATTTTTGGTGTGCTTATGTAATATATTCAGCGTAATCAGTAAAAATAATTCAGTTGCTCTAAAACACATACATACACCACAGAATAATGTATCTATGTACATACACAGCATTCATGCAATTTCAACTTGGATTTAGTCGAATGGTCAAGCTTCTGTTCCCATGGAAACTTTCCCTAATTACTCGCGAGCTTATGTTGGCCCGCACAATAGCCAGTAGCCACCTAACTCCGAGATATGACCATCAAATAAGGGACTGAAGTAGCTTACCAGTACGGAACACATCGGCTTACTGGAGTATTTTAATGATTTTATTAACTTCAAAATATTGGCAATTATTGTTTACAGCTGTTTTATTCATTTTCTTTTTTAATTTATAAACTTTGTTCCAAATGTTTCATTGACATGGCTGGATTCACCCTGCATTGACTATTGGTACATTTGATTCTCGGGTATTATGAATAATCATTTTTATTTCTTCCAAAGATTAGTATTCACTTTGTAGCGTCATTATTAATAAATTAATTAAAAATTACTTTGTAATCACCAGTTTATAAACATAAGCATATCAACATGTTTCGAAAGCGAAGCTTTCCTTATGAGGAATATAATTTTTAGTATTCTTTATATTCCTGATTAGGAAAGCTACGCTTTCGAAACATGTTGATATATATATATCAATAAAGTTGTGATTACAAAGTAATTTTTAATTCATTTATCATAAAGAATCATTCATTTAAAATATCCGATATAGATATCCGTAGCAGGGTGTAACCCGTCCCATATTTTTTTTAAATTATAAAGGAATTTCATAATAATATGAATAATATAACCAACTCAAAGCGAAATGAGATTTTCAAAAATCTTATTACATCATAACGCTGGAACAGTATAAAAATTGCACGTGTCTAACTAACGTCAAACCTTATAATGAAAATCCGAGTTTTCCGACGAAATTCATACATGTGCAATACTTTCCTTAATATCATGCAACGGCTAGCATTGTTTTAATGACCGTAAAATATTGAATTTCACGGGAAATTCAATATTTCAAAAACAAAACGACGTTCTTTGGGTATTTCCAATCATATCGTGTAAACTTTACTATAACCGGTAACGGCAGCCAATACTGTTTATATTGTATGACTACGTACTTCTATATATGTTATTTTGCATCAAGTAATATATTATATGCATAAATTTATTCTTATATATATAGAGACGGTGTTCATCTAAAAAAATGATGATTTTAGAAATGCGAGTTAAGTTGATCATGTAATCCCATACAAAAATAAAGTAAGAAACATAAATAAACACAACCATATTAAAGACGAGACGGTTTTTAGATATATTTAATGCTCTTTACAACATTCAAACTACCAAAATATAAAGTATCTACAAAAAAACCAATACCATTAAAAAAAATAATACTAATTTATCAGTAAGTTCCAATAAAACATTAAAATTCCAAAATGCAATAGTAATCACGTGCAAAACAATGGGAATTAAACATTACAACCCTTTGAGGCACAAGATTTGAAAAAAAATGCTTGTGTTGCACAGAATTTCTAAAACTTCGAAAAGTACATATGTACCATCTATTGGCCGATACAGTAAGCCGTTGGAGTGGGCGGGTCATAATTTAAACCGCTGTGTTTCAAGTGGTTTTAATTTTTGAAGTGGTATAAATTACATCCCACCATGCAGCAAAAGATAAAAAAGGTGGGTTATTTTTGATACCACTATGCTTCAAGGGGTTAATAATCTGCAAATAAAAAATTAAAAGTATATAAATAAAATTAAATAATTAAAGTAAAACTCGAAACTGGACATGTACTCAAATACAGATAATTTGTTTTAATTTTTTTTTTCTTTTTTTTTCAGTTTTGAACATAAAAGGGAAAATAAATTATATATATATATATTTTTTTTTTTTTTTACATGCATGATTGTTTAAATTATAATAGTAAGAAATGGGAACCAAATGAATAATTTAAGTAAATAATAGTAATAGAGTATTATTATTTTAAGTATTGTAAATGAAAGAAAGTACAATATTTCATGGAAATTTTAGAATTACAGTATAAGTAAGCAGATTTTTTTAAATTTAATGTAAAGGACATTTTATAGTTATTGCATTAGTAAGCAGAAATTTTTGTTTATAATTAGGAAATAATGTACGAGTAGTTATAATTAAAGTGAACAGAAAGTAATAACAAAGGTTTTGTAGAAGTAATCTCGTACATCTAGATCATTCAGCCATCACTTATTTTTCGTTTGATTTTCTTTTGGTAAAAGGTTGAATGTACGAGGATCAATAAAACAGCTGTTTTTGCATTAATTTAGTGTACGTTTGAGCAGGATAAAACACGCTATTAGCCCTTTTACTAATACGATTTTCGTTATTTTAGATTTTTTTAAATTTTAAAGAATATTTTGAGGTTTGTAAAATACATATAACTTTAACGTAACTTTTCATCAGATTGTACTATTATCTGAAAGTCATTCACTCAATAATTTTCTTAAATAACGCCACGTAACGAAAATATAATAACGAAAACAGTTGTATAAGCGAAGTGTAAGTCCCACATCAAGCAAAAGAGAGTCTCTTTTTTGGTGAGATACCGCGAGAAATTATGAAACTTGTTATATGTTTTCCATCCTGTTTTTTATTTTTTTATTTAAAAAAATGTTTTCAGTTTTATTCAATAATCACAAGCTTTTCTTAGATTCTATAAGACTGATACTGTCCCTCAACTTTACAACAGCCTGTAGAAGTACACAATTACACAAGCCAACTTCATAAACAGGACCAATTTATAACTTTTAATTGACGTCGCTTATGAATTAAGAGAAAAAATATTATGGTGTAAGGATTTTACCCCCCTGGCTACCTTGTTGCGGCCGTCTTTTAATCCCGGTGTTTGCGGAGTCGCTAATTAGGGTGGATGGGGGTGGTAACCACGTTAGGGGAGAAAAATATTTGACGGAACCCGAAGTGAACATCATCTTAATTAGCGGGGAACTGGCAGAGTGGGAGGAAGTGATGAAAAAACATTTAATGTGATTTATTTTGATGAGTTGTTCAAAAGAACCTCATTTGACAAGATAAAGGAGGTTTGAATTGTGATTTTTGAACAATGGCATAATATAATGAGGAAAAAATTCGAAAGGCGCACTAAAAACACGGTTTATAATTTTTAAGGATATTATTTATTGAAATGTAATTTTATCTTCTCACCATTTTGCTTATAAACATGTATTAATTTTAAGATGGAAATATATCAATTGAAAAAAAACAAATTGTTTAAACATTTCATTTGGAATGTCAGTTGATTTTATTCTACAAAATTTATGACATTTTGGCGCGCATTTTTAACAAAGAAATTAAAGTGACTTAAATTTAGTAGGTAAATGTGTTACAGAGAAGTAGATACGTTCAGTGTTGCCACGTTACGAGAATACCCGTAGGGACATTGCTTGATATTGTTTTACCTAGGTATGTTTAGTAACTATAGGTATCAGATTATCTAGGTACTTTCTAATCTTCATCTTACTCTCCCCTCAACAACTTTTTTCAGCCTCAAATTACTTCCAAAATAATTACGCTATAGTTCCACTGACCCCCGACCGCAGAGTCAAAATTAGAAAACTTATCCTATAAATTTTTTTTTTTTTTTTAAAGTAGGTACGTAAAAAAAAATAAAAAAACAGAATAGGTTTCACCTAGTAAGATAGGTAATGTAAACCAAACAATAATATAATTATGTGACATATATTGTACTTATATTTAAACATGCCGTATTGTATGAAACTGCACAACGTTCTATCAATAAACTTCGATTTATCGAAACTGAAACTAAAATGTATTACCTACTAGATAATATATTAACGCAATTCGTAGAAGAAAAAACATATGTACAAAGATTCAATCTCTAATGAAAGTGTTTGTGCTAACTATAATACTAATTATCCACCATAAATAATGAACTCCTACAAATATACATTTTTAATATTTTCAAAGCCAAAACATGAAAGATTCGCCATGAAGCCTCCACTGATGCGAAAGAAAAGGCTTTATGCTCCGCGGATCCCGCGAAGGGTCGGTAAGCTGCAGAAAATGATATCACAAATGAGAAAATGTTTTCAAAAAGGCTAAAAGGGTGGTCAACATCCCTTTCTCATGAGGCATCCCCCATACCTGAGGCGCTGTTCTCCATATTAAAAATACATTCGTTTTCAAAGGGCTGATGAATTCATTTAATTTAAATATGCACCCGTCTCTAAAAATAGCATTTTCTGACCCAGCTTGGTTTTAATAAACCCGTTTAAAGAGGCAAATTAATTAATTTAAACTAATACAAAAGCAATTCGGTTTATTTTCTTATTCGAATTTCTATGACCAAAACTGTTATTTTTGGTCATAGAAATTTTTATGTTCAATTATCACAACTTAAAAAAAAATCGTTATAAGAAAAATAGGTAGGAATTAAGAAATTGAGGCAGTTTTCTATTCCCGAATATTTTGAGAGCGGAGCTTATTTATATAATCAATTATATAGATACTTTAGAGGCTTTTACATATTTTATTGAATGTAATCATTTAATTTAAATAAATTTAAATGAATATGAAAACAATCTTCAGTGGTTTTTATTAAGAGTTTCAGATTGCCGGTGAAAAGCAACACAATAACAGTGTTATTGTGTTCTTTTTTTTTTATCAAATACTGTTATAATATCATTTATTAGCAGTAAAAAAATATACTTTGTTTACACCACTTTACAAATATACACAAATATCTACAAGTTTCGACGGCAATGCTCCCATAATCAGGAATATATGAATAATAAAAAATAATTTCAAATATAGACAAATGATAAAAGTTAGAACACAATAATTTAAGAATAGACAAATTATAAAAAATAAACAAAAAATGATTAAAGTAGGTAAGTAATTAATCAAAAATGATAATAAAAAACAATTATAAAACATTGAATAACAAATTTATTTTAGAAATTAAAAATAAATTATTATTATTAATATTAATATGAAAATAAATTCAAGGGACGGCTATTTAAAAAAAAATATTTTTTAAATTTAATTCGCTAGTAAAACTTTTTCTTATTTCTAAAATTTCAAATTTATAAATTTTTTAAAGTACATTTTTTAATTAATTAATTAACAATGACGCCAAAAAGTGAATACCAATCGTTTGAAGAAATTAATAAAAAAATTTTAGGCCTAAATGTGAACCTTGCGGTACACCACTTGTAACCACGAATTTATATGAGAGGTTAGAATTGATTATTATTTAAAGAATTCTGTTAGTTAGGTAGCTCTTTATCTACTCTAATAATTTTCCCTCTATATCTAATTTGCAAAGTTTATTAAGAATATTATAATAGTACTTTTGGTAATTCTCAAACTCTTATATTACTTACATGTAAAGGTATTTGAATTTTGTAAATCAAACTATTTTTTTGAGTGCTGTCTTCCTATAGAGTGCATGTAAGTATTTATTATGATGATATGGGATTGACGTCTCATAATTCAGTTAATTGAGAAAAATGCAATAATGGGTAATTTAATGACGACATCCTTGCAACATTACAACACGCACGGAAGATGTAATAAGCAATCTTGTGTATTAAAATATTAAACATATGGTAGTCACGGGTGATTTATTTTCAACCTCTAGTAATAAATTTGTGGGGCTTAATTATATCAAACAACAAGGTACTCGAACCTACTAGGTACTTAAAAATCTAAGGGGATACCTACTTTGCAAGTTGCTCATGAAAGGAGCAAGGTGGCCATCAAAATTCACAATAAAGGGATATAATTGAGTCATTTGTTCGAGTGACACATACAACTATTTCAATGGGTCCCTTGACAAAATAATGAAGGAATATTAATAATGAGTCATATTGGACGAAGTTAGAAGGTTGCGTAATTGGTCATCTTTGTGTCGAGGAGGGTCCATCTCCTTTACAAACAGTGGTCGGTACCAACCCCAGTACTTGTATTGTATAGTTTTCAATTAAATGTCCCCTGTACCCCCTTACCGCAGAGCAATTTCACGAGATTAGTATCTATAAGCTCTAATAATTTCTCTTCTGAAGCAGTCTACCTTGTCCGAAAACTGCTCATGTTGGGTTGTCATGAAATGTATTATACAACGAATCATTTTTTTTATCTGTCCATAATCTTAGTGTGAAAAGACAGACACAACTTCAAATAAATATGTTTCTTGGCTAAATGACCCATATTCAATATTAACATTTAAAAAAATGAGTGTGTTAATACTTTTAATCAAAAGCTTTCGCACTAATCTGTTAATTAACCAGAGAGTAGATTTTTTTTAACACACACACTATTTTTAAAAAATTCATGAAGTTTTCCTTGCTGGAGTAAATTTATTCAAGCGGTCTATACCAAACTTGTGAACGAGTTTAAATATAATATTATTATTAAAAAAAATAAAACTGTTGTAACAAGGGGAAGAGGATGGATCCCCACGTTATGGCTCCAGTGATATAGAAACAAGTAGTGCAAGTTGGAGCGCCAGTGTAACAAGGTGGGGAGGATATATTGGATGCTGGTGTAAAGAAGGCAGTTTAACTCACCTCGAGGCCAGAAGCAGGGCTGATCTCAGGATCCCAGGTTAGCTCAGCTGGTAAGGCATCTCATCTCCTATCTCAAAGTCGAAGGCCGGCCGCAGCCTTATATCCGGGAAAGGTAACTAACTACTCAAAGAGATGCGTGCTTTCTAGTCAGGGTTTATTTACAGGACAACATTTACAGGTGAGTACATATATGGAGTTTCGAATCTAGGGGCTGATCCTAATCTAATCTGATTCTTGATAATCTCTCTCTTAGGAATCTCACTTGTTTATTAATTATTAATTAACTATATTTATTTGATCTTATCCAATTGTTGTATATTTTTGTCTTTTTACACGTTACAAAGTATAAATTAATACACAGAAGTCGCTTTTTTAAAGTTAAAATGCGCAAAGATTACGTGCGGTCCCAATACTGATTATGTTCTGCACGTTTTTGCTGTTTAAATACAGCTTTACTTGTGTTTTCTCTTTAAATTAGTTGGTAGCAAAGGAAATACACGTGATCGGTAGGAAATGTGAAAATGTACGCGTTTAAATTATGTTTATTATAATTACTAAATCAATACTTGTCACTAGACACTCTGTCCTTTTCATAATGTGAAGCACAAATTCTGTAACAATGACATGTGAACCATTTTCAAGCATAATTTTCATGTAAATTTGTTACTTTTTTTATATAATCACTATATGTACACTCCGCTTCTTAGCACAAGCATTGCTTAAAAGAAAAGTATTGTCAATTGAATAAAATTTATTCATTTCTAATAAATAATTTATTTGTAAAATCAATAAATACCTGATCTCTTGATTATTAATGATATTTATGCACTACTTTGCATGTAGACATATATACAACTTGAGGACGCCTGTTTAAATGTTCAATTTTCAAAAACAAATATGTGGCTATTCGTTTTTAAGTACAACTCACAAATATGCATGGCTTCAAAAATCGAAGAGTAGAATTTGTGGTCTATAATATTTATATAGCACCTGAGTACCTACTTCGAAACCGGTCGCGGTATATTAGCATTTCAAGTCAAACTGATTAGATGGGTAGAGATAGTCTCAAATGAATTGGGAACCTTATAATGCATAATATTTCATCAGAAATATTTTGATGCGTTGATAAAGTCCCGATGTCGAGAGGGGGTCTCGAAGGAACGGCGGGAGGAAGGGTGATAGGGGAAGAGGGGGTGCCAACCTCCCCCTAGTGAATGACCGGGGGTCGGACGTGTCTCAGTACTTGAGGCAAGGGATTAGTTAGTATTTGAATAGCCCCAGGGAATCTGGCGCTATTGACGTTATCGTTATATGCGAAATAATAATCACTAAATATAAACAGTTGTGCATATTCAAAGGATTTGCCGAAGAGATAGCAGGTAAACATGCGTATCCCTTATAATCTTTCTGGTTTAGGCTGTCATAACACAAAGTAACTGTGTATATATACGTACCGATTGGAAACACAGAAGGGTCCTACATTTCCTGCGAAAATTTTACATCCTTAGTGTGAGCCTGAAAGTTCCTGAAAATGAATAAAATTCGTTTACTTTTTAAAAGCACAAGTAATGACAAGAAAAGACAAATAATAAATATAGAAAAATAATTACGATTACTTTAATAGACAAATTACACACAAACAAAAATTAAAGATGAAAGTAGACAAGTAATTGAATAAAAATGTAAAAATAAGTTGCTGTTACCAATTAAGTAATTCAAATAAAATACCATTTTTAACAACAACAAAAATATTATAAAAATACGTATTTTATGTCTTTCTTTTTAATTACATTATCTTTGTTAGGTTGCAATAAACTTATACTTAATACGAATGTTTCTAGACGTCACATTTATTCATATGTTTTTTATGTAATTAAAATGCAATTTACTTAAGACAGCACATAATATTAAATTAATAATTAATTTTTATGAATGTACAATAAATATTATTTAACCATTAGAAAATTAATATACACTCCTCTTCCATTCACAAGCAAATGCTTTTAATGGGATTAGTATTAAATTATGTAGTATGAAATGTTAACTGTATTATTACAATGTATGTACCCACATATTTCATTAATAAAAAATATATATCATAAAATATTAGTAGAAAATTGAATCTAAAAGTTTAAAACAGAATATACTGTATTAAAAAAAATCGACAATATATACGCTTGTTTAACCGTTTCTGTAAATTTACTTTCGAAAATCGATAAAATCGCAAATATAAGGCCTTGCAAACGCATTACAAGCCCATTATAATAAATTATGTACCTCCTTGGAAAATAGAAGTCTCATATTGAGCATTAACAGTCTATTTATCGGATCGGAAAAATAGTAGATCCAATTTTACATCTTGTGAGTTTATTAAAAATACTTAACATAATAGTGGCGTTCAACCCTCCCTGCCCACCCCCTACAAGAGTTAGAGCGAGGGAAATATAAACTCAGCATTAAGCAAGACTTTATAATTAAGACATGCATTTAATACCTCAATTAAATATGTTCACATGGCTATACCGAAACTAGCTTACTCGTAAAATCTCCTGATTCGTGCCACTGGCCGTTGCCATTCCCCATTTATTGGCCATTAAGCTGGCCAAAAGGCTGCATGAGGTAAGAAAACATATAATTCTTCCAGTTAATGACTTCCAGATGTCCACCGGAGTCGGCATGATGAAGAAGGGCGGTAAACACGGCTTTTGCGCAATTATTTGTAATGATTTCTATAGTATAATAAGGCATTAAGGGTGACGAAACATTTATAAAGAATAGGCGAAGATTTGAAACTGTAATAAGTCGGAAACGGAAATATACTCATGTAAAATAACCATGTAATACCGGCAAGACAGGTGGTATTAAAGTTTTTCTAACAATAAATATTGGACTTGTCAATAGTATATACCAATAAAATAGGGGAGGAGGTAGTAACCTTAAAGAGGTTTTTTATTTAAATTACGAACAAAACCTTTAAGGAAAATTTAAAATTATTATATTGTGGGAATAGTATAAATTAAAAGGTTGTGACGCCCCAAAAGCAAAGGAGAATACTTGCAACCAGTTTGGAGACAAGACGAAAACAAAGTGTCCTTATAAATAAAACAAATTTTATTTTAACTAGGTACAAAAAAAAAGGTAAAAAAATTCTGTGAATTTAAATTGTATGCTTTTTCCATTCTGTTATATATAAATACATATATTATCTTAATCATTGAATATAATATTAAAAACTCTGCCCTAATATAATTTTAACAACTCTCAAAATGAAACATGACATCGAAAAGATACAGAAAAGAAAAAAAGGTAGCAGTTCGGACTCGAACCCAGAACGTCATGATCTATCCGGAACCTTCCACTCCAATCCACTGAGCTACAACTATTATATCAGAATACAGGGTTACTACACGATAAATATCGCTTGGTACAATTTTTTTTGGCTAACTTCACACACTATGGGATGCTGGGTGGAATAGAGTAGAGGAAGTTCTGGGAAGGAAAAGAGTATAAGGAGTGGATAGGAATCGGAGGATCAGTGTGTTCAGGGGTGACGGATGTATGAATCCATCCCTCACACTGTAGTGCAAGGCGATAGGTCGAGAGAGTCCGGCTGGACATGTCAAAGGGTCTCCCCATACCGGCCACTTCCCATCCGGCCCACCACGCTGTTGGTGGGTAGATGCATACGCCCCCAAGACTTTGGCAAACCCCACCCCATGAACCCGGACACCCCTGCTAAGTCACCAAATGTTGCGAACCACTTGGGTGAACTACGTCAGAGGTGTTGTTTATCCAATGAATGGTTCCCGGGGCAGCGGGACCCATACTCGCCTCCCAAATCGTATTATATACCACAAATAAAGTGCAGATACTAATATACCATAAATAGAATTGCCCATGCAAATTGCTTAGCGCTAGGCTAGCCGGTTAGTACTTATCTAAAGTCACTTATAGAATAAGTAAAAAATTTCACGCAACGGTGGGCGACGCATTTGCCCGCAATACTGTAAATAATTATATGTGTAAAAAATATAAATATCTGTTAAAAACTTCTTAAGCTTTTTAATGTTATTTTATAAATATTCTTCAGTCCTAAAAAATATAAATATTTCAAAAAGATTCCAACTCTTTTATTGCCATCAATCTTTCTCATAAATGTAATATTAATAGAAAAGGAGGATAAAATACCAACTGTAAAAATATCATTTTTATAAACAATAATTATTAATCTAAAACACTCATCCAAATTGAAAAAACCTTCCGAGCAAAGATAAATGTCGCCGGCAGGACTCGAACCCGCACCCTTCTAATGTCCGGTTTTACAAGCCTCTCTCATACTAATAAAGTTGGTTGTTTACAGGTGAAAATATAATAAAAACAGTAATTATTGAATGAATTATGATTTATAATGAGTAATTGAGTTAATGCACAATTAACGTTCACGAAGCTACAATAATGTCGGTTATTAAAGTTCAGCTCGAATTGCCCCAAAGTCATCAAACAAAACAGAGGAAGTTACGCCACCGAAGCCCCCATCCCCTAACGTCTGTTGAAATACGGAACTTTATTAATCGTTTTCCATGGGCGTACCAGAGTCATAAAACCCCTTTCGTTGCTTGTAAAATTCGACAAATATAAAATAATTACTTCATAACGTAATAAAAAAAACTGGAGCACCGTCTTGCATTTAATTAAGGGCTATTTATGATGCAAACCAACAATTTAATGTCGTGTGAAATGTAAAATGTGATTTTGCTAAAAAAATTGGTCCTTGTTTATTTTTAACTGTTTCAGTGCTATGCTTATTTTGCAAGTATGTATATAAATTACTACAGATATTCTGTGTTTTAAAAAAAAGTATGGTATTCAATATAAACTTGGACGAATATCGATCAATGTTTTGTTGTTGTTTTATAATACAAGTAAAGAATGAAATTTTACGAATATTGTAGTACTAATTAAAAAAAATACACATTTATAATTATAAAAAACATTAAAAAATACGAAAATACAAGATTATTTCACTTCACAATTTATTTATTTTTAAATTGAATGCGTTTTTTCTTTCTAAAGAAAGACAAACATTCCCAGGTTACGAATAACCTGACAATATTTGAAAATACACAAATACCATCACAGTAAGCGGAAGATGTTGTTTTTGTCGTAATGGCGGACTTCAGTCGGCCAAGGAATTGAACTCACGACGCCTGGGTGAGACCCAAACGCGATGCCAACTCAGCCAATGACCGGTTCACTTTCTTTTCAAAATATTTTTTTATTGTGATGTACAATAATGTCATTTCCGTCGTCCGTCTTCATTTATGGGAACAAAGGTCTCGTTGTCCGTAGTGCCACTGTAATTTGCTACATTACGATCATCCGCAATAGCACTAACTACCGACATGGTGAATAATATGGATTCATTTTAGGGTGTATTTATATCAACAGGATAAACAATAAATACAGTTATTAAGAGACGCGCCAACCGCAATATACCACGCGCAAATTGAACACGTGCTCTCCCAAGGACGACAAAAAGCACACTGAAAATTTCAGCGCCATAGCGCTGCGTCGCAATTTACGGGACTTAAGCTTACAGTTCGATGGCGATGGGCCGCAATCTAACGGTTAAGATTCGTGCAATTTCTGATATATTTCTGTTTTCTGTAAGAGTACAAAGAAATAATTTATTTTATTTTTAAAAATTTTTGAAATGATTAAAATTTAAAAAAAAATATTTTAAGATTGCGGAGATATATTATAGTATTATTCAGGGAAGAAAATAATTAAAATTCTCTGTTCTGTGAGGTTTTTACATTTATAATATGTTTTTCCGAATTTAAATGATATGTTTTCTGAATTGATTTATTTAAATGTGTTATATTATTTTGATAATATGAACATACTGAGAAGCGGTGAATATATAATTTTCCTTCTAACTAAATCGGTGTTACCGATAATAAATCATTCTTTTTAAAAACCCGTCCAAATTAGAATGGGGTGGCAGTGAATAAAATCATAAAAATAAGTCGTCCCAATGTGGATTAACCGCAGTTTGAAAATGGCTGTAAACGATGAAACAGCTGTCACAGTAATAAATAAAAGTTGCAGAACTTAACAATAACATTTTAAAATTGGATTTATATTAAAATTTTAAAAAAAAAGTTATATGGAGTTCTACGAATTAAACACAACAAACGATTAATAAGTGTATGAAGAAGTTATACAATAAATAAAATTTAATAATGGTGGAATGAAATTTATGAAGATACCTACAAACAAATCCTACCTATCGAAACAAATATGTGCATTGTGAGTTACTTTAATGATTTGTTCATGAGGTAGCTACAGTCAATGGCCACATCCATTCTCGATGAGGAATACTAGTGATATTGGCTGGTACGAACAACAAAGCCCGCTACAATTTAATCTTCCCCGCCTCGGATTAAACGGAACACCTATTTTGTTTTATGGCCCCTTTACACAATGTATTGAAAACGCCGCGCGATTACTTTGTATGGTCGCATAAAACTTTAGTATTCACCACTTAACTACTGTATTTTTGTGCCATTCCGCGGAGCGCTTTGCAGGAATGATGTTGACTGCGAAGTGCGCCCTAAAAAATACAGCTATTTATTTAACAAGAACTGCAAAATGGTGATTATTGTCATTTTTACTGAGACTTTTCGATGAGTTTAAAAATGTTCAGACGCTTGCACAACAAAGTGAAATGGGTACAGTCGTATATGTCGTCTCTGTCGCATTGAGTGGTAGGATAATCGAAGTAACAAAAGAACAATCCGAATAAGATTCCCTATTCATTATGGCATTTCCAACTTGGGGTATGTTGTGAGACAAAAAAAAGTGAGGAGGAGAAGAAGTCGTAGAAGATGGATATTCAGACCAGATCACCGAACACTGCTAAAGTGATTTAAAGCAACGTTTCGATTCTGAGTGGAGGTCTTTCACCAGAGCGAAGCTGAGAGTATCTATCACTTTTGTTGTTATAATTAGGTATAGTAACCTAGAACGGTGCAATGAGAAGACCTGAGTCAGTTTTTAATTTTATTTTATTTTTTTATTTCAAACATAATTTGTTATTATTTCCAAACCAATATTTAAAATCAGAGCAAATCTTCTATTTCATTCCCTTAACTATTTAATTGTCCATATTTTTTTAAATAAAATTACAAAGATCCATTTTTTTCGTAAGTAAGGGTAAAGTAGGTACCTACTCACCTACTTGTGTTTTCTATTTTGAGAATATTCTACCCAAAAAAAACCCTCTTTTGAATATGCAATCTGTGGCTCACCAGAGTGTTATATCTATGGGCCAACCTAAATAAAACATGGCGGGCTCAATATTTTTCATACTAATTTAAAAACGTTATTTCAATAGTTTTACATATTGGATTTCATTCAAATTACTCTCTAAACCTTTCCGACACTAATAAAAACAAACTCTGATATTTTCAGCGAAACCGGTAGAGTAATTTTCGAGAAAATCTAGGACAAACAAACAAACAAACTTACATTGATTTATATATATATAGATATAACCAAATTCTGACTGCCACATTTAAAAATTGCAACATTTAGATATGGCAACATTTAAGCCAGACATAAATCACTGTAGCTAACAATTTGCGAGTTTCACAACATCCCCAACGCACCGATCAAATAACTTATTTCTCACTAGATGTCGCGTCTACAACACGGTCTAAGCCCGACCAGGTCCCCCGTGTATAGGATTTAAGTGCAAATCTAGATCGTTAAATGCAAATTTTATTCCCATTCGTTCGTTTCTAATGACGCTATAAAATTTGCAATCGTCTCCGCCACAACATCCACTAGATGGCGCTAGATGGATGAGACCGACACCGGAAGGTGGGACGGTCTTGTGGTTCCGGCCAATCAGAGACAAGCTTTCAGTTGTTATTCTATGATGGGTGCGGTTTATGACCTTATTTTTATGCGGAGATAAAAGTTTTTTTAAAAAGTGAAAAATAAAGTCGAACGAGTCTCATGGCGATGAATCATCCGTAAAGTGAACACAGTTGTATTTTCTGTCTTTGTAGCATTCTGTAAAGTTAATCTGAATTGTTAGTAATGATACTTTGCATGGTGCGACTACATTTAGACTGGCTTGACCACAAATATTTGACACTAGTCATGGAAACATTACGTTCTTAATAAATAGTATGAAGGAAGACCGGAATAAGGATAGTTAAAAATCACTCTGAAATTAATTTTAATTTGTCCAGGTAAAATTGAGACATGTCATTGTGCAATATTTTAAATCCGCGAACGAAACGCGGTACGTGAAATATGAATTGGTCCGGACTCTAACTCCCCCATTCGTATTTGAGTAAACGGATTTTTTATTATGGTAATAATATATCGTCTTAAACGTAATTTCTCGGACCGTTTCAACTTTTGATAAAATAGTGATCAGCTTTCAAGCACAACAGCAATACCATTATGGCATTATCCATTAGAACCGAACGTACCCACATAATATTTACTTTCCATATATTTGTCATATATTTGTCAGAGTGGAAGATACTCTCAGTATCGCCCTGGTGAAAGACCACCATTCAGAATTGAAACGTTGCTTGAAATGGCTTTTAGCCGTGTTTGGTGACCAGATCTGAATAGCCAGGTATTCCCAATCTTCCTCTTCCCCTTCTCCTTCCCCTCCCCACAATACCTTCAGCCTCACAACATTCCCCAATTGGGAATGCCATAGTCTCACTGGCTCCAGACGGTTGGGAGCAGTTGGGGCTCTTGTGAGGTATTCATATAAAAAAAAAAAAAATAATAATTTTTTTCCTAATATTGCTTCGAAAATCTCTTTTTTACATGTTTTCCCTTTTTTGGAAAGCTTAGCGACACCCGTAAATAAGTAAATGCGAATTTTAGTTTATTTATAACGCCTGGTAACTTTTGCGAAAATCTAAGTAGTTTTCAGGTCATTGAACTATAATTTGAAGTTATTTTCCAGTCGTATAAAGCACCGTTGAGGAGATAGGTATTTCATAAAAATGTGAGTAACCTTAAATATTAAAAAAAAAACCGTTTTCCCAAATAAAAATTCTTCGACAGAGTAAAATTATTTTGTGGCGTCGTTATTAATAGAGTTAATAAGAAGTATTTTGTTTAAACGGCTCTTTAATATATAAATATCAACATGTTTCGGAAGTGACGCTTTAAGTATATTGTGTATCCTGATGAGGGAAGCTTCCCTTCCAAAACATGTGAATATCTTTTTTTTATATATGAATACCGCACAAGAGTCCCTACTGCTCCCAACCGTCTGGAGCCAGTGAGACTATGGCATTCCCAATTGGGGAATGTTGTGAGGCTGAAGGTATTGGGGAGGGGAAATAGAAGAGGAACAGGAAGGTCGGGAAATACCTGTCTATTCAGATCTGATCACGAAACACGGCTAAAAGCCATTTCAAGCAACATTTCAATTCTGAATGGTGATATATAAATATACTAAATGTTAATTTTAAATAAATTAATTGTGAAACAATACAAATCAATTATATAAAATTTATTTGCGCACGCCGGGATTTGAACCCCCGACCTTCGGATTCGTAGTGGAGAGTCTTCGACCACCGAGGCCGTCTATATATTAAACAGTGGTGTAAATAAAATACTTCGTATTAATTAAATTTTAAAAAATCAACAGTTAGCTCCAGCATCATTGGTTTTTTTATAGTTGAAGTAATTACGTCCATTTTTGACAACTTCAGTAAGTTTTTTATGAGGCAAGACAACGTAAAATATCGATTTAACGGTCAAAGTTGTTAGATTCATATTTTTCAATAGTTCAATGAGGTCTAAGAGTATTGACATATCATAGCAGAACTTATTTATAGCTGAACCTTTTTTTAAACTAAATAATAATATGTCGTTATTATTAAAAATTAGAAAGCTTTAAATTTTAATCTAATTTTATAATATTATTATTATTAAATTCTGCAAGTATTTTAGTTTTTTTTATGATTGTGACAGCTGTTTCGGTGTTCAAGACCATTTTCAAACTGCTGAAAATTTAAATTTATGAATTTTGAAAATGGCTTTGAATGCCGAAACAGCTTCACAATCATAAGAAAAATACAATACTTGCAGAACTTAATAATAACTAACTAACTAACCATCACGCCGTTTCCCCGCAGGGGTAGGCAGAGAGGACGGACCGCCAAACAACTCGATTTTGGCATACACTTCTTGCTTCAACCACTTTCATACAACGTCTCGTACATTCTCTTCTGTTATTCCGACTTCTGACATGACCCGACTCAAGTATTTGATTCACTTGATCGTGCCACGTCTTCCTTGGACGTCCCCGGCTTCTTCTTCCAATCACATTCGCGTCATATATTCTCTTTACACTCCTTTCTTCATTCATTCGCTCTACATGCCCAAACCATATAAGCGTCCCTTTCTTAATCTTGCTCACTACGCTTACATCAGAGTTATTTTTTTAAAGGTATTTACATCTATGTATCTTTATTTTACGTATTCAATTGGTTTTATAATAATGGAAAAACACGATAAATGAAACGAATAAACTCCATTCAAATGTTAAAAATCCATGTTGGGATGCCGCCATATAGTGAAAGACAGTAGAATTTATTTCAAGGTGGTAGATATAAACACGGCATTTTCTCAAATGTGAGTATAAACGCAGTAACTTCAACGTAGGAACTGTGTTTTTACTTACAGAAACGGAGATACTGCGTTTTTACTTACCAACACTTATAAAATTGCGATAACATCAAAAACAATATCATCTTTTTTTAACACTAAAACCGAGTAATATTATAATATGTTTTAAGTAAAACATAAGAAATTCGATACTTTATAACTTCCCATAATTTCTGCTAATTTTGGTAATTACCGTGTTTTTACTTAGCGCGCAGTACACTTATACTATGATTATGTACGTCATTTTTTTCAGTTATTTTGTCCTTTCAGAGTATACAATTAGATTTTTTTGTCTAGTTTAGAAAAGTAAAATAATCGTATTTTACAAATTTACTGGGGAATATTTAAGGCAGTATTAGGGTACATAAATGTTGAAATACATAATTTGATATTTAAGAATCAGATAATCAGATACAATATGTATCTGCCTATTAGTATGTTCATAAATCCGTTCAATCCCAGACGAAAGGTATTTAAAAAGCTATTTCAGACATGTAGAAATACGCGAAGAATGTTGCACAGATGATACAAAAGTAATTACATTAGATTGGTGTAATTTAAAAGCTTTGCGCATAGCGGCAGCTAAAGGCGGATAGTAACGTAGACCGAATTACCATTTTAATTCGAAAGTAAGTATAACTCAGCTGCGATTAGCTTTGTGTTTTAGCTTTTCTACCAACATCTGAACACTGAACACAATGACTATATGATTGGCTGAGTTTGTTGAGAACAATACGGGAATACACTTTTTTATAATAACCCTACACAGTGCTTATATTTTTAGTTATATTTTTTTTAAGTATTCATTGTGTTCAGCAGAATTAATGTGAATGTACTCACGATGAACATTAATTTTTTTTTGTTATTTTCGGAATTAAATAAAACTTCATATTTTGATATAATATTATATACTATAACGAACAGCCATGAAAAAGGTGGTATGTTTGAATACTTGAATCATTACATGAGACAATTTAAACCCTCAAAATAAATTGCGCGGGAAAATTTCATTATGTTCCCGTGAGACTATAGGAATTCTATGATCCTTTAAAAAGATAATAAAACGACCGACTCTGGTATTTATTAACTTAATGCGCACTATTACTTAATTGTCTATCTTTTTTATGTTGATAAAACAACTCGTAGATTTGAAATTAAGGTTAAAAAACATAACAACTTTTCTGAATTCGCTAACTACATCATTTCAAGAAACCATAGTTTTGATAAAGGCACTGGCATAAATATTTTTCATATTAACAATAAAGAGAAAACGATTAGGCAACTTGGAAGCATTAGAAATTTAAAAATCCATGAAAGTAAATAAAGAAGACAACTAATAATCATAAAAATATCTCTTACAGTCCTATTTTGAATATGATTAACTTTTTCCACACCATGTCTCTTTCTCTTTCCCCCATTCTTTACTTACCCTCAACCCCCGCAGTCCTAATAATAATAATAATAATAACAAAGCATTTATATAGCGCAGTTTTGTGTTATTTCACTTCAAGTGCGCTTTACTATAAATAAACTTAAAAATGATTAAATAACTCCATTCAATGGTATCCTACAGTGCTACTTTTACATTCTATTTATACATTCTTAATATATTACATACATTCTTGCTTATTCTTAATACTACTCCTACAGTACTCTTTAGGTGCATATTCATAAAAAAATTACAAAATATTATACAGTATACATATGGCTATACAAAAATAGAACATTCACAATATTACTACAAAAATAGTAACATTTTAAGACAGGAGTCGGGTTATGTTCTGCAATAACGGACTTCACATATAAAATTCCTAAAAAAAAAAAAAGTCCTACCATCTAATATATTGACCATAATTTTGTAATAATGTTAAGGTAGTATAAATGAAAGAAAGATGAGTCCAAAACCGGTAGGAAAAATACTCAATTAAAGTGGTGTCATCCAAAGTGAATATTATTTATTAAATAAAACAAACACTTTGTTATAAATCACGAATACGTTTCATTTTCCGTCAACCAGTATCGTTTGGATCAAACTTTGTCAGGGCAAATATAATCACTAAAGAATAATACAGGGTTATCAGTTATATGTAGGTACAGAATACAAAAGGGTGAATTTAGAATACAAAAGAAAGAAAAAAAAGAACAAAATATTAGAGGGAGACAACAATAGAAAAGCATTATGTGTAGGAGGGAAACAACAGTAACATTTATTAATAATAATAGAAAAGTAAATACAACAGTGTAACGGGTACATAATGAAGTTATTAACTACAAATATTCCTACAATATCAAACAGAAGCTTGATGTAAGTTGAACTTTTGATCGTTTTGCACCAAATTTGGGACGTAATTGACAATGAAGGTCTGAAATTTGATGCAAAATTCGACTAGCACGGAACTTCTGCCTCTTTAAACCATTTTCCTGTAATGTTCCGATTTCGAAGATACGATAATTTACGTAGGAAGGGTCGATTTGTTGATGCTTTAAATTTTGACAGTTGCTTAATCATGTCTTAAAATAAATTCACTTCAATTCGCATATTATAAAATATCTTCCTCAAATAGTACCAAAAAAATGTTTCTTTAGCGCAAGGATAATGTTATTAATGCGCCAAGAAAAACATGAGATCTTAATCCGATTTCATGTATAATTTTGTATCACAATGTGAAGAATAGAGCACAGATACAACACTACTAACAAATGAAAAAAAACGCAAATGAAAATAGGATATAAGTAGAAAAAGCACGGGCGGGACCGGGTTTCAAAGCCGTTCGCAAATAAAGCAATATCCCTGGGGTGTCTCCATTTCATAGCAACCTTTCAAACACGCCCATTGATCTCATGGACATCTTCATCTCCTCCATGAATAGAATCACTGGTCCACGAATAGCGCACTATTACACAATGCTAGCAGAGAACTGATACTGAGAGTTGGGAGTACTAGCTATTGTAGTGGAATATAAATAAATTGTGTAAAAGCTGTTCGAATGGAAGAACGAGCACCAGAATGAACTTTGGTATGGAATAAAACTTATGGAAAGGTATAATAACATATTATGCTTCTAAATTATTACCTTTCAAGTGCAATGACATTATTAAGTATATTACGATGTTCACAGAAATATTTTTAATTTTACAGACACATGGAGACCAGGAAGAAATAAAAAAAAAAAAAACATGTCAAATTCATATTGTCTTCTTCTATCTTCTTCTATTATTATTCGACTATCATAATACGGACACGTCCTTAGTTTGGTAGTTGAAAAAATGTTAGATCTCTTCGCTTATAAATAAATATTAAAAAGAAAAAATATATGTAAATCTACAATTTTATTCCGAGCATGATGAAATTTTGCACACTTTACCTTCGAATTAGGAGAAAGATCACTTTCTACAAGAGATTTCTAAAAAATACTATTATCCCCCTTTCTCAACCCTCAAAGCATAATTTTGGTACTTCTTGATGAAATTTTACACACGTGACGTTTAAAATAAGAGAAAAATCTTTGAGTAGAGGTAGTAACAGGAACTGAATCAGAGGCAGGAGCAGGGATAGGGGTAGGAGTAAGAGTAAGGGTTAGGATGAAACATAATTACATCAAAACTTTCCTCCAAACCATTCATAGCCCCGGGCAACGCCGGGTACTTCAGCTAGTAACTTATAAAACAACCGATTTATAGCGATTATAGCGAACCACGATTATAAGGTTTCAGTTACTAAAAGGTGATTTGAGTCAACCCTCAAACTTCCATAAATTAGTATTCTATTTGGTTAAATCCTGAACATCTGTAAATTCGTTCAGACCGCATAATGATAAATATTGTACCTGCAATGTTACCTTAGAGATAGCTACCTATTCGCCTGGTGGGGTGACATAATAAACAAAACGGCAAGTTCCCAACGGGAAACATTTACTAAAAATTCATCCATTTTACGGATATGACTTCGTGAAGAGACGAATTATAAGTTTTGCTTTGAACTCTCTTATTAATCTTAAATCGTGTGGTACTGTGTAGTCCATACAACATGCATCCTATAAAGTAAAAATGTAATTTAAATACTTCAAAAGATTGATTGACAAAGCAGGACATAATTTCGTTCTGAATAGCCACTGGCTATTTCAATTTATGTTATGGGCGGGACGGGGGTATTTTGAACTGTTTTTTCCATGGGAAGCCGTGCGTTTATAACTGAAATGGCCTTACCTCCTCCATCTCCTGCGCCCCTCCCCTCTCTTCCCGGGAAAAGGTCCTGGTAACTTTATTTGGAGGAAACCTCAAACCTTTTGTGGCGGACACGGACCAACGCTTTTCCCATCACTTTGTCTGATGAAAAGAGAGCGGCGTCTGACCAGATGATACTTTTTTATTGCGGTCCTTTAATGTGTGACATAAATACATCGTACGACATGGTAAATAAAGTTATTTCATTAAATGTGCTTTGCTTTATCCGTGTAAAAATCCTTCAGCGAAGATGTTCGCCTGAAAAGAATCATGGGTAGTATCTTCATAACAACAGAATTCAGAACTAAACTTAAAACTCATCTTTTCAGATAATCATATCCATAAATTGAAGAAATTCACAGGTAAATTGCTTACCTAGGCTAGCTGGTTAGTGATTACCTAAAGCCATTTATAGAAAAAGTGAAAAAAAATAACGTATCGGTGCGCAAATGCGTCCACAGCTCGCAACACTGTAAATACCTAAGGGTGTAAAAAAAAGTTAATATCTGTTTAAAAGTTTTTACCCTTTTTTAAAGTCATTTTATAAATATTCTCCAGTCCTAAAGATTATAAATATTTCAAATAAATATCAACTGTTCTTGTGCCACCAATCTTTTTATAGATGTAACATCAATAGAAAATGAGGATAAAATAGCAACTGTGAAAATATTATCTATATGCTTAAATTTTCTAATAAAACTGTGCTCATCTGAATGAATATTTTTATCTATCTGTTTGTACATAATTAGATAAAGAAAAGAAAGTAATATTTGTAGAGCGCTTGATTTTTTACGAAAACGGCGGTATAAAAATCATCCAATAATAATAAGAATAACTGTTAAAATGAAACATGAATGTTTCAAAATATTGAGTCCCGACGAGGGGTTAACGAAACATAAGTACGCTAATAGATGGCGCTAATTGAAATATTTAAAAAAACACCTTTCGATCGTAATACTTTTAAATACTGAAATGAATTATTTGTCAAGTCAATATTTAAAAGTATTAGGTGCTAAAGGTGTTTTTTTCTGAAAAAATTCTATATCGCCATCTGTAAGTGCGTATCATGTTTCGGTATAGATTAATAATATGTCTAAGGAGAGTATTTTTGATAATCACTACAAGATAAAGTCATGCACTAAAATATCTTTAAAATATTTGGATTCTAATGGATGTCACTCAAGTCGCTGTGCGATAGACAGATTTATTTTATTTTACGTTAACTCCAAGTATAATTTCACTTGGGGCCTATCTCATTTTTGGGGATGTTGTGTCGAGGTATTTTTAAGGAAAGGTAGTTTTGGGAAGAAAAAAATGTATGAGGGGTGGGTAAGAATCTGGAGGTCAGTGCGTCCAGGAGTGACGGGCGTATGAATCTATCCCTCCCACTGCAGTTTAAGACGATGATGGATCAAGTAAGTCCGGGTGGAGAGCTCAGAGAGTCTCCCTCGACTGACCTTTCCCGATCCGGACCGCCACGCAGTTGGTGGGCAGACACATCCATCGTCAAGACCTAGACGAACCTCACCCAATGAATTCGGGAACCCCCGCTAAGTTACCATACGTAGCGAACCACTCGGAGTGACCTGTGGCAGGGGTGTTCGTTATCCAAATAATGGTTTTACTATTATTTTGTTCACTAAAATATGTTTGATGGAGTTAGTCGTTCGAGTAAATTGATCCGTTAAGTATTAAAATTGAGAGTTCATTCAAAACTGATATGAAGTTAAGGCGACACTTGCTAACCTTCAGAGGAGATATTGATATCATTTATGATCTTCAGCAGAAAGGAGACTGGCGTGTCTTTGGCATTATAAAACTGTAGAGGCTTTCGGGTGGCCGCACTTCAAATGAATGTAGTTATGAGTGCCGTGTTGAAGAAATCTGCGTTTTAAAATTTCCTCGTCGTAAGTTAACGGTTCGTTTTTCATGCACATAATGGTTTCATTACATTCCCCACTTATAGACAGTTTTACCAATCTTAAAACGCATTACTTTATTTCCCCCTGTAAATCTAGGTTAGTTGGAACATTGAAACTCTTACCACACAATCATCCCTTTTTATCGCAATGACTGAAATGAATGCTTATACTTATACATAGTATAACGAACTCATCATCGGGACAGATAATAGACACTACAAGGCTGTTTGAAACGTTGGTCAAAAGGTAGGAATTCTATTCTATTTTCCGTATTTACGTTTGTTACTATTTTTTGTTTGTTTGTATTTTGCAACCAGCAGACTAGGTAGGTCCTTAGGGCGGTTGGGTGTCACATACAATTTCAAAAGTTTGAAAAGTTCATAAGTGACGACAGTAAAACGTCTTCTAAAATTCTTCCATCATAACATATTTACGTCCACCAAAGGATACAATTTCACAGTGAGTAATGGCGTAAAAATATTGATACGAAATCCCCTCATATTGGGCGATTTCATGCAGCGATACATCATGCTGTCGCGAGTCGAGCTGGCAAGGGTTATTTTGCATGCCACCTACCTTCTGCCTACAGTACCCACTGTCTCTTTTGCTAGTCATGCCCTGGCTGGGTACACACTATACCACTATGGATGACGCGTATAATAAATACTCCAGGGATGCGGGGGCAGAAGTCGGAATACGACGATCGACAAGTGAACGGATTGGTGGTAAACGCAGTGGACTATCGTGATATGTTTTTCACGTAACGTATGGTAATAATTAGATACCTACTTAAAAATCGTCAGATGCATATTTAGAGAAAATACTAGATCCAAATAGGAATCCAAATAGGAATCACGTTATTTCAAAAATTGCAATTCTAAAACCTTACAAACGAATATTTCTGGTTATTCCTACAGCTGTGCCCATTTTCATGAAACTGAAAAAAAGTTTTTATTAAAATATGTATTTTATTCTTTATTACCAATCCCAGCATTTTATCACTAGAAATTAAGTAATTAAATCATCAATCAGTGGCTTCAGTTTTGACTTCGTAGGCGAAATAACTATCACGCGTAAAAAACTATAGAGCCGAGCTTTTATTAATATAAAATCTATTATTTTTAATCATGCAATACTTATTATTAAAACCAAACAAAAGGCAACGTTGTTTCTGTAAATAGAGTTCTACAAAACAATATTTTAAATGGCAAACAAATTTTAAACTTTATTCCACTTTTATTGGTGAACCGTGCCGGTTTCAACCACTTTCAGACTGGTCCAGGTTTCAGTCCGGTCTGATGATTATCGAAAATTGTTTTAAACCAAACAACGGAAATACGACGACGAATCTTGCAACGCGTGGGGCAATAAAATTGTAACCCAGAAATAAAGGTAAGCAATTATACAGAAGGTAATATCTTGTCGTTGACTTACGGGGAAAACGAATAGAAATTAAGAACTATGCGTCAGATGTATCAAATCTGTATTCATATCTGAAAACCACAAAAAAATGAATTTTGTTCACGGAACGATGAGATTATTATCAGTGTTATTAACTAAATAACTAATCATCATGCCATTACCCCGCAGGGGTAGGTAGAGAGGACAGACCACCAAACAACTCGATCTTGGCATACACTTCTTGCTTCATTTACATTCATACATGGTCTCATACATTCTCTTCTATTATTCCGACTTCTGATATTGCCAACTCAAGTATTTGATAAACTTGATCGTGCCATGTCGTCCTCGGGCGTGCCTGGCTTCTTCTTCCGTTCGCATCCCTATTCTACATGCCCAAACCATCAAAGCGTCCCTTTCTTAACCTTACTCATCATTGCAACGACTCAACAAATGCATATTTTTAAACCAATACATACAAGAGTCGCAAAAGTGCACTGGGGAAGAATCGTGTTGACTTTTTACCAATAAGCTGGTACTATAAACCACCTTGACAGTAAATTGATCTAAAGAAGATGGGAGGGCAAATGCCATACTGCGCCATTGAAATGGCATCACTGAGGGGTCCATTGTTGCTTCCATCTTCCCTACATCAAAGACTGATAGGTTTTAAGCCAAATATGAATGCACGTGGGGTGCACGTAGCAATCTTAAAAACATATTTTCGCAGAAAAAAAAACATGATATATATATATGTATAAATTTAATCACATTTAAAAACCATTTCTTGAAAGATAGAAGGTTTTACCAACGTTTATCGTAACCACATTTCACCTCTCTTTGGATATACGGGTATATGTATCGCGAAAATGTTTACTATAAAATGTGGTGTTATTATGAATATATTCATTAAACAAATTCTTTGTATTCACCACTTTATTAATATGCATAGATATCAAGATGTTTCGAAAGCGATGCTTTCTTCATCAGGAATATATAGAATACTAAAAAATAACAATGTCAAGTATAGACAAATGATAAACATACAACAATAATACAAAGCATTTTTTTATTCATTTATTAAAATGTACTCGTATACTATTTACTTTAAGTAAGTACTATTATTTTTTCAAAATTAAAATAACTTCATTACACTTGCGAAATTCTGATCGAGGATGAGACGAGATGAGGAATCGAGATGTTCTGTAGGTCCCGAAGATTGCGATGGGCTGGACAATTGGACATGTTGAAAGAAGCAAGATGGCAGGACACCAAAATTTTGACCGGGTGGGTGCCCCAGTGGTAGCGACTCAGAAGAGGATAGGAGCAAGACGGGAAAGACTGAGGATAGGCGGCGAATGGCCTGGAACCGCAGCAAGTTGACAATATTTGTGAAGGAGATCAAATCCCACCCAGGACTAAAGAGCGCTTTTTTATATGATGTGAAGCATCAGACATCGTGTAATTTATGCATTTTATGAAATGCCTCCTTGGCTGAATTTTCGTATTATTTTTCTCATAATTAAAATAATTTGGTGTAACGATGACATTTGTCTTTGTGATCAGTGCGTATTGTAAATTTCCAAAAAAGGTATTCGATAGAGCTAATGAAAAACATGTATTTATTTCTAATTTTGAAAATGTCAATTCATGGCGGAATTCCATATTAAAATGATTTTTTTTTAAAAACCTTACCGTCAGCAATAAAAGAAATTTCAAGTCATAAATAAAAACAATATTAGAAAGCAGGGGCACTCACTCATGACGAAGATGCTATATATACCATAGATTAAGTTAATTGTGCCAGTCTGACGATGCCCGTGATAGGATGAAACCGGTCCGGTCGAAAATAAATAAGTGGAAAAAGTTACAAAGGTTTTTTAATAAATAAAAAAATATTTTTAAAATATTCATGTTTTGAAAATAAGAAAAACAATACTAATACTTTTATGTTCACTGTTTTCGCAATTTTGAATTCAATTGGCATTTTACAATCTGTGATTCAAATTCAAAACAATACGCCAAGTCTCATTGTCACTGCAATAAAAGTGTTCTGTTGAGTATCTTCCTTCGTACGGAACTTTTTATAGCCTCTTTACGCATACGAGAAAGGGCGATTTGCCTTGAAATCTGTGAAAAGGGGGAATATTCTATATCGCATAGATGCCTGCTCACCTGGCATAAGTAGCATTCCACATAACCCATGTTCTTGATCTCCGGAATAAAGTAAAGGAGAGATTTGATTTTAAATTCCCACGACAATGGTAGGTTGGTTGACTTTTGGGGAGAATGATAATATTAATAAAATGAAATATTATTAAATTAATAAACGAATTTAAAAATATACTTAGTATCCACCACTATATAAATAAACATTGATATTCACATGTTTCGAAAGCGATACTTACTACGATGACACTAAAAAATAATTTCAAGTATAAACAAATGATAAAAATAAGAAAAAAATAATGTAAGAATAGACAAATTATAAGCATACACCAAAATTGATTAAAGTAGGTAAATAATTAATTTATATTAGAAATTTAAAAAAAAACCCTCCTCACTGAAGTAAAATACATCGATATCGTTAGAGATTTGATTCAGGAACAATATATTCCCCCCCACAGGGAGAACCATTGACATGTATGGCATAAATATCTACGTGTAAAATTGATGAATATATATATCAAGTAGGTATAATTCTTGCAACAACAAACAAAATGATTTTTTTTTATTAAAAAATCTTTATAGCTTTTTAAAACTTATTTATTTAATGACATCGGTAAAATATATATACCATAGTTTTGGTTTAATTGTCCCAGTCTGACGATGCCTGTGATGGGGTGAATCCGGTACGGAAGAAAACAAATAAGTCGAAAAAAGTTGCAAAGGTTTTTTAATTTAAAAAAAAAAACATTTTAATCTGGAATTCCACCATGAGTTGATAGTTTCAAAATTAGAAATAACAAATAATCTGTTTTCGTGGACGAATGACATTTATTTTTTTAATGCGTTTTATTGTGCGAATGGTATCTCTCTGTTTTATTTTTTTCTAAGAATGTGAATCTCTAATGATGCCCGCTTTGTCATACAGTTTGGTTCATTTTCGATTTCCTCCTAATTATGACATTTTACTCTTCATAGGTTACGACTATCGCGATTGTTATTTGTTATCATTAATACTGTAGTATTTTACGAAGATATTTTCGGAACTACAATACCACTGCATACATTTTATTACCCCAACTGCACACATGCATACGTACGTGAAAACATCAAATTATGCATAGCATATTACGTCCTCGAATATGTTTCTCCATTCATCCCTCAGTTCGCGAGCGCGGATAATCTCATTGTGACTCGAATGAATATTTCAAAGTGAAGTCGTATATTGTTGTTGCCGCAATATGGAACATATGCGACTTTTTCAGATCTGCCTTTGATTACAGCGACTACGCGACTCGTGAAAATATACTATACGCGAGAGGTCTAAACCAGAATGGTCAATATATGATTTTCGTAATACCATAATGTTCGTGCTTTCTAATATGTTTTTTCGGAGCAAATATTTAAATAATATTTACTATCTAATTATTTTTGCGATCTAAAGTTAATCTTTGATAGTATAAATGAAATGACATTTTTTACGAGATCTCTTCTTTTGGCCGAAGATACGATATGGTGCCATATGGAATCATTCCTTGATTATATAAAGTAAATTGTTCAGTTAACCTATTCATGTCGTTGATAAGGTTATATTTTTTCTATTGTATTAAATGTGAGACATTTTACAAAGTTAAAAAATGCCCTTTTTAAAGAGAAGAACATTTTAAGTATACGGAAATGTAATTGAAATAGTCTAAAAAAATGATCTGTTTAATTTTAATCACAAGTATCAAATTAACATCAAGAGATCAACAAACTATAAATTGTACAATATACCAGGGTATCTAATAATTAAAAAATCCTCAATCCATTGTTCAGTTTACAATGTGTTAGATAGAGGACATGTATTAAGGAATGTAGATTTTATTTTCAATATCCTACCAACGGGAATGATTGACTACGTAACGGACCTATCCAAGGTTGGTACCTGTTCCCTACTTCTTTACTCCCTTTGTTTGCAATTAACTTTACTATAACTATTAATGTGTTCATTAATTCTTATATTTTTTTGAAAATTCATGTATGTTTCGGTTATATTGCCTGTTTTACTTACTAAAATGAATAAGAAAAAAATCAATAAAAAAAAAACGTTTTTCTGACGACCAGCTGATCTTTCAAGCGGGTCTTTCTTGAATGTCTCCAGTTTATCCTGGCACCGACACCAGAAACTGCCAGTTATCTTCAGATCGTCACTCATCTCATTTATGAATGATCTCAGATTCTCTTCCTCAACCTAGAAAGCCGCTTGATAGTGTTTGAATTCCATATTAGATCTGTTAGTCGTGGAACATGCCTAATAGTCTCTAAGGGTGGGAATTATGACAGTAATCATGTGGTTAGGTTTACTGTTAAGCAAATAAAATTACCATGACGCACGAGAATGGAATATCGCAGTATTTAATTTAATTCGTGTCGTAAATATTTTCCGATGTGTTCTCAAGTTCGTGGTTAGATGTTAATTTTAATCTAATATTACTCTGTACTTAGAGATCATTACAATAAACCCAAACAACCTCTTGCAAAAAGATGCAAAATTCTGCATAAATATAATCAAAGTTTTTTTTTCATATTTAGGACAAACTAATTCTGAACCCTCTGAGTAAATCCAGAATTTAGACAAATGCATTGGAGCAATATGTTGGTTCTCTTTCAAGATTCAATATTTAATTTGGAAATGTAAACCTTCTTGCGAATATCGCAGGGGGAAAGATTATTTGTCAAAGCGGGGAAATGCTTAATGGCTTACTTAAGTATGACATAAGAAAAATCTCATTTATTCAGCTAAGAAAAACAATGTTATTACTTTCAGAAGATGTTGAATGAAATATTACAGGAAAGTAAACATTACTTTTGAATCCAAATTTTTCAAGTATGGTTAGGTACAAACATAATGATACTAGTACGAAACCTGAGTAATTACTACGTTACATGGGGGAATGGGAATAATTCATATATTTTACAATTTCTTCCGAAGATTGGTATTCACTTGGTGACGTCATTATTAATAAACGAATTAAAAATTAGTTTGCAATCACCACATTATTAATATATATGTGTCAACATATATTAATAAATTGAAATATTCTAGATATTTTAATATTAGATTTAAGGAACACCAAAGATGTTTAAATAATTATTATTATTCTGAATTTGCCAACCATATTTTGGAAAGAAATCATTCTTTTGATATAAATAAAGGTTTAAAAATTTTACATATACGAGGTGTGTTCAAAAGTAAAGGTGAATTTTGAATTTTCGAGGGCTGTGTATATTCGATTATCGACTTTTTTTTGTTATGTTGGTACACATATGTTTATCATATGTTAGCATTATCAGCCATTTTGGATCAACGGTTTGTTTTTGACAACTGTAGTCACGTTTTTGGGTGTTCTTCGATTTTTTTATTTAGGTTCGTTTTCTGAGGCATCATCAGTCCGATTGAAGTGAAATTTTAGATTCGCTTTATTTTCTATGTCTTCATCAGCATTTCTTCAAAAAAAAAATAACTATTCATAGAAAAAAATTGTTAGAAATTGTTAATCATATGGAGGAATTTCCTAGTTTTGGTCGGAACTTGATTGCCGTTTTCTGGGGCATCATCAGTCCGATTAAAGTGAATTTTTAGATTTGCTTTGTTTTCTATGTCCTTATCAGCATTTCTTCAAAAAATCAAAAAAATCGATGTTTTTAGATTTTTTACTAAATTTTTTTTAGTAAAAAATCGAAGAAAAAACAAAACGTGACTAACCTTTCCAGTTATCAAAAACAAACCACTGATCCAAAATGGCTGATAATGCTAGCATGTAATAAACACATGTGTACCAACATAAAAAAACGATAATCGAATGAACACAGCCCGGGAAATTCAAAATTCATCTTTTCTTTTGAACACACCTCGTAAATACAACCGGTTTACAATTCGAAAAATTTTAAATTTTAGAAATTAGAACAAGTAATAATAGTCAGCTAAGAATAATTAATAATTTTTTTTTAAACTTAAATTTATTTTCATATTAATAATATTAATAATAAAAATAATTTATTCATTAATTTCTAACATAAATTTGGTAATCAATGTTTTATAATATTTTTTTATTAACATTTTTGATTAATTACTTACCTACTTTAAACATTTTTTATTTATGTTTATAATTTGTCTATTCTTACATTATTGTGTTCTATGTGTATCATTTGTGTATACTCGAAATTATTATTTTTTTTGTATTCTATATATTCCTAATGAGGAACGCTTCGCTTTCGAAACATGTTGATATGTATATATTAATAAAGTGATCATTACAAAGTAATTTTTAATTCATTTATATATTTTACGTTCGATTTAAATCCAAAATTTAGTGAGAAAACTTTGAATACTTACATTTTTCAATGAGAGGCCCATTATGGGAAGGATTTTTTGTTGTTGTTTTATTTCGTTAAAAGTTTAATTATTTTTTTTTTTATATTTGCTCATGGAGGGTTATACATGTTTTATGAAAGGGCTATTATAGTAGAACATGTTTGCATTGAAGAGGTATGCTATTAGAGCCTTCTTGTATCTAAATTCCGTGAAGTTGAACACATCTACTATGTCTGCGAGAGTATTACCAACTGCATGCGATCTAGGAGGACCGAGCGAGTACCTAAATGACACAGTCCTGATATTATTGTTACAATTAAATAAATTTTCGCATCTAGTAGTTCTCGTTGGTACATAAAGGGTAATTAGAGTAAGTAAATTAGAACTGAAATAACAAAATACTAATTACGCTTGCAAATAACGAAACTATTGATATTAATAACTGCAAGCTTAAAGAATAATCTCAAAAATTATTTCTTTACTTAATTGTAAACAGTTCTAAAAATTACTCGTAAACGCGAAAAGAAACTTTTTTTTATTTTTTTTTTGTAAGTCGCACACCTTCGCTGAAATTGAACCAAAGCTTTCTTTCTCGCTTTCAGAATACAAACACATTTGTCAGCTTTATTTTATATTATTTATTCATCAAAATCTTATATATTCAGTATGTAGAACGAATGGCTTTGTGAAGAATGAAAGTGCCACCGAACGGCGGCGGCTCCCTCCGCTAATATCGAATCAATCACGCGGTGCACATCACAGTGAGAGGTATTGCGGATAAATCTGGAATATATTATGTTTGATAAATGACGGACAATATTGTCCCCCGCCCCCCGCACCGTCCCCGCCCTAACACAGGAGGGACGGTGAATACCAAACAGTGTTTGTCATTGTCGGGCGCGTGCCGCTGTATTGTACCGAACCTAATTCAATTCCTGAGATGAGACTAGTAGAGGATATAAAGGGCATTAAGGTAATATGAACTCAAATTTACCTCTTATTACGTTCCCCACGTGTGCGCTAAACTTTAAATCGTCAGCGCGGGGTTTAAATCGGAGTTTTTATCTGTAGAATTTGATTCCTGAAAGATTTATACAAATAGTAGATGATAAAGCTGCATATTACTTGATATTATTTATAATTTTAAACGATTTTTGCGTAGAAAAAGTGATAAATAGTTAATTGGTTACTTAAACTAACTAGTTATCTTCGATATTAAAATTTTCTGGATAAATCAAAAACTTATTAATTGATGAACGTGTTTTGCAATTTCATCATTCCGTTTTCTAATTTTTTTAACAATATATGAGCATTATGATTGTGTTTCTAAATGATTCGGTACGTATTATATATATATATATATATATTTTTTAAATCTAGTACCTATTAATATAATTACTAACTTCTTACTCAGTACCTACCTAAAGTAATTTACAGTAAAAAAAAAACTTTTAATAGTCGTCGACAGATTTTAAATAACTGTAACTTTTTCTAAATCTTAATAATTATCAAATACAAAAAAAAAATATTTCAGCAAATCCTGGAGTAGATTTTTTTTTTGCTTTATCCTGTCTTTATTAATATCTGAAATAAATAAAAAAAAACACTGATATATGAAATAAATACGATCTTTTCTTTAACCACTAACCTTATAATAAATATGAAAACAATAAATAATAATATTTAAACAGTAATTGCATTGTCATGCAATTTAAATTGTTTTCTAATATTGTGTTCTGTGCGTTCAAAATCATATTTTCCAAATCTTAAACTTTATAAAATAACTCTAAAGTGATAGAGAATAAATCTTGAGTGACCTACCAGGTAAGTATATGTTTGTATCTCTTTGTACACAATAATGATAAACCCTACCAAGCAATATTTGTACAGCGCCCTTAAGGTGATTTTTCACAAGAACGGCGTTACACAAATCATCCAATTATTATTATTATAATTACATTTGCAGATCCAGATACATCGATAGCCATGCGGACGCGTGGAACTTATCCAAAGTTCATGCATTTTACTTAAGAAAACAAAGAGAATTAGCCTAGAAACCAGATGTTATGGAAAATCTTACAATACTTAGTTTTAATATTGTGCCTAACACCTGAAAACTCCAGCCGGAATCGTCGCCACGACTTGTTCAAGATACCACATGGCAGAACAGATGTTCTAGCAGAGCATAGCATGACCAGAGGAACGGTGCTATTGGATAAAATTTCTATAAATGGATGAGTAATCTGTCGTTCAATAATTGAAATAAAAAAATTTATAAAAATTGTGTTTTCAAAATGCAATCAGGCAACAAATTACAAAAGTTTTTTTTTTACTCCAGTTAATTGAAAATTTTGGCCATTTTTAGATCGACAATTAAAAAACTAGAATGGATCCCTGCAGTAAATTAAATTCCTGTCAGGACTGAGAATTAATTTCGGTCCACACACAAAACGGTTCCCATGGCAAGTCTAGCTCGGGTGAAGGGGCATGAATGACATTGCGTGAAATCACAAATTAAGATTTAGGAATCGAATGGGTGAATTTCTATTATTCAACTCAACATATTATATGGTATTATATAGATGGATGGGAAATAAAATGGGCGAAGTATTGGCTTGAAAATTAATTTAAATAAAGTGATTTTTGCTTTGAGCTCTCGTTTCTGTCAAACCTTATTTATTTGTAAAATCTAAGTACCTACCTACCGCAGAGCAAATAATAAATAGACATGCCCTAATACGCAGGGGGAAGAAACCAAAATAAGGGGGCTTGGGAAAGCTAAGCGTACCGCCAATTTAAGTAAAACTGCAACCTAATAAAAGGTTTGGCTTGTTTACAGAATTCGAAGATTTGGAATAGTTATTTTTTTTTAAGAAAGACAAATATTCCCTGGTTACGAATAATCAGACAATATTTGAAAAACTTATACTACCATCACAGTAAGCGGAAGATGTTGCGTGTGTCATGATAGAGGACTTAACCAGCGGATAAATTGAACTCAGGATGCCTGATTGAGACCTAGATGCGACGGCAACTCAGCCAATGACCTTTTTTTTAGTTTGACCCTTTTTATAAATGTTTTGTAATTTATAATTTCTTCAAACGATTGGTATTCACTTTGTGGCCTCATTATTAATTAATTAATTAAAAAAATATACTTTGTTTACACCACTTTATAAATATACATAAACATTAACATGTTTCGACAGCAATGCTGTCATCATCAGGAATATATAATAATGATAATAACAGCATTACTGTCGAAACATGTTGATGTTTATATAAAGTTTTATAATTCGCTTACAGCAGTCAAAATCGCGCAAAACAAACTTGTATGGCGGAGAACTAAGCTGATGTCAAAATGTAAGTCACATGACCTTTGCCACCAGTCATCGCAATCGTACCAGGGCAAGTCTATGAATCCTGACATCAGTGGTACCTTCCTAAAATAAAAATGCTTATTTTTAATTCAATTGATACACGATTACAACCATAATTGTGCATACTCGCATGAAGTCGAACTTCCATTATCAGTGGGCGAGTTCTCAATGTGGTAGGTATATTAACAAAAGTAAGTACTGAGAAAAATATTTCATTATATGCTATATTTATTTCACTCACCATAATCAAATTTCTTCCCCATTTCCTTTGGTAACTACCTCCCTCTACTAAACGGGTTCCGACCACCCTCTCTCCCAGCAGTATGAAGAAAAGCTTGAAGGGCGAAATCGGTCGAATTATTTGATAAAAAGGGGTCAGCAGGGAATTGAATGATAGCTAACCGACCGTAAAGGTAATTATATCTCTTTCATGTGGGAGACATGACCACAATACTCAATGCCACCAGCACTTGCATGTAATATTGTTGTTTAATCTACCGAACAAACATTTAATAACAATGTTAATTCTATTCAATTAAAGCAAAACACATTAATAAACCAATATATTATACAAATAGACTAGAGCACACTTTCAATACTCGTCTGAATTTAAATAAAAGATTAATGGTTTCAAAGCATACAAACAAAAATATGTACAAAGAACTTTAGATTACATGATTCCTAGCTGTTTAAATATGTACCTGCAGAAATAAAAAAAAATGTATTAAAACTATAATCTCTCATAAATAAAAAAATCGGATATTATTCCGAGACACTGTCTAGTTTGCAATTGTGTTCGTTAAGAACTTTGTAATTATTATAAAGATAGCTGCCAATAATATGGTATTAAAAATGGAGAACAATATTCACAAATTTGGAATTTGAGATATGACATCAATGAAGATGACTTAAATTGAACTGGTCTCATTAGCTAAGTTGGTTAAGCGGTTGCTCTGGAAAGGCAGAGGTCCCGGGTTCGAGTCCCAGATGCGCCTGAAATCTTTTTATTTTCTGTCGTTTTTTTCCGTTTTCATGTTTCATTTAGGTTATGTTAATATTATTTTCTACAATGATTAAATATTAAAAATGAGGTTTATAATATTTAATCATTTATGAGAAAAACAGAATCACAGAACTACTTAATGTACAGAGGACTGAAAATGTATGATGAGATGCCTGAAAGTCTGAAGAATTAAAGTTTTTTTTTATTTGATTGGTATTCACTTTGTGGCGTAATTTTTTATTTTATTTAGATTTCCCGGTGAGAAAAGCTTCGCTTTCGAAACATGTTGATGTGTATCTATTAAAAAGTAATTTTTAATACATGAATTTAAAAATAAAATCTTATGCTTACTGTAAAATAACTATATCATATACAATGACATGTCACCATGTACGTATCAGTTAACATTAAATCTTATATATGAAGTAACTCGATAAATAAATAAAAATACTAATAAAATAACTTTAATAATATTAATATAAATTCAATGTCTAAGAACAAAACCTACTTCTTATAATTCTCAAAAGAACATATAATTTAGATAGGTCAACTTGAAGAATATAATGTGTGTGTTTATAGGTTAATTCTGAAAGGAAATGAAAGACTGCGACTGACCATTAGTTTTACCAATTACGCTATATTATCGGTTCAGTGCAGTAGAGCCGCAATTTTTTTGCACACAATTTAAAAAGTTTTTGTTTCTATTAATTACAGTCACTCCTTTAATAGAGTATTAGTATTAAAACTCTCGAAATAAAGACAACAAATTGCGATCTAAACGAAATAGTGATGTAATGAGTTCAAAATATGTTACCATGGTTAAGAGGAACGGCGGCGCTGCCTGCTTCATACATAACTTAATTTAGGATTTGAAGACGGAATACCCAACCAAACTGAATAAAGTGTTTTTTTTTAAATTAAATTTTTTGTAAATATATAGTACGGATGAGAATTATTTTTATTTTAAATTATGAAGTAGATGCCATAAAAAAATCAATTTTCATAATTTTAGAGGTAATTTATAAAATTATTTCCGGGTTTATTGTATTTAAATAATAATTATATTATTTGCTATGTAAATATGATTACGTAAATAATAATATTAAAAAAATATATATGTATATATAAAACGTTTTTTCCCACGTAAATTGATCGTTTTTAATTGAATTTAAAGTCCGCCATAATGCTTATTATTTTATATTTTATTATATTTTCAAAGACGCAGTAAAACTTTTTTTTTATATCACATTTAGCCACCAAATAATTGTTAAAGGTGCCTCGAAAATCTCGAAACATCAATTCCTTTAATTGCCCATATTTCATAATCTAAAACAAAAATAAATAAATTACTTCTAATCCGTACTAGATATTTACCATACTTTTTGATGAAAAAATGATCATTAGGTTTAGGTGAGTATTTCTGCCTCAAATCTAAAAGTAAGTTTTGTGTGAAATAGCCCACGCAGCCGTTCTTCTTAATACAGAAGGGTGAAAACAAAATTCTGTTTTCACAAGAAATAAGTACTTATGGAATTAAACCATTATTGCACTAATATTTAAACATATATTTTAAACTGATTTTTCCATATAATTGGAGTTACACCACTCTTGTTCTAAGTGAAATATTATATATTGCATTTAGCGTATTCAAAAGTAAGTTAGTGAGTAGGATTATAGCTCGAAACCTCTCTATTCAATATAAAATAATATATGAGCAAAGCAGATATTTTTAATGATGATTCATAAATTTCAGGCATTCGTTTATTTTCAAATCAGAGAAACGACTTTAAATTAATAAATTTAACTTTAAAATATAAAAACGTTTCTGAAATTCTTGAAAAAGTTTGAATATGTTGTATTATAATTGGTCAACTTTATGTAGCGCCGTTATGTGATAAAATAACCACAAGGGCGTTCATGTAAATATTGAAAGACACGAAAAATATTCCACTGACGAACCGCACATGATTTCTTCATTCAATGTACATTTCCATATCTGATGACAGCCACTATTGAAATCACAACGCTGCCAGGAGTCGATTCACAATGCCGCAAAAAAACCTATTCGTAGAAACTTGTGACGAAATTTGGAAAACATCGACCAAAGTCATGAAGTCGCTGGGCCTTTACCCGTTCGTCAACAAATGTCGCCGACAAAAGTTTTACTCCGTCTTCATCATCGTCAGTATTCTTGTGACGTTTACACAAGTAACAATCGCCATGGTGCAAGCTCGGACAGAAACTCTGGTGGAAATAGCTGATAGAGGATCCATCTTCGGATGTGCTGTCCTTGGCTTGATCAAAATATTCTTATTCGTCTATCGAGGAGCCGACTACAACGACCTCGTGGTGAGCCTGTGCGATGACACGTGGTGGCGAGAAGATGAATTTATGACTGAAGAGTATAAAGAAATTGTAAAGTTTTATCTGAACGTTTTCAAGAAAATCAATATATTTCTTTTGACTGTAGCAATCATCGTGTTGAATGTGTTTGTTGCATCTCCTCTATTGATAATGGGTTACCATAAATTCTTCGACCCCGATAATTACGTTCGATTCCTGCCCTTCGACGTATGGAATGGCTTCGTTGATAAGGAGAAGAGATTTTGGGAAGTATTTCTGTATGAGACTCTCATGCAAGCTTTCATCGTTCTTTTATTCTTGGCCTACGATGCTTTCAACCTGGCTGTGATGACCCAGATTTACATTCACTTGGAATGCCTCCTGAAGGCCATTTACCCAGTCGTCACGGAAGCAGACAAATTAGCTCTTGAAAAGTTGTCTCGAAATGACACGAAATTTAAAGTGATATCAGAAAAGGTTTATGCAAGATTGAGCACTCTGATTGCGAGGTACAGTAAAATAGTTGGGTAAGCACAAATTAAAAAATATATATATATTATTACACATATTGTGAGCATATAAAGAAAAATGGCCATGTCCAGATCCCTGTTCCTTGGCAGAATTGAGACTATCCATAGGCACAAACTCACATCTTTTCGCAAGTCGGAATATTTTTTACGTATACGAAACAAAATATCCTAGCTTGTGAAAGCCTACATCCGTGCAAAATCCTAATCCCAAATCTGTCAAAAACGTTTATCCGAAAAAATGCGTACTGTAAAAATTCGTTTTTATCTCAATGTCATTTTATATCTATATGTCATTTTGTACTTAAATATATATCACCATAAAAAGCTGTGATTATGTGTTTGGGTAGGATGTTATTTATTTAGTCGCCTGGCCACTTCGTATGCTCATGATGTTCTATTTACAGCATTTAAATATTATTAATTTTTATCCAAACAAATTCAAACCACAATGCTTTTCTCATCCAAATTCCGGCACCGTCTTATATTTCGTACCTAATTAATTTTAAGCGTTTAAATGGAACAAATGCAAGTGGTTAGGGAAACAAAAAGATTAATCCTATTTCAACATTTTTTCTAGGATGTGTTCGCTATTTGAAAGTCTTGTAGGACCCGTTCTCATGATTAACTTCTTATTTGGATCAATTTTCATCTGTCTAACAGGGTTCATCGTTACAGTAAGTACCTCTCCGACACTACTGTTACTCACAAAATCTCCGATATTTATTACGATTTAAAATACTACGTTTCATTGTCAAACCAATTATCGAAAAATGTTTTTGCAGGTTGTCGAAGATCTTCATAGAAAAATTAAGTTTTTGGGACTTTTTTTGGCCATGCTTACTGTCATTTTTGACAACTGTCTGTTTGGTCAGCATTTAGTAAACTTGGTAAGTTGTATAAATTATTGTTGAGAACGCTGTTGGAAGAGTGACATTCGTTCATAGGATATTAACATAGTATGTAAGGTATATCGCGATGATATGAAATTGACACCGTGGTACATAATGTATTTTTTTTTTGCTTTTAGAGCCTTACTGTACCTGAAGCGATCTACACCTCATTATGGTATTTGACCGATATAAAAGTGCAAAAGAGCATGGTGTTTGTCCTTTTAAGGTCCCAGAAGCCCATGAAGCTGTCAGCTATGGGTTATGTCGATATGAACTGCATCACTTTCACGAACGTAAGTTGAAATAATTACCTGCAATAAAAAGCTCAGTTGTGTTTATGGAAAATTTCACAATGCTCAAAAGTTCACAAACTAAAAAAAATGAGATATTGCATTTGATGTAAACAGAATTAAATTCTGCATACGATGATATTTTTCAAACCTATAAAAACTTGTTTTTTTTTAAAGATTTTTTTTTAAATTTACTCTTTTTCCATATAGTGATTTGTCCTATTCAAGAAAGTACCCTTTAGTCAATCAGAGACAAAAATTGTCTCATCATGGCCGCCCTAATAATAATAATGGTGGCCCACCATTATAACAAACCTACGAAAGTCCAGAAATGTCCAATCAAACATGTTTTAAGAGTATATATATTTTTTTATCAAAATTAGTTAACTTCAAAAAAAAAATATATGTATTATTAAATTTATTATGGAAGAAATACTGGTACTTGATTTTCATAACCACTAAAGTAACTAAATACTGAATTAAATGAAAATACGCTTTGTTTGAATCTACTTTTAGTTTTGTATAATTACGTCGACGAGATTCGATTCGACTGTATCATCTTCAGAACTTATAGTATGGGAGAATATTTTAAGTCCTGAAGATGTTTCAGTCGAATCAAAGCTAGTCGACGTATTTATACAAAAATATAACTGGATTCAAACAAAGTGTCTATTCATTTAATTAATCATGTCAATCCACAAAGTGTTTGCTCATTGTAAAAATCTAACAAAATACTACCTATTAATATTGATATATGGTATTGGCCTAAATACTTTTTTTTCTTAGTTTGTCATTCAGTGGACTTAATGACTTTTGAGTACCATCGACACCCGTGCATAAAATATGTGTAAAATTTATTATTTTTTTTTGTTTTCAGCTCGCCAGTACATCTTGGTCATATTTCAACTTGCTGAGGCAAGCTTACAAGGATTAGAACAGAACAGAAACACCAAAAAATTGCAGATATTTAACACTCTGACTTTGTTGACACGTCCAATTACTTATCTTTAACAATTTCTAGATGCTTTTACACAAAATAATTCAGTGAAATGTAGCAAAAATGCCCAAAATAAAATTGGTTTCAATAAAATAAATATAGTTGATTTGACACATAATATTAGAAGATAGGTGGGAAGACACCTTCTCAAGTTTATTAAATAAAATCACTCATGTTTTTAATTAGTGCTTGTCAAAATGAGCTAAAATTCACTCAGCCCTCCGCCCACTAGGGGTTACGTCAAATTAAAAATTCGCATTAAGTAGTACCTACTAAAAAAATAAAGAGTGAAAAATATTCACCCGTTAAAGAAACGATTTCACAAAAGAGCGAAAGCATAAAGGATTATTTTTTCTATGACTCCTTCCTCCCATTCCTTTATTAATGATATCTCCATTATGAGGGCATCTCTTCGTTCCTTTCATTTGTCCTTGTTCATTGCGAGTTGGCCTCCTAATTTATCTGGTTCTTTTTTTATTAATTTCTAAAGCTCCTTTTGTTCGGGGCCCCCTCGCTCCTATAATGGAGGTTACCACAGTTACTTTTTGTGAGAAACTTTAATGCTACCCACTGAAAGACTCCCGCGTTCTTGTATTCGGTATCGGTAAGGCGAAAGGTGGGATTAACTTTAACAGAATAATGAGAACAAGTCAAAACTTTTGGTCGTTATAATCATTTGCGAGTTTTCATCAATGCAGGAGTTTTGCATTGGTTTTTGTACCGAACAGTTTTTGTCTTTTTTTTATTTTTCAATGTTTTTTTTATATTATACTCGTATATATAAAGAATTTAATTGAAACTAATAACATTATAGGTACTCAAAACGCCTTTTAAAATAGAACGTACTTACACCTTAGCAATGATCATAAAAAATACTAAATTACTAAGAATAACTTTGTTTAAATCACTGTTTTTAGTATAGAAATATCTACACGATTCAGATAAACAATATGCATATATATAAAAGTATATTATTTATCCTGATGAGGGGAGCTTTGCTTCTGAAACATGTGGATATTTTGTGACCCGACAGTTGATCCCTCGACAGTTGGCCCTTCAACAGTTGGCTCCCCGACAGTTTTATTTTTTTTTTTTTTTATGTCAATACCGCACAAGAGTGTCAACTGCTCCCAACCGTCTGGAGTCAGTGAGACTATGGCATCCCAAATTGGTGGATATTTTGAGGCTGAAGGCAGTGGAGAGGGGAAGGAGAAGGGGAGAAGAAGATGGGAAAATACCTGGCTATTCAGATTTTGATTCCGCATTATCGTTGGTAAAAATATTTTGTAAAGCGGGTTTCCACTCAAGACGCCTGCAGATATAAGTATATCGACTTTTGTTATACCTACGCCCGTATATCCTCTCTGCTTCCCTCTTCGGGGATATTTAGTTATATTATATACAAGTAAGAACCTATAGCGTATTTTCCCAAAGCTAACTGCATATATAAGTATGTCGTATTTTGTTATTCGGCCGCACATCGTAACTGCATACTCCTTCGGAGACTCGGCATTATTGTTAGTAAAAATATTTTATTCAGCGGATCTACACTTATGCGACCGCATATCCTCACTGCATACTTACTTTACAAATGAGGACGTACATAAGAAATAATCATTTAGGGGATCAACTGTAGGAGAAATCAACTGTCGGGGGGCCAACTGTCGGGGGGATCATCTGTCGGGGGGCCAACTGTCGGGGGATCAATTATCATGGAACCAGATATATATGTATTAAAAACAGTGGTTTAAACAAAGTAATTTATTAATTATGACGCCACAAAGTGATTACGCATCTTTTGTAGAAAAAATACATTTTTTTATTCCGTTGTTGTGCTTATGAATGGTTAATTGAATTGATATAAATACTAAACACTTTGAAAAAATTAAGAATATTTGCCCGTACAAAGCGCATATTGTTGTCGTAAATATTTCATTATTTTATTTAAGACTAATATAAAAGTTACGAAATTATTTTGTCATCTTTGAAACTGCAACAAAAATATCAGGATATAAATATTGATACAAAATGATAAGTGGGCCAAAGCGCCATTCGAAAAAAGGAATGTTTAATTTTAATTTCATGTCGTTCTTTTGTTCATTTTGGATCCATCAACTACTGTTAGAAAAATGCACATTTCATTTTCGCTATACGATAAGAAAACGGAATAAATTGAAGGAAAACGATTATTTAATGAAGTGCTTCAATACGTAACAGTTCCTTGCGTTACTACGGAATATCCAACCGTGTTAGATAGTTACGGTTGGGATTGAATATGACCACAGTGAATTTCGAATAGTCTTTGTAAAATAACTGGAACGAATTTGACTGAAATTAGACATATATCAAACCTTTCAATATTATTTAAGTTATTTGTGTTTACTATTACTTACATTTTATTAAATCAGAATACTAAAAGTGGTGTAATGTTTTTTTTAAACTCCGTTACAATTATTTCTTCAAATGGTGGAAAATAACTTTCTCTCGTAATATTTATTAAATTAATTACAATCACTTTAATTATTAAATTAACAATAATTATTTTGATTGTTAAATAAATAATAATTGCTTTGATTAATAAATATATAATAATTACTTTGATAATTAAATTAATAATAATTAGTTCGATTATTAAATTAATAATTGTTGTATTGTGGTATTGTATTAAAAAGCACTTGTAAATGTAAAGTAGATTTATTGACCATTCAGGTTGACACCGGTTTAACAAGTGACTCAGAAGAGGTTGTCCTATAGACAAACTTATAGAACTAGTCCATAAAGTTATATCAGCATATAATACCAACAATAATAATAAAATTGTTTATTAAATTAATAATAGTTACTTTGATTATTAAATTAATCATAATTACTTTGATTATTAAATTAATCATAATTACTTTGATTATTAAATTAATAATAATTACTGTGATTATTAAATTAATAATAATTACTTTGATTATTAAATTAATAATATTTACTTTGATTATTCAATTAATAATTATTATTTAGTTTAAACCCACTGTATTTAATACAATGCTTTTAAACAATTAATGAATAGTTATTATTATTAATTTATTAATCCGTTATTTACACAATGGAAGCAAATCATTTTGTTAATTTTTTTCAAAATAAATATGTTATTTCATAAACATTGGAAGTGTATATTCCAAGGAAGAGTCATTTCCATATTATTATTTGTCACTCCATTTTGATCAATTCCAGAAAACAATACGTTCTCTTGAGAAGTTACTCCAACAGATCGTATTATAGTTTAAAACTTTGCTTCTTTAGATATGTGGAGGTACTACATTGAATAACTTTGCCATAGCGGAGTCACAAAACTACCTTAAAAATACCTGCCCTGAGTTGCGGCGGCAGTCATTGCCTCGAGAAATAATGTAAGGGAACATTTCATTGCGAAACTTTTCTGGTTACTTTTATCCCCGAAAGTTATCCTCCCCTTTTCCTCCCCCACCCCAACCCATCCAGCGTCGTTGACTGTAAACAGATCATTAATTACATCGGATCTTGAAGCTTTTTCCACCGTAATCTCTTTAAAGTTCTCCAAGATAAACATTTGTTTTTTTTTTTTAATATATGCGAGTGGCTATACCTATGCTTATTGGTTTTACTGAAGTATTTGTACAAGGGTGGCGACTTTAATTACGTAATCAAAGGTATGGCTCGTATTATTATAAAAACTGATCCACAGTTTAGACTCATGTAAGCAAAATGGATGTAAGATACAAAAAATTATATTAACTTTTTTATGTGATTACTGCCCGGAACCAATGGGACTATGGTATCTCCAATTTGGGGTATGGTGTGAGGCTATGGAAAGTAGGAAGGGGCAAAAGGGGGAAGGTTAAGAAATCAAGCTACTAAGATCTGATCACTAAACACGGCTAATTTGAGCAACGTTACGATTCTGATACTCTGGAAAGAGACTAAATACGAGGTGTGTTCAAAAGAAAAGGTGAATTTTGAATTTTCGCGTGAAAAAAAACCTTTCCAGTTGTCAAAAACAAACCACTGATCCAAAATGGCTGATAATGCTAACATATAATAAACATATGTGTACCAACATAACAACAACAAAAAATCAACAATCGAATGTACACAGCCCGCGAAAATTCAAAATTCACCTTTTCTTTTGAACACACCTCGTATACATTTTTTTTTATTTGATTACACATGTTGGATTTTAAATCCGCGAACTGTGGGTCCGAAACCAACGCGGTTACTCCTCGGTCACGTAGGTAGTCAAATTAAACATCTGTTTACGTAAAAAAATACATTGTTTCGAAAAATTTATAACTTTTTAATAGTGATGGTAGTTGAAAAATTGGTTCTAAAATATGAAATTTATATTAAAATATGGGATGGTTCATTTATAATCACGCTGCTTTTCACTCTAAACTTTCCTGACAGTTTGATTTCAAGTCTCACGCGCAGCTATTCCATTTCCTAACATCTCTCGAGCTGACGCGCCTGTGATTTGGCAGTCATACCTGAGACTTTGAGCATGACAACTAAATGACATGTACAAGGTGGCAGGAAAACTTAACAATAAGCTTATTTAGTTTAACGGTACGTGCGTGCTAAATCATAGTATATTAATCGTAATAAAAATATTAAAAACGCATTGAAATGTTTCGCAATATTCTTTGTAAAAGTTACAATCAAGATCGCATTGAATATTTAACCGTTTTTTATTTATTTATTTTATTCCTTAGGACCACGATCGATGTAAAATTGTAATTCCTAAACATACTTCAGTCTGGTGAGGACCACAAACGAAATTTAAATGAATAACGTGTGTTTTAGTCTGGTGAGAACCAACAATGAGGCCAAAATGCAAACTTTGTCCCTATTAATTCCGCCCAGTGATCATGCGGATCATGAATAAGAATGAGATGAAAATACAATTTTCTTGAATATTTCAACCTAGTGAGAATCATGGATGAAGCGAAAATGCAATCCCTATACGTGTTGTAGATTAATCAGAACCATAATGAACCAAACGAAAATGCAATCTATTTACATGTATCAGGCTAGTGAAAACCATAAACCAAGTAAAAATGCAATCCCTGTACACGTTTCAGACTAGTAAAAATCATGATCGAAGCGAAAATAGAATCCTTGTACAGTTTTCCAACTAATAAAAACCATGGAAGATGCGAAAATTTAATCCCTGTACACGTTTCAGACCAGTAAAAACCATGAACAAAGTGAAAATGCAATCCCTGTACCCGTTTCAGACTAGTAACAATCATGAACAAAGCGAAAACGAAATCCTTGTTTACGTTTAAAACTAGTAAAAATCATGAACGAAGCGAAAATGCAATCCCTATACACATTTGAAACTAGTAAAAACCATTAACGAAGCGAAAATAAAATCCATATACACGTTTAAAACTACCAAAAACCATCAACGAAGCCAAAATGAAATCCCTATACACGTTTAAAACTACCAAAAACCATCAACGAAGCGACAGTGCAATCCCTGTGCACGTTTAAAACTAGTAAAAACCATTAACGAAGCGAAAATGCAATCCCTCTACACGTTTCAGACTAGTAAAAACAATGAACGAATCGAAAATGCAATCCTAATACAATGTGTTTCAGACTATTGAGAACCATGAATGAAGACAAAATGCATTACCCAGATAATTACAAATTCGTAACATACATAATTAAATTAAATTTGTCTTCAATATAAAGACATTTTTTTAAGCAGTTTGCTTTCTTAAAATTAATATAATTTTAACGTAGTGCGAATATAAGCATCCGGCCGCTATTACAGTATTTATGTTGGACCTTCAAATTCGTTCCAATTGATGTGATTTTTCACAAAAAACGGCGTTATACAAATCATCCAAATATTATAATGCATGTGGTTTTTTCCATGTTTTCATGGTTAATTTAAATGTTGATGTTTGATTATTTAATTCCCAGCATGATTCATTCTAACTGTATGAATTATCTCACGTTACAATTAAATTTTGCTTTTAATTTCGAATTTTAATAAACCACAAATTCATTAAAAGGTTAAAACTAATTAAATTCTTATTAGGTTTATCCAAAGTAAACCGCAATTATTTTTCGCATTGCTAACTGCAAGCGGATTTAAATTAGGATGTTATGAATAATTTATTAAAAATACCCCCTTTGTAAAATGTTCCCTTTAAAAACGAACGGATACACGTACAATATTTTATTTACGTTTGTCTACCGCTTTCATTTTACTTGGGAAGTTTTCAAATATTGTTTTAGGTCTGCTTTAAAGGTAGCAACGAAACGAAAACATATCTTAATTAAGCTCTCGTCAATTTGGAATGTTGTATATTTCAACACACGGAATTATACCTGGAGAAAGAATTCAAATACTTATTTAAAAATACAAATCCCGTACCCAGCTTCAAAATCGTTTATTATTTTGTTATTCTCTAGAAGTATTTTAAATCCAAATGTAATTTGTGCTAAGTTATAAAATCACTATGCCTAAGCTTCACCAATAATAATAATAATAATAATCGGACCATTTCTATAGCGCCGCTTTTGTGAAAAATCACCTCAGGGACGCTGAACAAATATTACTTCTTATTCTTATATTATTCTTATATTACGTCTATTCTACGAATTAATTATTATTATTTTTTTTATTTTTTTTACATTTATTTTCTCTTTTTGGACAGGCTATCATTACACATTATTTATAGACCATATAAAGAGATGCAGTTAAATTATCAAAACTAAATTTAATGTTAAATTGGAAAAAAAAGAAGCTAACTGTATTTATTCCTTACGATATATTGCAAGACGCTAATACAAATGATAGAGTGATTGTTTCCATTATATTCAAGAATGTATTTAAGCTAAGACAAAGAATTATTATCCATATTTTTTAGGATAAATAACACAGAATACTCTTAAAAAGGTGGAGCGGCGGGGGAGGATGGTGGCCGGGGGATTGATCCATAGGGCCCTCAAAATCTTCTTTGTCTTGGTGACGCCCCTGGGCGGCGTGACGATACGGTTGGTGTTGGTCTGCACGTACGCCAGGTGGCGCTTGTCGGCCGGCTTCAGGATCCGGAAGGAGCACTTCAGCGTGTCGTCCACTGACATCATTGCTCCTGCATTATCGAATTCCCCGCAGTAGTTGGGCGCCGAGAAATGGGTGACCAGTTGCTTCTTGGCAAAGAAGTCATACCCGTCCTCTACCACCTGATGCACCTGGCAGATCAGGTCAAAGTCGTGCTTGTTGAGGAACTTGGCCACTATCTCAATGACGAAGGTAAAGACTCGTTCTCGCCCCAGCTGGCGGTGTACTTGTTGCGGTCGGACCACAGCAGGTCACAGGGCACTTCCCGGTTGTATACAATTTAAGTACTAACTATTTAAGTTCAATTTATTAGGAATAACTGAATTCTCATTGCTAAATTTATTCATTGAGGACAATATTATATTTTGTTATTTTGTAATTTTCGTCTTTTTTAAAGAAGACACACATATCCGGGATTTGAAAATCTCCTACTACCATCAAACTAAGCGGAAAATATTGCTTGTGTCGTTATGCAGGACTTCCCAGAGGAGGAATTGAACTCACGACGTCTGGTTGGGAACCCGACGTGCTACAAACTCAGCGACTGACCGGTCGATGTAAAATAAAAAGGTAACGGTCGCAACTGAGACTCGAATCCAATTTTTCTAGTTTTAACGGGACCAACTTCTGCAGTTCCTCCTAACCCTACTGAGCAACTGTTGAGCCGAAATTTTGCCTCAAATGTACAAATACGCTCTTCCCTAGGAAATTCTCGGTTAAATTTTCGATCAATTTTTCAGGATATCGATTTTTGTGAATTAAATTCACCTCAACACAAGACTAATTATAAAAAGTGTCAGTGAAATGTCAAACGTCATTATTCGTTTGCAATCTAGTTATTGCGATTCAAATATTGAAAAACAATTCTGTTTTCGAATATTAAAAAATGTTTTTTTTTGTATATTTTAAATAAAACTGAAGAGAACATAACTTAATCTACTTATTATAAGCTACGTATCGTTTTGTTTTCCACGAAAGAGAAACGTCAAATATCAAATTGGGTTAGAAAAATTCTCGGAAATAGGCAAACAGAGCGAATGATCAACAATGATCGGTGACTCAGATTGATCATTCGAAAAGTTGGAAACAACGGTCGTTAAAATCATCAATTATTAATTATCGATCTCATATTCCCAATTTTCATTACTAACGTTATCCGCAATTAATATTTAAGTAATTATAAAATTTTCATAACATTCAAATTATATTCAAATGGTGAAAGAGACAACAGTTTTTTTTTTCTCTCTTTGAAAACCCCTGCGTAACATTAAAATCATACTATTGAATTCAATATGACTTAAATTCTTCAATAACAGCATTCAGTTCGTAGAATACCATGATTACGTTTGCTCGTTGACTCGAAAATGATTTGCGATTTGATATGGTTTATTTAATAGTGATAATTGCTTTTCCTTACACCACCATTTTCAAGCTGCTATTAAGAAACATTATTGAATATTGTTGAATTTCTATGAAATCTATATACTCGTATACAAAAATGGGTGTTTGTTTATCTGTCTATCCTCGATTTTTGTGTTGCTGAAAATAGCGGAAATTATTCTTATTAGTGCCGGGAAGGTTTGGTATTTTGAATGAAATCAAATATGTAAAACTGTTGCCATAACGTTTTAAAATTACTGTGAAAAACATTGAACCCGCCATGGTGCATTGAGGTTAGCCCATAAATATACCATCCTGGTTAGTCACAGATTACATATTCAAAATAAGAAGGTTTGTTTGGGTAGAATGTTTTCAAAATGGAAAAGACAAGTAGATACCTACTTTATTATTCAGATATATTTTGAAAAAAAAAAATAATCTTTGGAATGAAATAAAATTTTCAAATTGTTTATTTGTTTAGAGATAGTAATAGTCGTCACAAGGCATTAATTTCGTTGAAAAATTAATTATGGCACCCAAACGACAAGCAAAAATCCATAACTTCATACTTTATTAAAAAAAAAAGCCGAGCAAGGCCGGGTACACATCAGACGGTTATTTATATATTTTAAAATATTGTTTCCCCCCTGCCGTTTATTGGTTCGCCTTTTTATATGCATGCTATATTTTAATGATCATTATATGCGCTGTACAACAATCTGGTGTGCCTAATTTGGGGGTCGAAAAAAATTCTTTATAACATGAAAAATAAGCAAAATTTAAAAAAAAAATTAATACACATCTTCAATAAATTTCATGGTCAAAATTCAGGACAAGAAAGTAACAATTTTACAACAACAAAAAAAACGTAACTATGTTATCGACGCGCGATACAAATAGATTTAAGATTTATTTAGAAGGTTTGGAGAGAACTGTGATAGAAATTAGTAGTACCTCTGACTCCACAAATCTTGATCTATTCTTATGCGCCCCTAGAAAAAAAACGCAAGCAAATTGAAAGGAAACGCCTGTCATATTTAAGTTGAACTCGAAGCCGGGCGGCATTATTGACTCATCTTGGGGTGACAATTTTATTGGGCGCCGTTTCAATGCGCTTTATTCAATAATTCGCGGAAGTATTGGACCAACTCAGCGTTGGGAAGTCAGCGTTTTTGTCGGCAATATTAACTCCGCCCGGGAACGACTTACAACGGCTGTTGCTTTATTGAAGAACTTTTATTATCTTGTTGAAGGCGCCTGCCTTTGTGTGAGATTAGGGATAAAGTACCATCTTCCTCTGTCTAGGTGTGTCGCATGCTTAGAAAACATTGTCCTGATAAATATTCGGTATAAATATAGGCACAGTAGGTTCGTCATTATTTAAATATGGGGGTAATATTTATTGTACCTGAAAGTTAAAGAAATGTTCTTATTTTGAATAGTTTGCCACTTAGAAGGCAATATCATAATTATATGATAAAACAATGAGGCAGGAAACAGGTACCGACAAAACACGCCGAGAAACTAATATTCAAAATATGTTTTTATGAATTGTCTTCACTCATTGATGAATATTAATCTGGTATTTTTTTTAAATTTACATAGGCTTAGCTTTTACCAAAATCAAATCAGAAATAGGACCTTTTCTGTCCGTTCCAACGTATGTTTCACAAAATATTAAAATAATTTAAAAACCGAAGAAACATAATCGCAAACCCGTTACGTTTTTTTTTAAACAAATTTTACGATTTTTTGTAATCCGCATTTTAAAAAGCTTTACAATTAATGTAAATGAAAATATTAAACTGCATCTTATTTTTTTACTTTTTTATTTTTTATTTCTCAGTTTTTTAAATAAAAACCTTCAAAGCGTTTTTTAAGAATATTCACAATTTAAAAATATTTTGTAAAATATACGTAGACGGTCTGATTTTATTTTGGACGACCGATTTTATTTCGCTGATTTTATTTTGGACGGTTTCTGATTTTGAAAAATTCCTGTGTAAATTAAAAAAAAAATACATATTACAATTTTTCTTCCTCTTTGAATGATCATCTGATTTTATTTTGGACGACCGATTTTATTTCGTTGATTTTATTTCGGACGGTTTCTGATTTTGAAAAATTCCTGTGTAAATTAAAAAAAAAATACATATTACAATTTTTCTTCCTCTTTGAATGATCATCTGATTTTATTTTGGACGACCGATTTTATTTCGGACGGTTTCTGATTTTGAAAAATTCCTGTGTAAATTAAAAAAAATATACATATTACAATTTTTGATATATTACAAAACTTGATGCTTAATTATATTATCACTATTTCTAAAAAATAAATAGTTCCTATTCAACGATAGTAACATAGCATACGAGTAAACCTAAATCCTTATTTGTATTTAAAGTGGTTGAAGAACGCTTAGATCAAATATTTTTATTGTATTTTTGTTCATTTATAAATACGTTACACATACACACCTTCGACCGCAGATAAGCACAATCACCATTTTTTAATACCTGATCCCATACGCTGTAGCCTTAAAACAAAGTATGAAGCCCTTACAAAGCAGCCCAGAAATATTAACGCTGACATAAGAAGACAATTCCTCAGGCGTCACATCCGCTACGTAATGTGGCGAACGTCATAAAACTTAACTAAAAAACGATACAGTGGTATTCCGTCCAATATCCTGCGCACCTAAAGCCTGCAGCCTACCCCACCCACAGCCTCCGAGGTCATTCTGTCCACAGGACGAGGGCGGCCATTCCCGCCAGCCGGTTTCCTGCGGATTGCGGAAATGGTAATGTGGATATTATTTATTTATCACACCGTTGACAATAAATTTTATAAAAGCGATGAGGTGTTTCCTTATCGGAAAACAATGATAAGAAAATGAGTATTTATTAAATTGTGTTATTTATTTATTTATCGCAAGATAAAAATATAATCTTAACCCATTGACCTAAAACCCACAATAAAGTAATCTGAAAGAGCATTTAATGTCAATATGTCAAAGCTTGTCGTGCTTAAAAGAAACAAGTTTTTAGCGAGAAATAACATTAATTTCGATCAACTATGAATTCGAAGTGGATTTTTACACAATCGATTAGCTTGGCGGAATCTATTTTAGAGTAAAATACAGCAATACTATTTACAGGGAATTTGGACAAATTTTATGATTTTGGTAGATCACAAATCGCTTTTTGCTCACACCTCACTTAATTTTTTTTTTTTCTATTTTAGCCACTGTTAATTTTTGGTGGAATTCCATCGTAATGAATTTAATCAAAACAATTAATCTTATTTTATGGACCGGACCGATATGAACCTTCAGACCAGTTTGAAGATATCGGTAATAGGTGTAAACCGGTTTTCTCTAAAAAATAAATAGTGGAGAGATCTTTCATATTTTTTTTATTTTATTCATATATTTTTGTACTGCGAAATTGAAAAACAACGTAAATGAAAACTTAAATGAGCCAACCAAATGTTTTTTCACATATAATATACCTAAATACATGTATTCCTTAAAAGCGTTTACTTTATGGCTGGCCATATTAGTATTGCCATAGTCTTAATATAGTCCTGACGAAGGAAGGGTACTTCCGAAATCGGTCGATCATTATATTAAATTGAGGTGGTTCAAAGCAAATGTATGCGTTTATATTATCTAAATATATTTAGTAAAGATATTTCCAATACGAGCAGTTTCTGATTATCAACCTTCGCTTTCATATACAATATATGTAGCATTTTGATATCTTGCAAGTATTTTGGAAATACGGGAGTAACTAATAAAGTTCACCCCTCACATAAATGCAAGCTGTTAAATATCTCAATCCCGTTTAGCGGGGTGGTTCCCCCTATTCCGGGAATTCAATATTCCCTCCTATTGATATGAAAATATTATCATTTTAAATTGCAAAGAAGAAAATAATACCATCAAATATTATCGCCTCCTCAGGTATGATTAAACGCGAATTGTAATATTAAATTCTTTTCTTCAGGGAAAAGTTGGATCCCTCTCCAAATTTTTGAATGAATTGAATGTTCATCTCGTAGGGTCAGTGTCAGTGGTCTTCGTGGCAGAGGGGCTAGATTCTAGAATCTGGGCTCGTAAACTTTGCAAACTTACGTTTTTACTTTTTTATCAGTTCTCCGATAAATAATTCCTGATATTAATTATTTGCAGCAATGTTTTGTTCTTGTTAAAAGTGGAGGATTTTATAAAATAAACAGTTTTGCAAAACAAAGTCATAAGAAAATTTAAAAAAATGCTAAGGGATCTCAATTTACTGTCTTTAATAATAATAATAATCTTTATTTATTTGGAACACATTAACATTTAAGAAAGCTTTGACTGCCCAACTAGGAACAAATCCCGATTTAGGACAGTCAAATTCACAAGTTTAGTTCATATTAAGTGCGATTATACAAAAATAGAAGGGAAAAAACGAGTACTGACGTAGTATGGTAATATGATATATACAGAAAAAAGTATAATAATTAAGTTTAAAGAGATGTGATGAATAGTATACAAAAAAAAACAATTGTGTATACCAGATAATTTGAGTAAAGCATAATAATTAATATATAATAATAGTCAAGTTCAAAGATAAGAAAAAAAAGTATGGATAATTTGAGTATAGTATAAAAATAGTTAGTACTTATGAAGAGATGAGAAAACCAAATATTATATAGTAAACAATTATGTGTGCGTTCGATGGGTACTGGTTGGTGCTACGAGGAAAAAAATGTTTTTAAATTTGAGTACTAAAAATAAAGATAATATTGATAATATTGAGTTACGTATCACTCAGCTTTATGATCTGACGATGAAACTCAGGAATGCAGCCCGAAGAGGATGCAGCAAATAGTTAATAACATATTAAATATATTAGTTTTTAATGTAACAGTTTTTTTCTTTAAAACGTTTAATGGCCTTCCAAATTCTTAATTTTAATTTCAAACATTTCCAACATTTATTTTTTCAAAATATATCTAAATAATAAAGTTCTTGAGTAGGTACCTACTTGTGTTTTCACTTTTGAAAATATTCTACCGAAACAAACCTTCTTCTTTTGAATATGTAATCTGTGGCTAACCAGAGTTATATGTCTATGGGCTAACCTTAATACAACATGGCGGGTTCAATGATTTTCATACTAATTTTAAAACGTTATAGCAACAGTTTTACATATTGGATTTCATTCTGAACCTTTCAGGCACTAATAAGAACAAACTTTGCTATTTTCAGCAAAACCGGTGGAGTACTTTTCAAGAAAATCGAAGACACACGGACAAACATTCGTTTTTATATATGGAGATTCAAGAAAAAAATTGTAAGACTTTCGGATCACGAATCACCCACGTCGCATTTTTGTGTTCTTCTATGGTCGGGTTTAAATCATTATGAACCAAGTCAGAGCTCAAGTGTATTTAAGTAAAATGGCGATTCGAAAACTAAAGTATTTTTGCATTAGTACGCATACGTACGTTACAGATCTTTAAACCCTAATGCGACCAGCCGATAAAAGCCAATTCCTGTCCGCCACATTATTAGAACACATTACCCAATAAAGGTAAAATAATACTGCCTATAAAGCATCTAACGGACAGCGGAGGAATGATATCTCAAGTTAACCGGTCTCATATTTTACAAAACCCTTCGATAAATTAACCGAAGATTCTCCATTAAGTGTACCTCCATAATAAAAGTCCCCGGTGCAGAATCCGTAATTAATGGTTGATGATATCGCATCGAATATCACATCTTACGCAGGGGCAGCATTATATGACTGGAGACGGGATATATCATGGAGACGTACAGTTGAATACTATGGGATTTAGTTCATATTGCCGTATCCTTTTTCGAGAAGACGGAATGCTGAGATTTCGAAGGTATCGACAACCTGTTTTCGAAAACGGCTTATTGTTTGTAAATGGTTATACTTCGTCACCATAATGTACAGTATTTAAGAGATAAATCGCGTTTTAAAATGATAGCAATATTAGAAGTTGTGTATAGAAAACGCGATTCTAGTAGAGAAACGGAATCTTTAGGGAACATTTGAAGAAGTAGTAATAGATAATACATAAATTGAAGAAATGCACAGGTAAATGGCTTAGCTTAGCTAGCCGGTTAGTGCTTACCTAAAGACACTTACAGAATATGTTTTAAAAAAATCACGCATCGGTGCGCAAATGCGTCCACAACCCGCAACACTGTAAATAACTAAGCCCGCTCTCTGACTGTCCGCTAAGGAACGAATATTTCACTCATTACTGCAGACACTGCACAGAAAAGTATTGTTCGTTAAAGTAAGGTAACGTTTTGCAGCGCAGTCCATAGTGGGACTTTTCTGCGCAGTGTCTGCAGTAGCGGGTGAAATGTTCGTTCGTTCCCGGACCGTCATAGAGCGCGCTAAATGTGTAAAAAAAATGTCAATATTGAAAACTTCTTGCGCTTTTTAGGTAATTTTATAAATATTCTCCAGTCCAAAAAATTATAAATGTTTCAAATAAATACAAACTCTTTTTGTGCCACCAATCTTCTAATAAATGCAACATCAATAGAAAAGAAGGATAAAATAGCAATTGTAAAAATATCATATCTAAGCTTAAATTTTCTAATAAAACTGTGTTCATCTGAAGCATCCTGCCAGGTAAATGTGTTTGTCTGTATCTGTTTGTACATAGTTAGATTAAGAATAGGAAGTAATATTTGTACAGCGCCTTTGAGGTGATTTTTCGCAAAAACTGCCCTGTACAAATCATCTAATTATTATTATTGTTACTCAGATGCAAAATTCACAAAGCTAACAATTTGGCCAATTATAAATATATAGTCAAAACAAATTCAAATTCTTATTCACTTTTACATAATTATAATACTGTTTTTATTATATTTGATCTATTTAAAGATATCACTAATTGTTCAAATAACGATGTTTGTATGTTTGTTTCTGCAAATACTTTATAACTGTAGTTATTATTTTTACATTACTTTTGTTCTCTTTAACTATTGATAAGTTATCATACTACACTGCTCTTCGGTACATAAGCAAATGCTGTAAACAGAAGAGTATTATAAATTTTGATAGTGTAGATAAAGCAAAATGTTTGTGAATTACGTACGAAATATGTAGGACTTTAAAAGTATACTTAATAAAATAAATGATAATACAATAATGAGAAGGTAATAAATCTCAAACTATACTAATGCACTAATGGAGAAAATGGGGTGTGTTCATGGACAAATAAGAAAAAATACATTTTACAAAACAGTTTTCACAAGCACCGCAAGATACTAAGGGGAAGAAATTCTTTTGACATTTATACCTGGGGCATAGCTTACAAAAGAACAGAGTAGTTTTTTATCTTAAATTTTTTCAATTAAATTTTGTAACAACGTAAAACATTTTTTTCCATCTATTTCACGGGGCAATACTGAACACACTGAGTTAAATATGTTTTAATCCAATTATAAATTGTAAGCGACAAAAAAAATCGTTTCCCATTCCTGCACGTCCCAACCCCTGAAAAGGATTGTCGGGATAGTAAGTGTCTGCCTATCGCGGTACGTTCATATACAGTTCACAGTAGTTCCGTGGGATTTAGTGTGCCCAGCAGCGCGTGTAATTGTGTTCGCTCTTCCTCATAGCGAGACCAATGCGGCTGAAAGATACGCGTTCCAACCTAGCTTTGCAAGGAACTTTATTTATGCACTCGTGTTATTGTTGTTATTTATGATTAAATGGGTAATTAAATTACGTTACTTATTAAAATGATATATGAATTCCGTATAACAATATAAAAGTTTGGTATTTTTTCCAGTTGGGAGTCAATTGAAAAACTTGTAATTTTTAAAATAGAAAAATACTTTCAAATTCATAAAAATAAATAAAAAATATTTACATTTGCGAAATAAAAAAACCTAACAACCTATACTTTAAATATTCATTTTATACAGTTGGCACTTTTGACAAATGTCATTTCATACTGACATTAAAAATAGCGTCAATTCTTCTTCAATATTTACGCGTTTTTATATGAAAAAAGTAAAAAATGAAGTCCTTTTTTGGACCTCCGCGTATGCAATCATTATTTATTTATTTGTATGAAACTGAAACTACTTTTCTTTTTTTAAATTATGTGTTTTTTTACTGAGTCCCAATTGGAAAAAAATACCTAAAATATATATTAAATGCACCCTTACCACAGTATAAGGCAAGATAGTGAAATCTGCAAAATATGGTCTAGTTCCTCAGCATTCAACTCATAACACTGTTTGGAGAATTAACATCCGAATTTCACAATAATAAAATCTAAACTGAAAGGTGCGGGGATAGGGGGCAGGAAGACGAAGTATAATTATATACGTTAGGTTATTGTAACAAAAACATGCAGGTAATGTCGTAAATTAAAGTTTTTTTTGACGTAGATAATTGAAAAAAAAGTTATTCTGGGTATTATTTTAATATAGTACCGGCTGGTAGTTCCAACCAGTTTTCATCTTTATTCTTTATTCTGAAAAATATGGAAGAAGCAGTATTACGGCTAATAAAGACAGAAATAGAATGCAATCAAATTTATGCCCTACAGGTAAGATAATATTCACTGTATTGGAATAACTTATTGAAGTCATTAAAGTAAATATTATATTTAATATTACTGCAAATATATTGACGTAGAGCTTTGCAACCTTGTAAAAAGTTAGCATCCAAAAATATGGAAATTAATTGATGCCAATATTGGTAATTCTTTAATTGAAATACGACATCGATAAAATTTATATAAAATAATTGGTCTCATTAGCTCAGCGACGGGGAGTTGTTCCGATAGGACTTTTATATTTTCTGTGTGTTTTTCTGTTTCATGTTTTTTTTATGTAACACCTCACACGAGCGGCCCTGTCTGTACGGTGTGAAGACATGAGAAATATATCACCAACCGGCTGGGCAGCGCTGTGCAAGGCGGGTCAAGTTAGGGGCCGTAGGAACGGTTTTATTAATGAGAGTCTTATTGGGACCAGAATTATATGAAGTAGGAAAAACAGATGCTGATGATTAGCTGAGATAATTATTATTTTATTTTGTTCAGAAGTCACAACGTTTTTTAAATGTAGATATAAAACCTGTAGTGATACTTTATTTGATTTTAATTCGTTCTCTAAGAGGAGGCCGCAATCTTCCAGGTATTTTCCACTTTGTAGACTGCAGCTGGAAATTTTATTTTTTCTATATATTTACTCCGCGCAGCCGTGAGATTTCCCTGAGGGCCTGTATGATATCTGGGAGTGTTGTGGAAATGTATTTTCAAAAAGTGGGTAGAAAGAGTGATTCTTGGTCTTGAGGAGACCCTCGTTTTAGAAAAAAGCTGATAGAAAACTTTCAGAGTTGAACTATTTAGCATAAAGAAGTGTGGTGAAAACAAACCAACAAAATGTAATAATTGTATGACGTATTATGATATATTACGTATTTATTAATTAACTCCCCGATGGGTTTTTACATATTCTATCATTTTACAACATTTTGTGAACAGAAAGCAAAAAAAAAGGTTTTAAGTTAACAAAAAGAACATGATATATAGTAGGTAAATAAGTGTAACATATATATGATATATATGTATATATAATAATGTATAATTTCATAAAACGGGGAAGTTACAAAGGGAAAGGTTTTTAATTTGCAGATAATTTTTTTTTTTATATAAATAATAATACCCTGATCTAAATGATATATATTTTTTATTTAATATAAATACGTATAAAATATTTAATAGTACAGATATATTTTAATAGATAATCACAAAAAAAGTACAAATTTATTTATGAAAACGTGTCCAACTCAATGGAGAAAGATTGATCGTTTTTGAGTTGGTGAGCGGCGCCACGTAGCGACAGTAGTGGTAAGTATAGAAATAAAAGTACATCAAGAATGTAATACAAATAAAATTTGTGTTGTTGTGCACGGTACTACAAAATAGAAAACTAAAAGTATGTGATACTAGAAATGCAACAATAAGGCGAATACAAGATATAAACATATTACATTCATATTTCGAGGGGCCTTAATATAATATACAAGTGCGTAATGTAATATAATATAATATGAGTGCATGACATTGTGAAAAAAGATCATAAAAAAAATAATTAAAAATAGGATTATACAATAGCTCCTACGCGATGCTCTTATAATCGTTGCAACATAAAAATATCATTCAGGTATCTTTTAAACATGGGTAAACTTATATTAAATATATCTATAGTAGAGGTGAATTTGTTTCCAAATGTACATAGGCGAGAAATGGGTGCATGTATTTGGTAGCTTGGTTATATTTTACCTAGAAAACGCATCACTCCCCCTGACCTTAAACATTGAACCTCTGATAACACAATCATTAAAACCACGCTTTTTATAATAAGTGTTATCACCGGCGCTAAACGACTCGTGCTATTAAGTTAAATACTGATTATGATTACAACTTTCCCCCGATTATAAGGTTATTGTATAGAGGCCATTTATCATTGCGTTATATTGTTGTGTTAATTATGAAGAGAAAGAATATGAGGATGGACTTTTGGATAAAGCATGGAAAATAACACTTATCTTCAGATGTTGACAAACATCTTGTTTCACAATGGTAGGATATCTCAAATCTGACTGCAATTCTAATTTATTTATTTATCATTTATTTATCTTTCATTGTCTCTATGAAACAATTGTACACAAATATATTACAGAGGTTGATAAAAGAGAAATTGTAAAAAATATACATAGACAAGTATTAGTAAACATAAAAGTCACCTACGATAATGCTATATGCAAATACTATTCCGTCTACCAAGATACTGCAGCGATACGGAAATGTTCCTGGAAGGACGAGTGCACTCTTTCAGGTCACTTCTCTGCCACCGCATGGGAAGCCTATGGTGCAGAGTACGCCAATCCAAGAATATCATAATTACTGGCCACGGCTGCATGGGTGGAGTCTCCCTTGATGTCCCTTTGGAGACGGGAGACCGTCAAATATCCACCGTGAACTAGTTCATTTTTCATCATCATCATCATCATCATCATCATCATCGTCATCATCATCATCATGATCATCATCATCATCATCATCATCATCATCATCATCATCATCGTCATCATCATCATCATGATCATCATCATCATCATCATCATCATCATCATCATCATCATCATCATCATCATCATCATCATCATCATCATCATCATCATCATCATCATCGTCATCGTCATCGTCATCATCATCATCATCATCATCATCATCATCATCATCATCATCATCATCATCATCATTAGAAATAAAAAATAGTACAAGTAATTAAACATTTGTGTATTAATGATTCAAACAAATACTAAAAATGATAATCTGTATCAAACATGCAAGAAGTGAAATGTTGACAGGTAAAGTATAGAAAGTCATGGGGACAATTTTATAACTAGTTTGTAACATGGGTTAAGTCGCAAAATTATCTGTAAGTGATATTAAAAATGTTAATGGTCAATGCAGCATCCTCGAGCAGTAGAATCGCTCTGAGGATTGGCGTGTTCTGGTAAACAGAAGTTCTCGCTTTCGGAGCATAAAATAGTGGATAGGATCTCCCACGAATATAGTTATAAAGTTTACTCTTTCAACATGGGTGGATTATATACGGTTCCAAAGATTAACTTAAAGAAATGTTTACATTAAAATATTTTCTAAGGTATTGAAATCGAGCATTCCTGTTTAAGAAAAGGACAAGTATACGAATGGATAATATATTTATTCTCCCATATGAAGGTAATGCATAAACCTCCTTTTCACTCTTTCTATTTCGAGAATATGGTTATATAGTATTCAGAAGGGGCATTGATAATGGAACTGTACTCCAAGATGCTGCGAACAAGTGCTTCATACCTGTCTCGATACAGACGTATTCTAGTGAGGCAGGTTAAATACATGTATCCTTAACAACTTACGAGTACATGCCAATAAAGTCCGGGTTGCTGGAAATAAAATGTTTTTTTTGCTTAAAATGGTTTAGGTTATGTTAACCAGGTTTCTAATTTTCTAATTTCCATTTCGTCTTTCTCAAAAACTGCAAATATTTTTTTACCCACCTCACAACATTCCTCACATGGGGGAGACATAGTCTCACTGGCTCTGTGTATTAGAAAAAAAATGACTGTGCAGAAACGGGCGGTCCGTTTGATAGATTCGCCTATCGTAACAAACGGATTGCAATCTTTGGAGTACAGACGTCAGGTGGGAATGCTGTCCTTGTTCTACCGGTATTTTAATGGGAGATGCTCTGAGGAACTAGCGATTGATCATTGATCCCTTCGGCACCGGTACATAGTCGGGAAACACGCCAAACGCGTGCCCAACATTTGAACACGGTTGACATTTGTCACATGAGAACGGGTCGCTTATACGACTTGTTCTTGAGTTCAATCGCTCGACTGTGGAATGATCTGCCGGCCTCTGTGTTTCCTCCATCCTACAACATGCAAGACCCATGTTGTCTCCCTTTCTATCCTCTAAAAGACCCTGCACATAGCATCCCCAAAGATGATAGAGACCTTGAGGGAAATTATTTCCCTCAGGTTCTCCGGAGTGGAGTTACCGTAAAAAAAATTAGAAATCTCGTTAAAACAAGCATGCAATAAACTTTTATCTTTGAGTAGGAACGAGTCGTTTTATAAATCAGGCGGCTTCCGCAAATGCATGTGTATGCGTGACCGTATTATACAGAACCTTGCGTCATTGGGGTTAGAGGAGGGGGTTATAATTTTTCGAACCCAGTCATCATCTTCATTTATGAAAACCGGATCATAATCAAATAATGCCATATATATATAACTATTTTAAATACTATATATCAGTAGCGTGCAGTCCACAAAGGCTGAAAAGCTGTGCTTACATAGAAACAAACCATTTAAATGTATTAAAAAATACGACAAATTTCTGATCAAAACATAGTTATTTTTCCATGAGTAAGGAAATTGTGCGCTCATTTATTCAGCTGGCGGCTTCGCCAATTAGCGGAATATGATCATAAAATGGGCATTTTCAAATAATCAATACACAGTTCATACCCAAACTAGAAAAACTGCACACACCCTACCTTTGGTCATAGAACAATGCACGCAACTGCTATATATATATGTTTAACTACCAACTACCACGGAGGTAGGACTGATAACAATGGCGTGAAAATAATTGCAGCATTCGTTCGTTTCTATGAATATATGTGTATTGTTCCTCCTTTTACGATTCAGTGACTATTTAATATAACCCCAAAAATTACCGAAAAAGGGATTCCCGCGATTCATAAATCCCGTGGAACGCAATAAATATTCCAGATATTGTCCGGTATTATTGAAATAGCACAGAGTCAGAGGCGATGTCCGTTGTATTTTGTTACAAGAAAAAAAACTATATCTCAATTGCCTTTTCATTCAGAAATGTTCCCCTTTGAGGAGAGTGGGCGGGAGAAAGGAGAAGGGAGGAGGGAGAAGAGAGGAGGGAGGTCGGAAAGGTGCGCGTGCCATTGAAAGGACACTCGTAGATTGGAGATCGAAAAATGCCGAGAATGTCGAAAATTCTCAAATAAGATGTATGAGATATGAGAAAAAATAAAGATTTCTCGAGGAGAGTGGCATGCGAGGGAGTTCGTGCCATATAAAAGAGAAAAATTACATACCTGTTTTCCTATATATCAAAGATTTGTTGTGTTTCCTTAGAGAAGGAAATCCGTGAAACTGGGCTGTTTTACAATACCATGAGGGAGATCTTAACATATTTTCATAGAAAGCAATATTTTTGTGGTTTTACATAATATACCTATATGCCTTGAAAAAATTTTACAATAAAATTTCAAATCGCAAATATGAAATTTAACCAAGCAGGCATTATCGTGAAAATTCCACTTATAGTAAAGGCGGAATTAAAAAAAAAATCTAATCGCGTAGTCAGTTTACAGAGTATGTTCCATAACAATAACTATAAAATTTGTTTTCACCATTTTTTATGTTTCTTTTCTATAGAAGCGGACGCTTGTGTTTATGAAAGGAGTGATCATCATGATGACAAGTATATTTTGAATTTATAAGTAATTTGGTTTAAGGAACTTAAAAAATTTAAAACAAGTACAAATTTAGGAAAGAATTTTATCAGATTGTTATTTTTACAATGAACAGTTCTCTTATTGCATTTTCTAGGCATCTGTCTTCTTCGATTTTTCTGATTTATTCCAGTAGGATGTTGAAGTATTTTTTTCCCTAGACATGTGTAATGATGTTGTCCCCATGAGGTGTTACATTTCTGTTAATTTGATTATTTCTGCTACAGGCATCTTCAGACACTGATAATAAGTACATTTTATAATCATTCCATTACAAAAATAATAATAAGATGGAATTCCAGATGAAAACAATTTAAAAAACAGAGCGATAATTTTCTTATCTACACAAAGGTTGATAGATAACCATAGCTCAACACCCATCTAAACACTGACTTCTACAAATGTTGCTTAACTTTCTTTAAGTCTTGTCGCATTTTAAATAATATATATTCAAATACTCGTGCCACAGCCCCACTATTACACACTATGGGAGCATAAAATATTTTGGCATTGAATCGACAAAAATCTTCGATGGGACGTTACAAATTTTCCACATTACAAATAAACTCGCCATGCTCGTATTCTTCTTTAGAAACATACGCAAAATACTTACGAAAAATGATCTGTATAAAGTCTACTAAACTCTTTGCCAATCGCGTATAGAATATGGGATTATTGGATGGGGATCCGCCACAAACACTCGCATGAACTATAATTTCAGTATTATAAAACCCTATTAAAAATGATCTATTCAATTTCAAAAGAACCGAGTACCTTACACTACAAGGACAAAAACCTCAGATCTAATTAACATTCCTAAACTAAATACACCTCTTAGCCAGAAAAACTAGATTCCCTTGCTACAGGATAATATAATGCTCTTCCAAGTGATATTAAAATAAAACCGAGATAAAAAAAGTTTAAAAACAGCATCAAAATATGGCTAAGTAAACATGAAGATGAGGAAATTATCAAGTATCAGTCTCACCAATACAAAAACCTGTCCGCCTCGGGACAGGAATCCCTAGTTAGGAAGACTGTTAACATAATAAAATATTTCCAGAACGTCCCTTCGACGAATAGTCGTGAAAAACCCCGATCCAAGAATCGTGGCTCACTCTGTGGGATTATTTCGGTAGTTGATCTCGGGGGACTAATTAATTATTAACCGAGCTAGCTAAGTAATGGGACACATCTTTCGTGTAATATTTTATTAAAATGCTTGGGAACTAAGCCGGCATAATCTTAGCAGATGGCAAAAGCCCACTTAGTAGGAAAGCTTTCATATTTCCCCTTGAATCAGACAAATCATAGCAAATAAAGCGGGCACTTGTGCACCGAACTTACTTTTGTAATTTAGTAAAAGACGTTATGAAAAAAGATGATCATAATAATACATTATTAATAGAATTACCAGTACTGCAAAAATAACTTAAATAAAAAATAAAATATAATAAAGTCTACCTAAATATTTTTATTGACTTGTAATTTTATGGCGAAGAATATCAAACAAAGTATCATAAAAAGAAAAGGGATTTAATTCATTCGTCTCGACAGAAGTTTGAATTATGTTTTATTTTATTAAATAAGAATAATATTTTAACATAATAATATCCTGATAATCATTTTAAGGATAAATTAAATCAGTGTTGCAAATCTACATTATATTTACAATTTTTTTAATAATCTCACTCATCTAATTTCTAGAAAGGAACATCATAATAATTACCTAACTTATCTAATTTTCATTATCTATTATACTGCATATTTATATTTGGTTGCAATCTCTTATTTTCCAAGGGCCTTGGCGCTGGTGAGGACTCCCACTGCGGGGCCGGCCTTGATGACTCCGTCGCGGATATTCTGCCCTACTCTTTCCTGGAATAAAAATAAATAAATGAAAAACAATACAAAATTAAACAATATGGTATATTTACAAACTAAGGTTAGTGGAAGATTAAATGTTCATATTTTTGATTCTGATCATCGCACTAAAAATGCGTAATATTAATATTTTCATTAACTAGTGGTTTTAATAACTATCTAAAACTGCACATTCCAAAAACGGATCGAACTGGCTAAAACGTCATTGTGACGTAGATAACGCCACCGGCTGGGAAGACGGCTGTCACTTAGGTTGTTCGGCATGATGTCAACAATGCCATATTCACGAACAGAAACGAACATATCGTTTTGGCGGCAAATCAAAAACGGCGCATTTTAAATCGTCATAAAAAAAATTGTATAAAAATAAAATATAAATTAAATTAAAGCATTATTTTTTATTAATTATTTTCGACAATAAAAAAAATCTGGTGACCCTATTGAAAAAAATATATATATATGTCAGTTAATTTAGATTACTCCTAAAGTAAACGATATAGTCAGTGGGTACGTTTTTAAACAAAAAAGATTGTTGAAATGAGATGACTTACAAGTTTCTTGAAGACTTTCCATTTAGGCTCAGGAGCAGGAGAACTTGCTACCTGTGACACCACCACCATGAACACCACAAAAAGGGCGAAAAACTGCGCGAAGAACTTCATTTTAAAAAGAGAGTATAATTTATACCAACTGAATAAAACCCAAGATGTTGATCTTGTGAAAGCAGTCAGATAATTGATGTTATTCCTTCGAAGGCATTTGCATTTATACCAGCCGGTTTTTTGTTGTGTTTTGAATAGTACGATGACCGTATCAATCATCGAGCGCGGGGAAGACCGCTGCCCAAAGCGAGGGTCTAGATTAGGTCCGAGTAGCTGTGCAAGTTGTGAGATGACGCATCTTACAGCTGAGCATGTGCTGGACCAAGTAGGTATGAGTATGATGAGTATGCTATGTAGTGCGGACTTTATGCATTATGTATCACAAATCGCTAATAATAATTAAATGCGCGGCGTATTATGTTATTTATCTTTTCACTGGAAGCCACGCGTTGAATTTTAAGCGAGGTTATGATTTGTTATTATTGTATGTTTATGTTGGGAACGGGGATTCCTTATTTCATACTAATTACATGTTTCATTTTATTAATAAGCATTGAATTATAATATATTACATTACTGTATTACGGAAGGCATGTTAGGAGAGATTTTTTTTTTCTAAAAATTTTAGTTTTTCTTTAATTTTACTTATTTAGTTTAAAAAACTTTAATTTTACTTATTTAGTTTGAAAAATTAGATCCATTTATTTTAAAAAGACATATTTAATCAATGTTATTATATAAAAAAAATTACCAAAATAATCATTTTTATTCACTCTTTGAATATCTATTTTTGGTAGATAGGTGTGTATGTACATGTATCTTCAAATATGTCATATAAAACCTATTTTAAAAAGGGTTTGCTTTGCTACCTGCATATGGGGTGTGCAATTCTGAAGTGGTCCATTTCCAAAAATTTTTTTAAATTATAGGTAAAATCTATTTCGAACCTCTAAACCTATCCCAGTAATATAGATATTTACCTAAATAATTATTAATTTGTGTGGATGCACCGCTAAATGCCCTATCATTACTTTTAATCCAATTTTTTACATTGTGTTTGAATATTCTTAGTGAATCAGATTTTTTTATGCTAACCGGAAGAATGTTGTAAATTCTGTCGCACAGTACCTAAAATTCCATTTCCCAAAAGTAGTATGAATTACAGGAATTTGGAGTGAATCTTTGTTGGCATTTCTAGTGATCCCAGTGTTTAATATTTTTTCATAGTATTTACTTTTGTTTGAATCAAGATTAGTGAGGATCGTTTTAGCGTAAATCTGCCGAACGTCATATACTCTCGTTATATTAAAGATTGAGTTAGAGTCTGTAATTAGAGGTAGCTTAAGGATTATTTTTATAATTTTTTTCTGTGCCTTCATGATTGGGTCTAGTGGAGATGAAGTACCACCTCCCCATTCTATGATACCATACTTAATAGTGGTATAGAAACATCATGCCTAGCTAATTAACAAAACGTTTTCCCGTAGGAGTAGGCAAATATGTTGGACCGCTACCCAACCCTGTCTTGGCGCATATTTCGTTTACATAATATTCAACAGAAATAAATGCCAGGTTAAATTCTATCTTAAAATTACTGACTGGAAATAATAAAATTATTTACCCATGACGAAATCGTAACAATATTTTTGTTTGGATGATTTGAAAAAATATTTTATTTTACAAATGTATACTGCCAACATAAGCATTTTGACGGTAACTAGCCTTTAACTAACCTTTTGACATTGGAATTATTGTTTCCACAAATAGAGCACGTTTATTTAGGCTTCATAATTCAAAATACTTTTTTTTTTTTTAATTTTAAATCTTTGGTGTATTATTTTTTTTTCATAATAGTTATAATTTCTTCATGTTTGATTTAAATTATTATTAGACATCAAAGGGTTATTTCTTATTTGTGGAAAAAAAAACATAACACACCGAAAATCGTGTATAATAAAAATGTATAATAAATATATTGCCCTTGAGGTGATTTTCTCATGAAAACGGCGTTACAGAAATAATCTATTTATTATTAACTAACTAACTAACTATCACGCCGTTTCCCCGCAGGAGTACGCAGAGAGGACGGACCGCCAAACAATTCGATCTTGGCATACACTTCTTGCTTCATTCACATTCATACAACGCCTCATACATTCTCTTCTGTTATTCCGACTTCTGACATGGCCTGACTCAAGTATTTGATTCACTTGATCGTGCCAAGTCTTCCTCGGGCGTCCCCGGCTTCTTCTTCCATTCACATTCGCGTCATACATTCTTCTTATACTCCTTTTTTCGTTCATTCGCTCTAAATACCCGAACCATCTAAGCGTCTCTTTCTTAATTTTAATCATTACGCTTACATCAGTCTCGCATTTTTTTCGAATCTTAATATTTTTCACACGATCATACACGGTTTTGCCACACATTCGTCTCAGAGATCTCATTTCTACGGCATTCAGATTACTTTCATCCTTCCTCTGCCAGTTCCATGCCTCACTGCCATACATCATTGTGGACTGCTAGCTTCGCTTCTTTGGACAACTTTTTGTTAGCGCCAACCGCGTTCAGTCCCCCGTTTATGGAGTTTCCGGCATTCACCCTTCTTTCAATATCCCTATCAGTCTTTCCATCTCTCGTAAACATACTTCCCAAATATACAAACTCATCGACCTGCTCCAAGTATTCGTCATTCACATCTATATTGCACAGTGTTTTTGTACTCTCTCTTTCAAACACCATGACTTTGGACTTATATTCATCATTCGCTTATTCTTCATATATAATTCGTTCACCCTAGATACGAGGGACTGTAAATCTGCCATACTGTTAGCAATCAGCGCCGCATCATCAGCATACAACAGGCAACATACTTCCAGATTACTCATTTTCGCGCCCAAGCCCACCTCTTTCAATTATTGCATAATATCCATGTTTAGATGTATTATTAAAGATAATATAAAACGAAATAAAAATGTTAATATATCCCAGACCGAGTATGACCGACGAAACGAGAACTGTCACTACATTCGCAGGCTGGGATTGGAACCTAGCAGAAAAAACAGATGCCAAAAAAAAATTGCCACCTGCTAATAGAAACTCGATATTTAAAAATCTTTATGGTACGAGAAAAAAATCGCTAAATTTGTGTTAATTTTAATTAATCCAGGGATTACTGGGTTAACAAAATAGCTCTTCCGCTGGAGCAAGAAACATTGTGCATATTACGCATTTCCTTTATTATCGTGTAGACAACAAATAACACACATTCATACTATCAACAACTATGTGCATGTGCTGTGAGTTGCCGAACAAAACAAACCACCAGATAATATACTGGAATGTCGGTTCTCAGTAACGAAACAGCGTCCGTACGTACCTACTCACGTTCAGAGCGGTCAATCTTTGACAGCGGAATTTCTCTCGCAGCGAGAAGCGGAGAATGGTCTTCCCCGATTTTTAATTTATCAATATTTTAATAGCAATATTGAACGGAATCGATGCGTATAAATACTAAGTCTTTCTTATCGACCACATCAGTTATCTCACAGCCTTCGCAAGACTAACATCTTCGATATTATTTCACTTATAACAAATATTAAAATTATTAATACGAGATGAAGTTCTTCGCACAATTCTTCTCACTTTTTGTGGTATTCATGATTGTGGCATCGCAGGTGGCAAGCTCTCCTGTCCCAGAGCCCAAATGGAAGATCTTTAAGAGACTTGTAAGTTTAACATTCCATTATTAAAGGTGAATGGGAAGTTTTCGGCCCACAACCCTCAAATAAAATAATATAACAAATATTGATGAGCAAAACATAAGTTACTATTACGGCTCATCTCAAATAATGGTCAAGTAATGGTAACTTATGTTTTACTTTTAAAAACTCTCCACGCAGGTCGCATACACTTTCTGCCATTCTATCTTTGGATTTGAGGGAGAAATGAATTGCTTGATTTTTAGAAAAGTTATCATATAATATACCTGAAAATAATAACAATATTTCGTGTTTTTTTTCAGGAAAGGGTGGGACAGAACGTCCGTGATGGAATCATCAAGGCCGGCCCCGCAGTGGGAGTCCTCACCAGCGCCAAGGCCTTGGGGAAATGATGAACTCTGCTGGAAAATCTAACTTATTTAACATATCATAATCGTGTATTTTTTTTATTTGGATTACCGAATGGCGCTTTCAGTGTATTTTTATAAGAAAAATAATGTATGTACTTACCTGTAGTGTTAAAGAAGAGGCTGATTTAATATAAACTTACGTTTAAGATAAGAACGTTTTTCCGTAAAAAAACGTTGTTTAGGTATATTATTTATTTTATTTGTAAATAATTATTATATGCTGGTTCCTAAATAAACACTGATAGAAATAAAACAAAAACCTTTTTACTATACTAAGCCCTTTTTACTATACTTATTGTTATTAAATGAAAATAATATTAGTTTAATACTTCAAAATCGTCTGCAATAAATGTTCTGGAATGCGACCGGAAACGATATCGGAAACTACCGAGCAGTACAAACCGCCCTGTGTGAATTAGTATTAACTATTCCTATGCGAGAGCATAAAGTTAAGATTTAAGAGGAATGTCTCCACGCCCTGTTTTTTATTTAAAATAACAAAACGCCTTTTAAAAAACAAACAATTATTTTGGGGTCTATATCAAAAAATTTCAATATTTCAACTTTTTCAAACTTGCGACAGATTAGCAACTTGTTCTCGGCCCCGTGGGCCGCTAGTGAATAATGAATAATATTATTAAATGTGGTGCAAGGTTTGACCCCTTCATTTAATTTTCCGCATCATTATGAATTTGACAACCATTTCCATATTATTTCAAGTGCTTGGTTGCTAGGCCGTTATAGTCGCTCCCTCCTTCTTTGTAAACAACTCTTATAACAGAAAGAGAGGTTAAAAACGAGCTCTCAGTTGAAACAGTATTATTATTCGATGATGTTTTTTTGTTTGTCGCACTAAAAGCAAATAAGAAGTATAAAGTTAACCTTTCCCTTACAGTACTAGAAAATCCCTCAAGCCTCGGTGCTGTACACTCGGTGTACAGAGTACACATTTAGAATTTAGTAGTTTTCAATATGGATGAAAATAAATAATTTACATTTATTACCTCTTTAAAACTTTTTAATTTATTATATGCATGCATACATAAGCACAGTATTATGTGGAAAAAAGTGATCATTCAGCCTATTCCCAAGAAAGGTGACTACTCCAACCTGGCCAACTACCGCCCGATAGCAACCACATCAGTTCTGTTAAAAGTGATAGAACATGTGACCAAGAACAAAATTGTTAACGACTATCAATACGGATTCTGGTGAAACTGTTCATGCGGTGATCTTCTCGTGTATGTGACGCATGTTTGGGGGCAGTTCCTGGAGAATTACTGTGATACCCAAATGGTTGCACTAGACATTTCATAAACCTTTGACCGGGTTTGGTCCCGAGAACTTGTCAACAGGCGGCTTCTTACAGACTTCCCGTACCATTGTTTGTGTGGATTGCTGACTTTTTGAGGGAGTGGTCGATTCATACGGTTGCTCTCACCTCTTCCGCATATTCGAGAAATGCTGGTATCCCTCGAGGATCCGTTCTGTCTCTGATTTTGTTTTTGTTGAACATCAATGACCCTTTTTCATGTGCACCAATTCATTTTTACGCCGATGACAGTACAGTCCATGATTTAATTGTTTGACAAGCCACTACAGCACACACACACTCCAATGGCTCGGAGGACTTTCAATAAAAAATGGACGGTTACGTCGAGAAGGTTTCCTCTTGAGGTAAACCTCGTCGAATTTAATGTTTATATACCAAATCATGTCTAATTGCATTCAAAGGGGACGGAAATGACAATATAGTCTCCTTCAATGGAATGAATTTTCTCAACATTCCTTCCGTTGATATTCTTAATTTAATTTTAAAAGACCAGCTCAGGCACGGGGGCTACATCGAAGCCAGAGTCAATTTAACCTTTCAGAAGCTGGGCTTACTGTACAGGGCTCGCAGATACTGCACAACTCACCCATTACAAATCGCAAAGTGAGCCCAACTGTTGAATTTGGTAGCTACCTCTGATCTGAACTAAGCCTTGCAAAAACGAGCGATATGTGAGATAGATTCCCAAACTTCCACCGAGATCATCTTATCGCGCTCCGAACATTTGTACACGGTTGACATTTGTCGTTTCTACGACTCGATCTTGAGTTCAACAGCTCGGCTCTGTCAACAATCCTACAAGACAGGTCTCTCCAAGCCCATGTTCACTTCTTCCGTTGCTCAGAAAGACCCTCCACACGCATCCTCGAAATGACATACACCCCCGTGTAGAGTTTGTGAAAAAACATACGATTACATATTTGAACTATGTTTTTCTCGATTTTTGGACAAAGCATGTTTTTCTATTGCGTTCGATAAATACTTATATATTTTAATTATTTTATCCAACACATAAATTAATTGCTGAGAAACGGTTAAAATAGGAATCCCGTGTGGAGTGTAATATTGAAGTAATTAGAGACATATCAAATCATTTGGCAGTACCGGCAAGGGAAGGTTGGATGTGCAGCATAAAACAGAACAACAAAAACATTTTCTGATATATCATGGAACAAGATCATCTCGACATGTATATTAAATACAAGCATTTTGTTTAGTTATTCATTTGTAAGAAACAAACAGCTTTTAAAACAAATATATATACATAGATAGTTTAACAAAAGGTGAGTCATTAAAGTTTCCTGTGCTAACAATGGTTAAATACATGTTTTATTTATGAAGCTAACAAGATAAAGAAAAAACAAAATAAAAAAGGATTTTTACGTATGATCAAAACAATCGAAAAATTATATAGTCAGTTGGTAAATACCTCTTTTTTCTTTAGTTTATTTGGTTACATAAGTAAAGATCCAGAAACTAATACTGATGGTTATTCTTAAAGTTCCATTAAGTACTAACTTTATTTTTAAGAAATTAAATATTACGAACTTGAAAAAAATGTAGTCAAAAAACACCCTCCCGCATAAATTTAAATAAAAATCCTCATGTTTGAAGAAATAACAAGTACTAGAGCCCCAAGACAATAACATGTAAAATCTTTTAATATCCCAGTTTGTAAACCTTCCTATGGACAAAGAAGTTTTAAATAAAATGCTATTATAATTTCTTCATCAGGAGTAAAAACAGTATTCTTAAAGAGGGACAATAAAAAATACACACTTTGTAGTCTGCTAATGACAGATATACTTCGAAAGATTTATCTATAAATTTTATGGGATTCAATTCGCGGCGTTATTATTAATAATTTAATTAAAAATTACTTCGTAATAATTTTTGATTAATTATTACCTACTTTAATCAAATTTTGTTCATTTTTGTAACGTATCTCTTCGTACATTATGGTGTACCATTTTTATCATTTGTCTATATTTAACGTTATTATTTTTGAGTATTTTATATATTCCTGATGAAAAAAGCTTCGCTTTCGAAACATGTTGATGTGTATAAATTAATAAAGTGGTGATTAGAAAATAATTTTTAATTTGTTTACAATGCTATTAAACTATTCAATTCCCTACCAAGTAGTGATGGGCGAAACGGCTCGGTTTAGTGAGCCGGATCACTAAATCAGCTCTCTGTAAAGACGATCCACATGAAAACTGAAGGAAAAAAGTATCGTGTAAGAGCGTCTTAAGGACAACTTTAGGAGGGCCTTTTCTTTCACTTTCATACTCACTAACGATCTCTGTATCCGTTTTTTCGAATATTGTTAACTTCATTTTACTTACACGTCTTGTATTTCGTATTTCCACATTTGTTATACGATATTATATTATTTTACCATATATTATATACGCAAGCGGGATGTATTTTTTACTGCATTCAGTCGACTTTCATTCATCCCTAGTCGTTACACACCTCAACGAAATATGTTAGTGTAGCTAACAGAAATCCTTGGAGGATTCCTATCCTTGCTTAATTTGATAACTTAACCTTAGTTACTTGACAACTTTTTATTAACTGTTACTGCATTCGTAAAAAAAATAAAAAACTGTAAAGTGATTGTCATTAGTATTTATTCAGGTACCATGTATGGAAATTATCAACATATTGTCGGTAAGTATTAACAGTAGAGTAAGTAATATATCTACACATAATTTTTATATCGCAAAACACGTAATTTTAAATAAAATAAATATACTATACAAGTTAGGTATCACTGGTTTCTAAAATACTTAAAAGGTAGCTTAGTTTACTAATTAAATTGCATGAAAAGTGCTAGTCGACAGACCAACTCAAATACTAACAAAATATAATACTAAATTGGATTATCCAGTAGAGTCCATCATTTTCCTAAGGCCTTGGCGCTGGTGAGGACTCCCACTGCTGGGCCGGCCTTGATAATTCCATCACGGACGTTCTGCCCCACCCTTTCCTGAAAAAACACAAACATAATAATTATTAGGTAAATTATATGATAACTTTTCTACAAACTAAGCATTTAATTAATTTTTCCTTCACATTAAAATGCATTAATGCAATGTTTGAACTTACAAGTCTCTTGAAGATCTTCCACTTCGGCTCTGGAACCGGGGAGCTTGCCACCTGCGATGCCACAATCATGAACACCAAAAACAGTGAAAAGAACTGTGCGAAGAACTTCATTCTGTATTATTAATAGTGAAATTATATCAAAGATGTTGGTCTTGCGAAAGCCGTGAGATGACTGTTGTGGTCCAGAAGAAAGACATATTATTTATACACAGCCAGAACGCTCAATATTAATGACTGAATCGAACAATTAAAATCGGGGAAGACCGCTCTTCACTGCTTAGAGTAAAACTTCCACTATCTAAGATCGAACGTTCGGAGCGATATATGTGCGAGATGACGCGACTTACTTTCAAAGAACCGAGGAATCAAAGATACTAACTTGTTTTATTATAGATCTGTCCGTTTTTGCATGGTAATTATTTACTATGCGATGGAGCAGACAGTTGTGCGTTTTTAATTAATGAATTATTATATGCATTTTTTTCTTTATTCATTAATGTTTAAGTATAAAAAAGATTTTAGATGGTTTTCGACTGCCAAACTGAGTACTTGCCCGTATTGTGGCAGTCAATACAATAATTCTTAGTTGTATATCGCTAATTATGTTCCTGAATTAGTTAGCTTGTAGACCAGTAGTTATAAATCTTAGCTGTAAGTCATAAGTAATAAATTTTAGATGAAAGTTATTAGATATAAGTCTAATTGATAAGTTATGGGTTAGATAAATTATGTTTTAAAGTGCCCTTGAAGTGATTTTCTCATGAAAACGACGCTATAGAAATAATCCATTTATTATTATTATTATGATATATACATATACACATACACGTATACAGACATACCTACATAAAACATATTTGTTATGTAAATTCAGTATTGAGGAAATGTACTTTTTAAAAAAGATTCTTCCCTTTCAAATCCAGCAGGTTTGAAAATGGCCTTGAACGCCGAAACAGCTGTCACAATTATTAATTATTAATAATATTTACAGAATAGAACTTGATAATAACATTATTAAAAATGATTCAATTTTTTTTTTTTTTAAACCAAAAGCAAATTGGGGTAAACTACTGGATGACCTCACATCTTGGTGCTCAGAGCATTGAACGTTTTGGCGGCGACAAACCAGAACTGACGTTGGGAAAATGTGGTTCTCGTCTTGGGGATGGTGCCTCCAATGTCCGATGAGTACCGCGTGTATCTTTGATTTAGTGGAGCTGTAAGTGTTGTTTGTCCGTACATAGCACAGACTTATCTTTGGAAACAGTTGTCGAATATCTAACACCCGTAAACTTGCAAAAAGATGATTTGAAGGGTGAGTAGGGTGGCATTTAAATATAATTCTCAATGTAAGTTTTGGAACTGTGATAATAGGATGGACAATTGATGTTGCACATATATAAGATATCTACACACAATTTTCCAGATTTTTTGGGTATAACCCGTTGCTATAACAGTTTCAGTTTTGATTGGGTCACAGAATAACAACATGTGTTGTAAAATTGAATAGAGATAGCTTTTTTAAGACCGTTCACCAATATCGATCACCCCAAGAAAACGTAAAAAATTAAACTCTCGAAAACTTAAACAGTCTGAAGTATCATACATAGCTAGCAAATCACCCGCCTTGTTTTTTTTGTTGTTTACCTAATATTTAAGATACACTATTACTGAACCAAATATGGGGTATGGAATAGCGTATACCCTGCAGATTTCGATATACTCGTATTTACTAGTAAAATAATATTTTCTTAACGGTTTAGGTAAAAGCATCGTATTTATATATAATAATGTGTAGACAAAAACATGCGCATGTTTTAAAAATAAAGCCGGGGTTGAAAGGGGGATTGGTCGGCGGAATCCATTATAATATTTATATTAATTATAAAATCATCGCATTTGTAATCATAGTGAATAATACATTTAATCATAAGTAAGGAGTTTACGGTTCGATTCCTGTCCCCATATTTATATGGACATTATTTGTCATAATTCATAAACTGTATAATTAGCGTAAGAAATATTTAAAAAAATATATATTTTAAATGATGTTGTACGATCCGCAAACTGCATACATACAATGCATACTTGCTTACATAGAGCCAACAGTTATGTTATAATAGAATATCTACAGTTAGCATTCAACCTTGGGAAAAATATTTACACAGCGCTCTTGGGTAATTTTTCACATAAACGGCCCTGTACAAATTTCTTAACAGACAGGGGATATTTGTTTCCTGTTAAACAAATATCAATCATGTTCAACCAGTGCAAAATTCATTGCATAAATTATTACGTCGTAAAAGTTTATACGAACAAAGCCATAATATTCCATACTTTTATCAGTCTCAAAATTCTTTCAGTAATAGTAATTCTGTTGTAGAAAAATATATTTCAGCACGTTAACTAACCCTGTATATTATTCAAATAGACTATAGCACACTCACAATACTCGCCTCAATTTTAATGAAGGATTAATGTTTCTTAAGCATACAAACAAATATGGACAAAGAACGTTAGATTCCTACCTGTTTAAATATTTTAGCTGCTGAAATAAAAAAAAAATAAAAAACTTGGCCAGCTGAAAGAAACTAGTTGTATTAGATAATTAGGAAATATTATTTTATTTGCGATTTATTGTCGTTATTTATGTTTGTATATTTTTTATAGATATAAATAGAAATATTTTTGATTAAGATTGTTGTGTAGACGTGACAATTAACACACATTCATACTATCAACAACTATGTACATGTGCTGTGAGTTGCCGAACAAAACAAATCACCAGATAATGGACGAGTATATCGCTTCTCAGTAACGAAACAGCGTCCGTACGTACCTACTCACGTTCAGAGCGGTCAATCTTTGACAGCGGAATTTCTCTCACAGCGAGAAGCGGAGAATGGTCTTCCCCGATTTTAATTTATCAATATTTTAATAGCAACATTGAACGGAAACGCTCCGTATAAATACTAAGTCTTTCTTATCGACCACATCAGTCATCTCACAGCCTTCGCAAGACTAACATCTTCGATATTATTTCACGTATAACAAATATTAAAATTATTAATAAAAGATGAAGTTCTTCGCACAATTCTTCTCACTGTTTGTGGTGTTCATGATTGTGGCATCGCAGGTGGCAAGCTCTCCCGTTCCAGAGCCCAAGTGGAAGATCTTCAAGAGACTTGTAAGTTTAACATTCCATTATTAAAGGTGAATGGGAAATTTTCGGCCCACAACCCTCAAATAAAATAATATAACAAATATTGATGAGCAAAACATAAGTTACTATTACGGCTCATCTCAAATGAAGGTCAAGTAATGGTAACTTATGTTTTACTTTTAAAAACCTCTCCTGTGGTTTATCAACTATTAACTCTAGTATTGACGGGTGCACGCAGGACCCATACACTTTCTGCCATTCTATCTTTGCATTTGAGGGAGAAATAAATACTTGAATTTTAGAAAAGTTATGATATAATATACCTTATAATAATAATAATATTTCGTGTTTTTTTTCAGGAAAGGGTGGGGCAGAACGTCCGTGATGGAATCATCAAGGCCGGCCCCGCAGTGGGAGTCCTCACCAGCGCCCAGGCCTTGGGGAAATGATGAACTCTGCTGGAAAATCTAACTTATTTAACATATCATAATCGTGTAATTTTTTTTTTATTTGGGTTAGCGAATGGCACTTTCAGTGTATTTTTCATAGAAAAATAATGTATGTACTTACCTGTAGTGTTAAAGAAGAGTCTGATTTAATATAAACTTATGTTTAAGATAGGAACGTTTTTCCATAAAAAAACGTCGTTTAGGTATATTATTTATTTTATTTGTAAATAATTATTATATGGTGGTTCCTAAATAAATACTGATGGAAATGAAAGATAAACCTTTTTACTTTTCATTAAACTTATTATTATGAAAAAAAATGGTTTTATACTTCAAAATCATGTGCATTAAATGTTCTTGAATGCGACCGGACCGTGTTTATGCTTTTATACACACTGTGTTATTTTGCAATGATTTTTTTCATCTGAAAATATGCTGACCCGCTTACTGTCGATATCTACTGAGGAGAAATCCATGTTTAAAGTGCGATTCTTTTTTAAAAACTTTTGTAATCAACATGAATTTTCAAAACAACGAGAAAAAAAAATTATACATAAATATATCGTAAACTACCGAGCGATACAAACCGCCCTGTGTGAATTAACTATTAACTATTGCGGGAGCATAAAATTACTGGATGGTTTAAGAGGAACAGCTGCGCGCCCTGTTACAATACTTAATTTTAAATTTGAGGCCAACTTTTAAAAGAGTTTGGGTGGGTAAATAAATTTGCTCTGTATTTAAAAAAAACTAAATCGTCCATCCTCGCCCCGTTCCGCCCTCCACGCGTTCCCTTGCCGTACCATGCCTTGCCGTACCACGCCTTGCCGTACCACGCCTTGCCGTACCACGCACCACGCTGTTGTTATTTTAAATACATGACAAATTTATTTACCCACTCAAACTCCTGGAGGGGAGAGGACCCTGGAGAGAGGACCCGGGGGAGTGGACCAGGGAGAAAGGTGCCTGGGGAGTGGACCAGGGGTAAAGGTCCGGGGGTAGAGGTTCTGGGGAGATGTCCGGGGGAGAGGTCCGGGGGAGAGATCCAGGGGAGAGGGCTCAAGGGGAAGGACCCGAGGGCCCGGGATAAGGGCCGAGGGCCGGCGACAGAGGGCGAAGGGCAAGGAGCAGGGGGAGCAGGCGGGGGGATGCGGACCGAGGTCAGGGGATGCTCTGTGGAGAGGAAAGGGGGAGAAGACCAGGAGAGAGGGCACGTTGAGAGGACTGTGAAAGAGAGTGGACCGGGGGAGAGGGCTTGGAGGAGAGGGCTGAAGAGAGAGGGCCAAGGAAAAGGTCTCGGGGAGAGGACTGGAGTAAGAGGGCTCGTGGAAAGGACCGGGGGGATAGGGCACGAAGGAGAGGATTAGGGCAGAAGACCGGGGGGGAGGGCTCGGGATAGAGGGCCAGGGGAGAGCGCTCGGGGTAGAGGACGGGGAGAGAGGGTTCGGGGTAGAGGGCCGGGATGAGGGCCGGAGGTGAGGGCCAAGGGTGAGGGCCGGAAGGAAAGAATACAGAGGACAGGGGGCAGGGAGCAGGAGACAGAGGGTAAGGGCAGGATGCAGGATTAGGGTCAGGAGGCACGGTCCGGAGGCACGGGCCAGAGGCAGAGTCCAAGGGCAGGGGCTAAAAGCAGGAGGAAGGGACTGTGCAGACAAAGGATGTTGGAGGCAGAGGCGCTAGAGGAGGGGGGGCTACGCCCTAGTAGATGAACAGTTCTTTTGATCCTTTTCATCCCTGATCTGAACCAATAAACGTCATCGCAATGAACTATTCAGCCAACAGGGCAGGCGTCGACATAGGGAGAACGACCCCTCAGACTTCAAGGTTATGATTTCGTCACACTTACTTTCATACCAACTCATTTACCATTTTAAGCATCTTACAATTGCCCTCGTAAAATAACAACCTTACTCGCAAAGGCTGAAGGTAATAAAACAACCACTCGCATAGTTTTATTGGTGCTAGAAATGTAAAGAAAAATTCTACATTATAATTATTTGTAAAACTTATTGATCACAATGTATAGAATGTTTGCAACAAAGCGGAACCCACTCGGAGCCTATTTTTTCAAAGAAAATTTTGTTTTGTATTTATATCTATAATACCCAAACAAACTTGGTACCTGGACGATAGGTCATAAAAGATTTATTATGATTTTTTAGAGGCACTGAGAAGGCTGAAAGATCTTTTTTAAGTTATGGCAAATTTTTGGCACGGTCTTTAGCTATTTTCTTTTTCGTGTTATATATGTAAAATATGTAATGAGTTTAAAAAATATATAACACTATTTTGGTTTTAGAGGCAAGTTGGTCAATTATTTATATTATTGGCAATAAAGAAAAATTAAAAGGGTGTTTAAAACGCATTTTGTCCAGTGGAAATTTGGAATTGCAGATAAAAATTGTAATTTCACCACATTATTTTTCTATTTGTATCATAAGAAATAAAATAGCTCAATGGCGTACCAAAAATATGATAACCTTTCGATTTCATGATCAAACAGTTATCGTAAAGAAGAGTTTTGTCCAATATGTACATTTGTTACTTAATTTAATTACTGTGCTGCCGGTTTCGATACACCCGTGTTATTCGCTAGCATCAAATATGAAAAATACATATTTATCACTAAAATTCTTCATTACAAATGCCTATAAATTGTTACATGGTTAATACCCAAGAAATACAAAAAATATTCAATTTGGTCGGTTATTTTAGCGTTAAATCTAAAACCACGTTTTGTAAAAAAGGGACCTCGAATGCGGTCGTGACAACGGACAAATGAATTAAATATTTCGATTAGATAACAAGACACTTTGTTTTTAATCCACTTTTATTTTTTATTTGTCGACTAGTTTCGATTCTGTCGAATCGTCTTCAGGACATAGAACATACTCTGAAAATCTAAATATTTCGAAACGACATAGCACCAACATAATTGACACAAATGTTTGGATATGACCCCTCAGCGAAGCTGTGCGAGTCGAGGCGAGTCGAGGCGAAGAGCGGCCTGGCTAGGTGAGGCTGTGTGAGTCGAGGCGAAGAGCGGCCTGGCTAGGGGAGGCTGTGCGAGGCTTGGCGAAGCGCGGGCTGCCTAGAAGAGGCAAGGCGTCGTGCGGCAAGGCGACGCGTGGAGGGCGAAACGCGGCGAGGATGGACGATTTAAGATGACTTGAGGGGAAGAACGGCGAATCTAGAAAAGATAAAAGTATCTAAAAATATAATAGATAAAATCATTAAATGCTCGAAAATGTTTAACAAAATAATATTTTCACCATAAGACTATTATTCCATGTAGAAAAATATTCCTGTTAAATTTTCACTTTCCTCCCGGACCCGGATTAAAAACAATTAATACAACTTAAAAGTACAAACTTTTTTAGTTCGATCATTGATACTAATGTTCTCTGGGTCTGCCACTTCTAGGAATATTCTTCTCTTGCTCCTCTTCTAGCATATAAGAATCAACATTGCTAATTGCATGGTCTGATTCATGCCAACGGATGCTGGTTGTGTGATTATCATTCACGTAGAACAGTTTAAACAAATTAATTGAATATGTCCAAAAACGTTGTGGAAGAAAGCCACCAATAATTTTTTTATAAAATAATTATTTAATTCACCTGAAAATTAATACGCTTTAAAAAATATGGAATAGTTTTTTTTTTAACTATTCACTCTCTATATTAGTAACCAAAATCACGTTATTGCTAATAAAAAAAAACAATCCACCATAAGAAAGCTTTTTTAAAATTATTTAAGTTAACACTGAAAAACAAATAAAGAACCCTGAAAGTTCTCCGATTATTAATTGTTGCACAACATTTAAATTAGGTGGGTACTTGAGAGTAAAAGTTTCAGAAGAAACCTCATTTGGCTTGACAAATTATTGCATAACAATTTTACTAAAAAAAAACCCTAGACTTTTTACAAAAACGGGCGGTCTGTGTGATAGATTCAAACCCAGATCATCTTAACAAACGGATATCAATCTTTAGAGCACAGGCGTCAGGTGGGAATGGTGTTCTTGTTCAACCGGCATTTTAATGGAAAGAATTGGTTTAATTGATCCCTTCGGCAGCGGTGCACATTCGAGAAATACGCCATATGCACTCCGAACATTTGTACGAGGTTGACATTTGTCATTTCTACTACCCCATATTGGGTTCAACAGTTCGGCTGTGTCAACAATCCTAAAACACAGGTCTCTCCAAGTCCCATGTTCACTTCTTCCTCTCCTCAGAAAGACGCTCCACAAAGCATCCTCAAAATTACATACACCTCTGTGTAGAGTTAATGTAAAACAAATATACGTATACATATTTCAACAATTTTTTTCCCGATTTTTGGACAAAGCATGTTTTTCTGTTGCGTTCGATAAATACATTTGCATTTTAATTATTTTTTCCAATATATTAATGTATTGCTGAAAAACCATTAAAATGTGATCCCTCTATTTTGTATAATTACAGACATATTGAAGTAATTAGAGACATATCAAATCATTTGACAGAACCAGCAAGGGAGGGTTGAATATGCTGCTGAAAACAGAACAACACAAACATTTTTTGATCTATTATTGAACAAGATCATCTCGTAATGTATAGTAAATACAAGTTTTTATTTTATTTATTTATTTGTAAGAAAAAAAACAGCTTTTAATATAAATATAAATGCAAAGGAAGTTTAACAAAAGGTAAGCCAACAATGATTCTTGTGCTAGCAAAATAAAGAAAAAACAAAATAAGAAAAATTGTTGCGTATGATCGAAACGACCGACAAATTATAAAAACATTTGGTAAATACGATTTTTTTCTTTAGTTAAATTGGCTATATAAGTTCTCTTCGATACCTATATCACGAAATCCAGATCAGACATTGCCCATATAAGTATTATATTTAAACCGCTTTCATTAATTTTTACACTGCACGGATATCGACCCGCAGTATCCCAATTTAAAGTTATAAGTTATATGTGTTAACCGAAATGGAAATGGAGGCCGTAATTGTTATTATACAAGGATAATTAAAATTTCAACAATTTATTTAACATTGAACCCTCTTGCCGAAGCTCAAATATATAACTAAATTAAATATACGTAATAATGGTAAATCTATTAAAAAGGGTACGAGGCTAAAAGAAAAACCTTTTTTATGTTTCCTTAACAATTAACCTTTTCAAATTTTAGACGGCCCCGATCCTTTATCTATGCAAAAAAATAAAATATATATGTTATGGTAGAGATTTTCACGGGTGTAAGATCTAGAATAATTTTCTCGGTTTACTTAGATTTTGACTTTTGGATTGAAAGAACACCCGCAAGCATTCAGTTCAAAACAAAACTCAAAACATAAGGCCTCTGAAGATGGACAATGTGATTTGTCCGAAACGTCAGAAGTTAAAAAGTTCTTCAAAGGACTACTCGTACATTACGCGGGTAAACCGTGAAAATTATTCTACATATATATATATACACATGATACACACAAGAGTCCCAGCTGCACCCATCCGTTTGAAGCCAGTGATACTGTGGCATTCCCAAGGGTATGTTGTGAGGCTGAAGGTATTGAAGATAGGAAGGAGATAGGGAAGAAGGAAGGTTGGGAAGTACCTGGCTATTCAAATCTAATCATTTCGAGCAACGTTTCGATTCTGAATGGTGGTCTTTCACCAGGGCGAAACTGACGGTATCTACCACCCTGTAACGTGCTGCAAATATTTTTTTAAATGAATAAATTGCGAAATAATAAGATTTAATCATATAAAATTTACTTGCGCGCATACCGGTATTTGAACCAGTGCCTTCCGGATTAGTAGACAAAGATCGTAACGACTCAACCACGGAGACCGTCAAAAATACTCCTGTATTGAAGATATCACAGTTTTGCGTTTGAATTGTGGAACTTCGGTATGAGGAACAACAAATGCAAGAACATACTTGCCTGGAACCTTTAGCAAATATCCAGAAACTAATACTGATGGTTATTCTTAAAGTTCCATTAAGGACAAGTACTAACTTCATTTTTAAGAAACTAAATATTACGAACTTGAAAAAAATGTAGTCTAAAAACACCCTCCCGCATCAATTTAAATAAAAATCCACTTGTTTGAAGAAAGAACAAGTACTATAGCCCCAAGACAATAACATGTAAAATCTTTTAATATCCCAGTTTGTAAACCCTCCTATGGACAAAGAAGTTTTAAATACAATGCTATTAAAATTTCTTCAAAAGATTTGTATTCACTTCGCGGCGTCATTATTAATAAATTGATTAAAAATTACTTGTGTAATAATTTTTGATCAATTATTACCTACTTTAATCAATTTTTGTTCATGTTTATAATTTATCTACGAGTATTCTTACATTTTATCATGTGTCATTTTAACATTATTATTTTTTATTATTCTATATATTCATGATGAGGAAAGCTTCGCTTTCGAAACATATTGATGTGTATATATTAATAAAGTGGTGATTACAAGTAATTTTTAAATCGTTTACAATGCTATTAAGCGATTCAATTCCCTACCAGGTGATATAAGAAATACGCAAACCAAAAGTGCCTTTAAAAGCATGATTATTGTTCATCTCCAATAAAGTTGTCTAATTCTTGTATGCCTTTAAATTAATTAGTGAACACATCTTCACACAACTCCATACTCCGTTCTTCTTTCACCTTAATACTCATCAACGATATCTGTATACTTTTCTTCGAATACGGATAACTACATTATATTTACATGTCTTGTATTTCGTATCTCCACATTCGTTATACTATGATGTGTTATTATACGCCAGTGGGATGTCTTTTTTACTGCATTCAGTCTACTTTCGTTAATCCCTAGTCGTTACAAACCAAAATATGTTAGTGTAGCTAACAGAACTCCTTGGAGGGTTCCTATCCTTGCTTACTTTGATAACTTAACCTTAGTTACTTGACAACTTTTTATTATGTGCTACTGCATTCATCAATTTATGAAATATTAGTTTTTCTTATATTATGCATAAAAGTTTATAAAAAAAAATAAAGGTATGATGTGATTGTCAAGAGTATTTATTTAGGAACCATGTATGGTAATTATTAACATAATATCGGTAAGTATTAACAGTACAGTAAGCAATATATTTACACATATTTTTTATATCTCGAAACACGTAATGTTAAATAAAATAAATATACTATACAAGTTAGGTATCACTGATTTCTTAAATACTTAAAAGGTAGCTAAGTTTACTAATTAAATTGCATTAAAAGTGCTAGTCAGTAGACCAACTCAAATACTATCAAAATATAATACAAAATTGGATTTTCCAGTAGAGTCCATCATTTGCCTAAGGCCTTGGCGCTGGTGAGGACTCCAACTGCGGGGCCAGCCTTGATGATTCCATCACGGACGTTCTGCCCCACCCTTTCCTGAAAAAACACAAAACGTAATAATTATTAGGTAAATTATATGATAACTTTTCTAAAAACCAAGCATTTAATTCATTTTCCTTTCAAATTCAAGTGCATTAATGCAATGTTTGAACTTACAAGTCTCTTGAAGATTTTCCACTTGGGCTCTGGAACCGGGGAGCTTGCCACCTGCGATGCCACAATCATGAACACCACAAACAGTGAAAAGAACTGTGCGAAGAACTTCATTCTGTATTATTAATGTTTGATTTTGTTCGGTTTGAAATTATATCCAAGATATTGGTCTTGCGAAAGCCGTGAGATGACTGTTGTGGTCCAGAAGAAAGACATATTATTTATACATAGCGAGTACCCTCAATTTTAGTGACTGAATCGAACAATTAAAATCGGGGAAGACCGCTCTCCGCTGCTTGGAATAATATTTCCGTTATCTAAGATTGAACGCTCGGAGCGGAATATGTGCGAGATGACGCGACTTACTTTCAGAGAACCGACGGATCAAAGATGCTAACTTGTTTTATTATGGACCTGTCCGTCTTTGGATGGTAATTTATGACTATGCGATGGAGCAGACAGTTGTGCGTTTTTAATTAATGAATTGTTAAGTGGATTTGTTTTTCTTTATTCATTAATTTTTAAGTTTAAAAAGATTTTAGATGGTTTTCGACTGCTAAACTAAACACATGCCTGTATTATGGCAGTCAATACATATATACACATATACAAACATAATACAGTTTATATAATTTCAGTTTTGAGAAGCTTTTGTACTTTTTTTAAAAAGGTTCGTTCCCTTTCATTTGAAAGGGAACGAACGAATTTCAGAGTTGGATATTTATCCAACTCTGAATACAAACAGAAAATTGGGGCAAACTACTGGATGACCTGACGTCAGTGCTTAGTGCTTTGAACATTTTATAGGCGATGAACCAGAATGGATGTTGAGCAAATGTGGTTCTTGTCTTGGGGATGATGCCTCGAATGTTCGATGGGTAGCGGGTCTGTCTCTGATTTAGTGGAGCTGTGTGGATAATGGGATGGATAATTTGCAAAACCCCCTATGTAATGTATCTAGTGTTTTATTTGATTTTTAAATGTTTTCTTTTTTGTTGTGATTTTTAAAGGATAGTGGGATATTTTTGTAGAGTGTAGTACCATCGTATAAGAAGTTTTTTCTGTCCTAATGTTGTGTTTGTGGTTCCTTGTTGATGTCTTTTTGACTCTGTGATTTTTTGTATTCATGAATGTAAAGTAGTATTGTTTTAGAGTATAATTGTTTCATTGATATAATGTTAAGTTTGTTGAAGATTTCGTCAGTGCAATTTCTCACTAAATTAATTGTCAGGTACTTAATTAATTAAAAAGTTTCATTTTTATGATGGCTTTTTGTGTTCTAATAAGTAAATTAAGAATATTATCATTTGCACTGCCCCGTCCGATAATACCATATTCAAATAGTGATTGTCAGAGAGCCATATCGATATTAATGAAATCTTTTTTACTATGGACATTCCTGATTGTTTGAAAGAGTAAGCTATTTTTTAAATTTTGTTATTTAAATCAATAATGTGGTCAGTTGACTTTAAATTGTGATCAATTTTTACACCTAAATACGTTATGTGATTAACATTTTCCAATGATACGAGTAGACAATTAGATTGACCATTTAAATGTGGTAAGTTATGAATTTTCAAGTTAAGGTTTGTATCTGAATTTTTAGTATTATTTATTTTAAAAGTGAATTTAGTTTAATTTTTATTGAATTTAGCAAATAATGCAATGCTGATGTAAGCGTAATAAGTAAGATTAAGAAAGGAGCGCTTAGATGGTCTGGGCATGTAGAGCAAATGATCAAAGAAAGGGGTGTAAGGAGAATATATGATACGAATACGAATGGAAGAAGAAGCCGGTGATGTCCGAGGAAGACATTTCACGATCGAGTGAATAAAAAGGCCATGTCAGAAGTCGGAATAACAGATGAGAATGTATGAAACATTGTATGAATGTGAATGAAGTAAGAAGTGTATGCCGAGATCGAGTTGTTGGCGGTCCGTCCTTTCTGCTTGCCCCTGCGGAGAAATGTCGTGATGGCTAGTTAGTTACAAAGCTTTTTTTATCGTTCAAATTTAAAAAAAGGAATATCGATCACCCCAAGTAAAACCTAAAAAAATAAACTGTAGAAAATTTAAACCGTCCGAAGTATCATACATAACCAGCAAATAAAATTTGACGGCCTCCATGGTCGAGGGGTAAGGCTTTCGACGACGAATTCTAAGGTCGCGGGTTCAAATCCCGGCGTGCACAAGTAAATTTTATTTAATTAATTTGTTCTGTTTCACAATTAATTAATTTAAAAATAATATATAGTATATTTTCGCACGTTCCAGAGTGGAAGATACTCTCATTATCGCCCTGGTGAAAGACCGACATTCAGAATTGAAACGTTGCTTGAAATGGCTTTTAGCCATGTTTGGTGACCAGATCTGAATAGCCAGGTATTTACCCACCTACCTCTTGCTCCTATCCTTCCCCTCCACAATACCTTCAGCCTCACAACATTCCCCAATTGTGAATGCCATAGCATAGTATCACAGCTTCAGATGGTTGGGAGCAGTTGGAACTCTTGTGCGGTATTCATATAAAAAATAAAAAAAATTACCCGGCGTTATTGTTGTGTACCTAATATTTAGGATACACTATTAATTAACCAAATATGGAGTGTAAAATAGCATATATCCCACAGCTTTAGATATCCTTAATCGTGCAAAAACACTTAATTACTGTTAATTTGTTTAGGTAAAAGCGTCGTATCTAGATGTAATAATTTATAAACAAAAGCATGCGCGTATTTTAAAGATAAAGCCAGTGTTGAAAGGGAATCTGCTCATTGAAATCCATTATAATATTTATACTTATTATAAAATCATTGCATTCACAATCATAGTGAATAATGCATTTAATCATAAGTAAGGAAGTTGCGGTTTGATTCCTGCTCCGATATTTATATTGACATTATTTGTAATAATTCCTAAGCTGCATAATTAGCGTAAGAAACATTAAAAAATATATATTTATTAAATTTTGTTTGTCAATTGGTAAGTTATAAGTTGTTATAATAGATTATCTACAGTTAGTTTTCAGCCTTGGGAAAAATATTCACACATCGCCCTTGGGGTAATTTGTCACATATACAAATTTCTTTACAAACAGTGGACATTCCTATAAAACAAATATCAATCATGTTCAATCAGTGCGAAATTCATTCGTTAAATTATTAGCTAATCAAAGCTTATACGAACAAAGGGGTACTGTTCCATACTTTTATCATTCTCGAAATTCTTTCAGTAAGGGCAAACTGTGGTACAAAATTATATTTCACCACATTAAATAACCCCAAATATGATACAAATAGACTAGAGCACACTTACAATACTCGTCACAATTTTAATGGAGGATTAATGGTTCCTAAGCATAAAAACAAATATGGAAAAAGAATTTTAAATTGTTCCTAGCTGTTTAAATATTTTACCTGCTGAAATAAAAAAATGTTTTAAAATAAAATAGTTTATAAATATATTGAAGACGTGGCTAGCTGAAAGAAACTATTTGTATTAGATAATTACAAAATATTATTTTGTGTGTGATTTATTGTTGTAATTTATGTTTTTATATTTTTTAATAGATATAAGTACAAATATTTTTGAGTGAGATTGTTGTGAAATATTTATATTTTAAAGATTTTAGTTTGTCCCATGTGTTTTTATTTTTAATTTATACAGGCATATATATGTAAGTACCTGAACTGTAAATTTATTATAAGGTTTTGAACGAGAAGCACCCATTAGTCAAACTATTAAAAAGTAGTTTATCAACTTTTTGTCTTATATTTTGTAAAATTTCTTACATTTAATAAAAAAATAGATCTAAATATTATTGCTCTTAATATCAATAATAACGTAGTAGTTTTTAATTATATCGGCAGGTCCATAACAACTACAAAAAACCTGATGTTTGATCCCACGATTCTCAGTACTAAACCGCGTCATCTCATACACTTTCTCGCTTTAAGCGTGCAATCTATGATAACGGAATTCCTGGCATCAAGAAGCGTGGAGTGGTCTTCCCCGACTTTAAACGATCGATTCGTTAGCTAGTATTCAAACATTCCTCGAAGTGTATATATTCTGTATCTTTCTTCTGGACCGCATCAGTCATCTCACAGCTTTAGCAAGATCAGCATCTCGGATATAACTTCAATCCGAAATAATTCGAATAATACAAAATGAAGTTCTTCGCACGGTTCTTCTCACTGTTTGTGGTATTCATGGTTGTGGTGTCGCTGGTGACAAGTTCTCCTGTCCCCGAACCCAAGTGGAAGATCTTCAAGAGGCTTGTAAGTTTAACCATGTTATTTATGTACGTTTATTTCAAGGAGAAATTGTTATTATGATCGTCTTCAAACTTTGTCCCATTTAAAAATAATATTATTTCAAATAAGCATTTCTTTTTTAAATCTGCTTTGCTATGTTCTGAATTATTTAATTAACAGTAATACTTTAAATTCGTATTTTTAACTTATTTCAGGAAAGAGTGGGACAGAACATCCGCGATGGAATCATCAAAGCCGGACCTGCTGTGGGAGTCCTTACCGACGCTAAGGCCTTAGGGAAATGATAATAATAATAATAATAATCGGATGATTTTTATAGCGCCGTTTTTGTGAAAAATCACCTCAAGGGCGCTGTGAATTTATTCTACATGTTCCAGCTAATTGTGATAAATTATTCTACGACTGTATTCGTTTTTGACTTACTCCACTGACTGGCATTATAAATGCAACCATAATATTTATATACATTTATTTTTTAATTTCGATTTTTGTATGTGTGATAAAAGTGATAACGTTATATAAATTAGCATTAATATTTAAGAATAGTGCGCACGATACGATCGAATGTAATATTTTATTATATGTATTGATTAATAAAATAAAAGATTTGTTTGGTTCCTTAATAAATAAATACTCATGACAATCAGATATCCCCTGTATTATTTTTTTTTCCAATCTATCACCTATAATATAATTATACTCCTTTCTACGTACATTTATACCAGGTAGTATTAATTACGCAAGCCAATTATATGGCCATTTGAAGTTAATTCACAAACGATAATAAAAAAAATGTATTAATTTATTATTTTTATAAACAATAATTATTAGCCTGAAACACTCATCCAAATTGAAAAAACCTTCCGAGCAAAGATAAATGTCGCCGGCAGGACTCGAACTTGCACCCTTCTAATATCCGGTCAGATGCTCTACCATTGAGCTACGTCGGCTTATCGCAAACCCGCCAAGTTAATCAATATATACTAGTGTTTCATTCAATAATTACGTTTTTTTTTTTATTATATTTCACCTGTAAACAACCAACTTTATTAGTATGAGGAAGGCTTGTAACGACTAAATCCCTCAATAGGTGTTTTAAGACAAGATTTTTGTGCATAGCGCAGAGGGTAACAATTATTTTTATAAACAATAATTATTAGCCTGAAACACTCATCCAAATTGAAAAAAAAAAAAACTTTAGTTTATCAATTAATAAGTATTAATTTATCTTTAGCAAAATAATTAGAATAACTGATACGTGTTACAACTGAAATCGTGACTTTCTCAGTCCAGTTTATTTGCAGTATAATGTTTGTTATACCCACATAAGAAAATTATTTTAAAAACCTTCACCTTGAAACCTTGAAAAAATTGATCTTAGAGAAACCGCTGCGCGGCCTGCTTAATACAAAACTGAATTTTGGATTTGAGACCAAAATTCTCACCCAAAACGAATGATATTTTCTTATTAAAAGGTAAAGCAAATATCTATAATTAATTAGAAGTATTATTTTAATTTTAATTAATGAAATATAGAATATCAAATAAATTAACTTTCCACGATTTCAGAGACAACTTTATTAATTATTTGAGGATTATTGCTGATAAAAAAAACTTGCCCGTATACTATGAAAATATAATGAATTAAAATTTTAATAACATAAATTTTAATTAAAACTAACTAAATTACGATGGAACACAAATTTGCCGTAATTTAAAACATCGTCCCAAAAAAACGTATTTTTAACATATTTTTTTTATGTAATCATATTTACATAGCAAATATGACTATTAATAAAAATACCATTAACCCGCAAATAATTTCCGAAGTTGCCTCTAAAAGTATCAAAAATCGATTTCTTTAATGGCCTATATTTAATAAATAAAATAAAAATTACTTCTAATCCCTACTAGATATTTTCTCTACCTTTAATTAAAAAATATGTATACATATATCATTCAGTTTGGGTTGGCATTTTGGCATCAAATCCTAAATTAAGTTTTATGTGAAACAGGCCGTTTCCCTTAATTCACTTTCTCCTGTGAATATAAACTATAATAATCTTTTTTATTGCCTATTTGCTACTTACACCATTTTTTCATATACCTAATGGCACGTTTTTCGTTCTTACTTAATAATGATTCGTGTACCTTTTGATGATTCCACACAACTCATCCCCTCGACCAGTATCATTCTAATGATACATCATATTCAACTGTATGATTATTTAGCTATAGTAATTTTATACCAGAACGGTCCAGGCAGGTGCTTCTAAATCTTCCTCTACCCTGCTTCAAAATCTCCACAACATCTTTCAGTTATTTCCCAAAAGCAGATGCCATGGCTTCAGTTGCATCTGGCAATTGGGACAGTTACACAGATTTTCTCTCCAACTTTGGTATTTTGTGTAGTATTTTTCGAACACTAAATCACAAGAAGTGGCAACAGCGTTTACTGGAAACACCACTAATCGTGACAATTCCACCAATGATGATTTAAAAACGCTACAAAAGGGGGAACAATAAAAAGACGCAAAAGAAAAAGTCTCGTAGACTTTTGTGATATGCAATCTTTGCGATTTATATATCTGCAAGTTCCTCGGGTCAATATGAATGCTCTGGCCACAGATAAGAAATTGCGGTGAGTTCGTAGCCAAATCAGTCAAGAAATTTCTTTAGACGTACTGAAAATAATAATATTGTTATTTATAATACAATTTAATCATTTCATAAGTACTTGAAAAATAAAATTAAACAAGTGGTGTAATTGTAATGACAATGCTAGATTTTTATGAACCGTTTGTAGTAAAAATTGAACTAACAAACTTAATAAGCGGTTAAGATCCTCGACTACGAATCTAGAAGGTCGAATATCGGCGTGCGTCAACACATGTTCCTTAGTTATTTCACAAATATAACTCAACATGGAATATATTTGCAGCTCATTCCATACTGCCAAATACTCTCGGCATCATCCCGGTGAAAAACTGTCATTCGATTCGAAACGTTGCTTGAAATGGCTTTAGCCATGATTGGTGACCAGATTTGAATAGCCAGGTACTTCTCAACCTTCCTCTTTCCACCCCTTTTCTTCCCTACCCCCTGCAAACTTACAACATTCCCCTCTCTCTTGTGCGATATTCACATTATGAAAAGAGTGTAAAAACACATTCCTCATTTTAATAATAATAATAATAATAATAGTTGGATGACTTGTATAGCGCCGTTTTTGTGAGAAATCACCTCAAGGGCGCTCAAGCATTAAGTTTGTACAACTCTTTTTGCATTTTGTTCCTGATTCTCAAATAATGATTAAAGTAAATGATACTTTCAATATTACCCCGGTGAAAGATCACCATTCAGAATTGAAACATTGCTTGAAATGGCTTTATTTATTTTATTTTTATCATCGTAAACGAATGAATAAATAAAGAATATAAACAATCTCATTTCACGGATTTTTGAAAAAAAACATATCACGTGCGTTATTGTGAATTATTGAACAAAACCAAAAAACTGCATGACTTTTTTTTTACTAAATTATAGGTATGCAACAAACGATACGGGGTATTACGAGCAAGGACACCCTAAACACCCAGAGTCCAGATCACACTGATTCTGTTTTTTTCTGTCCTGTGGAAAATATTTTTTTTTGTTGTAATTTGAAAACCACTGAAAAAATTTTGAACTTTTTACCTAAAATTCAAATCTATATTTCACATACAATTTAAAGAATACAGTTACCACGGAAGTAGTTAATCCAAAACATTATCTTGCCATACACTCTATGTTTTATTCACAGCCTAACGAATATTACACACGTGCAAAATACATATTTCACAAATCGCTCGGTTTGCCAATCAAGGAGTATTTCTATGCCACGCCCACATGTAAATATATGTTATATTACCGTCTGTGAAACATTGTATGGTGAGCGATATCGTAAGGTGAGTATGGCGTACTATAAAATATATCTATATTATGTTCGCCGTGTGTAACGAGCTTTAAAACGCGTACAACCATGAAAATATTGTCGTGGTTCTTAAGAATCATTTAATGTATGATGAAATTGTAAGAAAAAACAAAAACATTGGTATTTTTCCTCGAAAAATTTTTCAATATCAAATTAAAGAACATGTATTATCATTTCTCATTTCAAAATTTTTATTTTTTCCAAAAATTAAAAAAAAAAATCTGTTTTTCAGAAAAATTTTTATCTTAAGAACGTTTTATTTAATATTGTTTGAAGATATTCCAGTTTTCCAATAATAATCTATTTTTCTTTCCTTTTTAACTATATCGGGAACTTTTTTTAACTAACTGCGGAGGAACTAAGGGGATTATTATATTTTTTTAAACTTTATATACTTTCCTAAATACCCGAATATAATTTACAGCTAAATAGTTCATAGTATTTCTTGAAATAGAAACCCGCAAAATGTGTATTTTTGGGTGCTAACCATTAAAAAACATTTTTCTGTTTTTCGTGGATTTACTTTTATGACTAAGTGTTATTATAAATATAATAATAAAACAGTTTTTATTAGATTATTTTATTTATTATCAATTTAGAATTTTATATTCTGCAATTTTTTTTATCCAAGGGCCTCAGCAGCGGCGACGACCCCAATGGCTGGACCCGCTTTAACAATGCCATCGCGGATATGCTGACCAACCCTTTCCTGGAACATTAGGAAAATCGAAAAAAAAATTAAAACTATATCAAAAACATACATTTATAAAGCAATATCCTAAGAAAGCGACGGCTCTTTTAAACACTTTATTTATTCATCCGGGTATAGTGAAACAAACAAAAACACCACACATTTTAAAACTAATACAAAAAACACACATTGACACATTATTGGAAAAGTTTTTTTTTTGGTGTGAAGGAAGAAAAGGCGTTAGAAAATGGGCCTGAAAAGAAACATTTTTCTAATTTGTATTTATTTATTGCATTTCTATTTATTTTATGGACTTCTAAACCAACACTTTTTTTTAATAAACTGAAATTAAGATCTGCTAAGAATATTTTTTTCTATCTTTGAAGTCCGGTTTGCCTCAAAATGGAATGATTTTTTTTTAATCGAGTCGCAAATTGATATCACTGTTAAAATGTTACAAAGGCTAAACATATAAGCGACAAAAAGCTTACAATTTTTTTGAAAAACTTCCATCTCGGTTCTGGTACAGGTGAACCCGACACCTGTGACGCCACGACCAAGAAGACGAGAAAAACTGAGAAGATCACCCCGAAAAAACGCATTTTAAGATTTTATTTAGTTTTAGAATATTTGTATGACGGTTGTCAACAGTACTGACTTGTTGAGATACTAATAAAAACTGATACATTTTTGTCAAATGTGATGCTGTGAAAATGATACAACTATAATTACTTTAGAGTTATCTGTTACACATTATTCGTTATCTTTTTCAAATTTTATTCAATGTATGTTTTGTTATCAGTTAATTAATTAGCACGCCATCGTTTGACATGTTTTTATCAAAACGCTTTATTTAAACCCACTTCCTCTGGTTACACGTACATAATATCGCCCATTTTACCCAACTCTGCCCGTGGTTTTGGAACGTATTTGTTTTTTTTTTTAAAGAAAGACAAATATTCCCTCTTTACGAATAACCTGACAATATTTGAAAATCTCCTACTACCATCACAGTAAGCGGAAGATCTTGCTTGTTTCGTAAATGGAGGACTAAGCCAGCCGAGGAATTGAACTAACGACGCCTGGGTGAGACCCAAACGCGATGCCAACTCGGCTACTGACCGGTCCATCCAAAACAATGATATTTATTTCATTAATTATTTTAGTCTGCGCGTGTGTTATGCGAATTTATATTTAAATTTAAACGAGAAGCGAATCCTGTTCAAATTAGCAAGAACAATTTTTTTCAATGAAAAATATATTGATATAATATACATATGTATTTATTTCTTAACGATATGAAAATAATGCTGTTGGTCCTTACGACATCCTTGAGAGTAATTATAGCAAAGCTTTATTTTTTACCGCAATGGATAAACGTAATTAGACCATTGAAAGATTATGTATGTCCTCAAGGCTACGATGGGCTGGATGCGTTGAAAGAGTGCCATATGACAGGACATCGAAAATTATGATCAAGTGGAGGTGTGACTGCTTGGAATTGGAGCAGGGGGAAAAGTGGAAAGGCCTGTATATATGAGGTGAATAATAATAATAATAAGAGGTAAGGTTCCCTGAAGGATATAATTTCCCTCAAGGCCTATATCATCTTTGGGGATGTGTGTGGAGGGTCTTTTAGAGGATAGGAAGGAGTGAACTTGGGTCTTGATTGACCAATGTTATAGGATGAAGGAAACACAGAGGCCGGCAGATCATTCCACAGCCGAGCTGTTGAACACAAGAACAAGTCGTAGAAGCGACCCGTTCTCATGTGACAAATGTCAACCGTGTGCAAATGTTGGGCGCGCGTTTGGCGTGTTTCCCGACTATGCACCGGTGCCTAAGGGATCAATGACGCTAGTTCCTCAGATCATCTTCCATTAAAATACCGGTAAAATAAGGACAGCATTCCCACCTGACGTCTGTGCTCCAAATATTGCAATCCGTTTGTTAAGATCGGCGATCTATCAAACGGACCGCCCTTTTGTGCACAGAGTCGAGAGTTTTTTCAGATATTTTGGGACTCCGACCAGAGGTGGCTCCCAAATTCTACAGTGGGGCGCACTAAACCTAACTAACTTAACCTAACCTAATATAATTCTAAAATAACAAATATACTTATAGTATGTATATATAATATATATGCAAATTAAAACTATGACGCAAAATATTCATGAACAGCAGACTCACTTACATGCACTATTTAGAATACTATATATAATAATTTAGAATAAACTAGGAGTATAAATAATCAAATGTAAAGTACAAAAATCAAAGCGCAAGAAAATCAACAGAAAATAACCTAACCTAATATAATTAGAAAATAACATTAATATTGCATGCATTCAAATTAATGCATTATATGCACGATTTTTCACTGGATACTAAAAGGTATAACAAGGAATAACAAGGAAAAAACCGCAACTCAATAAGCTATGGAGTATTAAAATAAAAATGGCCTGAAATTCTATTTCTACGAATATGTATTTATGTTTTATATTGGATAGGATTTTTTTGACAATTTGGTTTTTAAGACGCGTTTGAACTATTTTGGGGAAGTTTATTATAGTAACGGATTTATTTGACCGAGAGGGTTCAACTAATCAGTTACTAGCATTAAAATCTGCTGACCTCAAAAGCTGACCTTGAAAGCTGTCTATCACCTGGTCAGAAGAACCTGAGTCAGTGGACAGTATTATTTCGTATGAGGTAAATCAACACCCAAGTTGAAGTGCGTTGATGATGATTAGTATATTAGAAGAATATTGCTCCAAAATCACGAAAACATTTTTTTTTCATCCATACCGGTGTACATTTTTTTAGGAAGTACGTTTGCTCGTTTTATCAACTGTGGTCAGTACCGTGGTTCCCTCTACCGCAAAAAGATTTTTTTCGTTGCATTTCCCATATATAAATAGTTATAATTTTCCACCTGCTGTTAAATCGAGTTACCTTTCTTGACCCAACACTACAAAGTTTTTTAAACCTATTCTTATTAATTTGTGTTTTGTTCAGAAATTGAAAATGAAGTCTTCTGCAAAGTTGTTTGTAGTGCTTCTGGTGGTGATGCTTGTTGCTTCTGAAGTATCTACCGCACCTGCCCCAAGATGGAGAGGATGGAAAAAAATTGTAAATAATATATTTTTTTAATTAACCATTTTACTAACTACCTACACATCTAATATCAACATGATTAAGTGTAGTTATTATTGCGAAATTCATCGCTTTCTCAGAAGAAATATCAAACACCTTAGGTTTCTGAAAATCAAACTGACGTGACTGAAAAATAAATTTTATTTTGAACCGCTCAACATTTAATAAATTTTTGACATTTTAAAGCGAACGAACATTAGAAAAAAATTGTATTCTTTTGTTAAAAAAACATATTTAGAAAATGTGGATCTAACAATATCGTGTCTTATTCTTTGGCAGCAATTGATATCTCAAACTTGGAAAACAATTGGATGATGTAAAAATTAGAGAGAAAAAAAAGTGATGCTGGAATTCTGGTAAAAAATTATGTTTTGTTTCAGGAGCGAGCAGGTCAACGCGTTCGAGATGCAATCGTCAAGGCTGGACCAGCGGTAGGGGTCCTTGCAAGCGCCAAGGCCCTCGGATAGTGAAAATACAACATTTTAAATAAAAAAATTTAACACGTACAATATTCTCTTTAGACTCGCAGACTCAAGGTGTACTTGAGGTGAACCTTTACAAAACTGTACTATATTATGATTAAGTTTCAAATTATTTGTATTATGAGCATTTTTCTAGAATTCTTTTGAAAAATATGTGTGTTTTTTTTTATTATGAAAAGAAATTCACATGGTATTTTATTAATATTGCTACTATGTACGAGTGCGATCATAAATAAATAAATTTATTCTCTTGAACGAGTACCATTTTTAATTTTTTTTTTCGTGGAGCCTGGGGATTCAAATCGAATTCGAAAATGATGTTTAAATCTACAAAGGAAGAATACATGCTTTTTTTTTAAATAAAGTTAAACATTCCCGAGTTACGAATACCTCGAAAGTATTTTAAAATCTTCTCTACTACCACCACAATAAGCGAAAAACGTTACTTGTTTGTTGCACGACTTTTTTTCTCGTGTTATTTCATCAGTTGGTTAAATTACTTACCTAAGGCGACAGTTATTTGAATAAATTATTGATCACATGCAAATTGTTTTTCTTTTTTTTTATTTCAAAATTTAATTTGATTTTAATTAAGTTTTGTGATTCAGCATCTGTGCTTATTTCGAAGCACTACTTATTTGCGATAACCTGTTTGTTCATATTTCTATTTTGAAACTGATAATCATGGTGGAATTCCATTATAATGATATTATAAAGCACATATTAATCTTATTTCCACTTTTATTTTATTTCGCCGTAACCGGTTTCAGCTTGTTAAAGCCAACTTCAGACTGGTACAAATTAATCTTAATCTACGGTTTATATACAAAACATATAGGGGAGGAGGGGGGAGAGACTACGAGGGATTTATTCTATTACATGGGTTTTCTTTATATTTGTTACTAAGGCGTCTTTGACTGCTGACTTTCTAATTATGTTGGTTATACCCAGTAAGCTTATTACCTCTGGTTTCAAGTTTACAAACAATATTAAAGTAAAGTCACACTAACTCCGGGAGGTAGTGAGGACTCTTATGCAGTATTCACATGAAGAAAATAAAAGAAACTGAAATTATACATTATCTAATAATAATTATAGCAATTCTTTGTTAAAATGATAAAGCGTTTTATGAAAAAGTAATGTGTAATATGTTGTTGTATTACAAATATATTTATGTAAATAAACATTTTTTTTTTTTTTAAAGAAAGACAAATATTCCATGGTTACGAATAACTTGATAATATTCGAAAATCTCCCACTACCATCACAGTAAGCGGAAGATGTTACCTGTGTCGTGATGGAGGAATTTGCCAGCCGAGAAATCGAACTCACGACGTCTGGGTGAGACCCAGACGCGATACCAACTCAGCTGCTGACCGGTAAATGTATGTTTTGTTATGGTTGTCGTATCACTAAAACCTTGTGAATGGTGAGCTCGTGAGACCTGAAATTAACTCAAATTCTTCTTTTTAGAATTCGATGATAACAGCAATTAGTTTCCGCTTGAAACGTCGTATTCATCAAGAGTTATGAAACTTTCGATAAGTTCAACTAGATGTAAGAAATAAGCTCAGACATAGTTTTTTTTAATATATCTAATTTTCAAACTGAATTCGTGGTAAAAACCATAGTTTTTTTTTACAATAAAAAATATTAAAAACTTAGTTCAAACCTTAATTATTCATATAAGATTTAACCAGTTTCAACCCACAATGACTATTCTGACCATTCTGGAGATCCATTTGGGTTTTTTGCCAAAGTTTTTAAATGTTTTTAAATTATTCATGGTAATAGAACGGAAAAATATCATATTCGCAATAAATATCGTATTAATTACAATTTTTGCTGAAATAATTCTCTCACTAACTAAATAATAGAATGAGGAATCTGCTGACTATATAAATAATTTAATTTACTCTTAATTTCAGTGAAAAAATAATATTACCTAAATTAAAAATATACTTAGATTTTCATTAAAATGCCCATACACGTTTAAAATTATCGAGTATTTTTATATACCCAGCAGATTCCTTATTCTATTAGTGACTTAATAATAGCAACATTTCAGCAAAGTATTGATTAATACAATATTTGTATCACGAACTCGGGCATAGTAAGTTTCCAGTCCGTTACTGCGAATCTTAGCTGATTAAATGAACGAGACATTATCGCTTAATGGAACCTTTATCAGCTTTACGCTATAATTTTCCAAAAATATTTAATGTAACTTATTCAAAATATATAAAATTCACACATCAATACTTGTACCACATTTAACACGTCCGCGTGAACACCTCAGCACAGATTCTCCTAGTGAGGTGGTCACGACAGATATAACACTACATTCACATTATCACATCTTCAAAACTACCTTACTCCACATTATAAAGCTTAAAATATATACTTTAAAAATAAAATTATGTAAAATGGTACTGTATTATATATAGATACAAATAAATAAATCTTACACTTTCAAAATTAATTACAAAATCAGACTTGGTACATGTTAAAAACACACTACTCGTCTATTTAAATAATTTATTAAAAATATATGCAGGTTCGACAGTTGTAATTAAATGACTAAATAAAGTAAATTAATAAATTTGCCTGTTAAAAATATACAACGTTTCAATATTATATTATTTATATGACAATTAAAAAAATTATCAAATCTAATGACCATTTTACCAAAGGTTTTGTTTGCTTCACATGGCTTTCAATAATTATTGATATTTATAAATGAGTGGAGAAACTCGGGTGAAGCCGGGTAGGATACATTAGTACATAAAACAAAAAGTATTTCTTTCCAAAAAAATGAGCATCATATTTTCCTTGTACCTCGCTTCAGGAAAGAAATCCCCAAAGTTCCCCTTTTACGCCGGTAGCCGACGAGTTTAAAAACCAAACCGGCTTACCTACCAACTCTGGTGTATTGACCTCTGGGCTCCCAGAGGTCAATACACCTTCCACTTAACTCATTAACTTTACTGCATAAAGAATTGCAACAAAGTGTCGATGTACCTACATACATAATATGAATTGAATTTATTATTATACATGTGTGTTTAAGATTGTTAATTCAATGTGAAATGGCCCTGTACTATAATTTATTATTTTTCATATACCTGGTAGGACAAGACAGTACCTACCATTTTATTGTGACGATTCAACTTCAGCGTTGCAATACTATTCCCCTATGCGGCGGATTTAACACCTGGGGAACAAATACTTCGATGTTGTTGACATATTTGGTAAATCAATATTACAATATAAGCATGCATTGTACGGTTTTTTCATCGAGTAGAGCTAGGTTGTTTGAAACTATTTAACTGTTTGTAAAAGTGTCAAAATATGTTGTTTCTTTTTATATTATCTATTATAATATGTACCTTTTCAATATTATTTGTAAATGTCCATGTAAACGCCTGTAATGGACGTAAATAAATAAATACATTTAAAACGCTGGATACGTTATAAGGGGGGGATCTGAATTACAAAATTTATTGACACCAAATACAGACTAAAATCGAAACCACTCAACGCAACTTAAAAAAACCTCACCCTCAAAATTTTTTTTTCACCAATCGTATCAATTTATTGTAATTTAATTTCATATTTCGTAAATGAAATCCTCAGCAAGAGAAATCTCAGTGAGGACAACATTATGTTTTATTTGTTATAAAAAAAATAATACAACATTATTATTATTATAAAATAACTGCCTTAAAAATTTTAATAATCGTGTACTGTACATAATGTTAATATGTCATAAAAAATTATTGTGCATTTAAACCACGTTCCCACCTCTTCTATACTATCATCTTTTTCTTTTATAGAATCTATGAAATTGATCAGAGAGAACAGGCTTATCTATACAATAGAAAGCCTGATATAATGCAAGCCCAATGTTGAATCGTATCCAACTTTTTATTCTATTTAAAATAGACCATAGAATAGGACCATGTGAACGGCAGTTGCTAGTGTTGCTACACGATCGGCGCATAGTACAGTAATTTCTATGTTTGCGTACAATAAAAAATAAATAAAAAAACTTATTTTTTCCTCGAAGATTTGCTGCGTCACTTTGAGCTCCGCAAGTACAAATGAATTGAAATAGAATAGATATTCAGCAGCACAACAAATCATGTCAATGATAGAAAGATTCGTTCTATGAGATATAGATACCATAGAATACGCAAGGTGCGAACCCAGCTCACTATTTAAAATCCGATCATAACTCCATTTTTAGGTTTCAAATTCAATAGTATGTTGACTATATGCCTAAGTTGGTAAATGAAAAATTTGAGTTTTGCGAAAAAAAAATTATTATTAAAAAATATAATGTCAGTTTTGATGCGAGTACGGAGTTCGTAACTGTACATAACATTAAAATTAAACTGTTCTTATTTTCAGTACACATAAAGAATTTATGCCAGAGATCTTAAAATAGTTGGTGATAAAATAAATTATCAGTAGAGTTGCTTTCCAATCAGTTGATCAGAGTTCGATTCTTGACCGTGGCAATATTTCTGTTGTGAAAATTAATTATAAAAATTTCAAGGATCTTCGCTAGTGTTTATATTACATTAATTTTTCAGCAGTTACAGGTTTTCGAAATATTTTCTACTGTTTTGCTCCAAATCGCTAATCGCCAGTTGCTATTAACAGGCACACTGAAAAAAACGTTGTACCTATTTAAAAAGATAATAAGGACTGATACATTCTAGGTATGCACTGCTTATACGGTACATAAAAAACAATAACAGAATTTTTCAAAAACATTTTGCGCATTATTAGTTGTCGAATGCATAATTTTTGAGGCCTTAGAAAAAATATATTCGAGCACCCTAATGTTTTTTATTCTTATTATATTATTGAAATCATATTTTTATATTGTTGTGGGTACCTACTTTAATTTTCGGTGATTTGTTATTAGTTACCAGGGATATCCCAGTGTTATGGCGTAAGAGATGTATAATAGTGTGTGTGAGCAACTGTGGTGAACGCGGGGATTCCCTCTACCACATGGAGATTTCTAACCGTTATATTCTCCATATAAATACCCATCATCTCTCAACTTGATGTTAAAAGGAATTTGCTTTCTTGAGCAAGCAGTACTAAGGTGTTCAGTATTGTGCTTCATAAGATCTATTCTTATTATTTGTGTTTGAATTTGTGTTCTGTTCTAAATTCAAAATGAAGTCTTCTGCAAAGTTGTTTGTTGTGATTCTGGTGGCAATGCTTGTGGCTTCTGAAGTGTCGTCTGCGCCCGCCCCCGAACCAAGATGGAAAGGATGGAAAAAAATTGTAATTTTTTTTATCATAATCACTATTTTTTACTAATTTCGTGCATTTTTAATAATAAGTTTGTTTTTCGGAAAACTTTTTCTACATGTCATAAAAAAGTGCTTAAACAGATTTTTCAGTTATCAAAATAACATTTAATTTAAGGGCCACCACTCAAAAATGGCCCTAAACATTACTTTGCAGGTTGCTAACTCAAGCAATACGTCAAATTATTTATCTATAAATTTTATGTGGATAGTTAGGAAAATGCAGAAAATTCCAAAAGATTAAAATCCTTAAACAGTTTTCTTTAAATTCTCTGAAATACATCCCAAACTGTAATTTTCCTAATTACCAATTATAATTTATCGATCATTCGTAGTATTTCTTGAGTTGTACATAACAACCTGCATCTTTTTGAAGCCAGTGAATTTTTTTTTAATATTCATCTATTGAAAAAAATTGATTGAACAGTATTGTAACTTGGATTATGCTTTAACAGTAAAAAATAACATTTCAAAATAAGTTGGGATGCTAAATGTCTGAAATTCCTTCTAGAAACTCTAGGCGCAAAAGATAATCAAATTTCATAGCGCCAAAACTGATCATTCTAGAGGTTTTAGTAAGTTAATACGACAGATTTAAGTTAGTGTAAGTTTTTTAATTGAAATTTCGTAGAAAAATAATGTGTTGAAAAATGTTTTTCTGTTGTTTTAGGAAAAAGCAGGTCAACGCGTCCGAGATGCAATCATCAAGGCCGGCCCCGCGGTAGGGGTGCTAACAAGCGCAGCGGCTTTAGGGAAATGAAACTAAATTTAACAAAGTAAAACGTTACCCATCTTAACCATCAGAATACCTAGTTATGCATTACCATTGGCTTACAGAGTATATTGTTGTTTTAAGCTTAAGCGAACGCTTGTGAAGATGAAGTGATTTTTTTGTGTTATATTTAAAGATACTTAAGTTAAGTTGCCATTTTTTGGTATTTATTATGTTCCTATCTTTTTAAGTATTATCGTCTAAGAGTGTGTTAATAAATATTAAAAAAAGTAATATTACATCTTTATTTAAATATGCTGTTATTTTGACTCTGAGGTTAATTAAAATATTATACCACAATTAGTCCACACTGAAAATGAAGGTATGAAGGAAATTGTAAAGGGAAGTAAAGGTAAACTCTTCCATTTGTAGGAAAGGTGATTACAGCGAAGCTATTAGTCTAATCACTATTTAGAATAATCTTTACTACGAATCGGTGTACATTACGAAAACGAAAAAATATGTTTTGAAGAAATTGAAGCTTTTCCTATGGCTTCGCCTGATGAGTCTTAAAATAAAATTGTTAATCCCGTTATAAAAGATGTAAGCGTAAATTACCAATTAATTTATTTTTTTCATTAGAAAATTAATAATGCGTATAAGAAACAAGTTTAAAACCCTAATTTACAGTTAAGATTATTTCTGACAGTTTCTGTTGATCAAGTTTTTTCTTTCTTAAAAAAATATTAATAAAATTGGCAAAAACTGCTTTTGGCGCTTTTTTTATATGAATACCGCACAAGAGTCCCAACTACTCCCAAACGTCTGGAGCCAGTGAAACTATGGCATACCCAATCGGGGAATGTTGTAAGGCTGAAGGTATTGGGGAGGGGAAGGAGAAGGGGAATAAGGAGCTGGGGAAATACCTGGCTATTCAGATCTAGTCGTCAAGGAACGTGCGCAAATATACTATATATTATTTTTAAATTAATTAATTGTGAAACAACACAAATTAATTAAACAAAATTTACTTGCGCACGCCGGGATTTGAACCCGCGACCTTCGGATTCGTAGTCGAGAGCCTTACCCCTCGACCATGGGGGCCGTCAAACATCAAAAATTTCCATACTCCACTTGCCAAGCGATTTTTATGCCTATTACCTGTGGATTGCAGCCAATAAAATCTGAAAAGCTGTGCCTACCTGTCTTTTTCCAAATTGCTGAAAAAAATTCCATAAATTTCAGAAAATTCTTAATCGTTTTACCATAAGAAATTGTTGCTGCTTGGCAAATTACTAAATTTTACCTGTAATTTGCTTTAAGCGTTCTATCATTAATTCGTTATGGTGTGATTAATAATGATAATCAACACCTAAAAAACTACAGCCTACCATTTGTCAAGGAGCAACGCACGCCACTGCCTATTACATTCGTGGTAACATGAGACCTTAGAGTAATTACTCTAAACATGAGACACCCAGTTTATAGTAATATTTTTGGCTTGTGTATTCCTCTTAAACGTGTTTGTAAATATATAATTTAATAATGTTTTTATTAAATTCTTTTTTTTTTTTTTCAATTTTTTTTTTTTTTTTTAATTTCATATTAACGATTTTAAACGCCAAAACAGCTGTCAAAATTTAAATTGCAAAACTTAAGAAATATCTTATAATATTATTAAAATAAATTATTAAAAAAATTAACAGATATTCATAAATTGAACACAATGTCAATAAATAAAATAAACGAATCCTTCAATTGCAGCAACACTTCCATTCATACCCTCGTTCTGATATTTCTAGTATTGCAAGATTTTTAAGTTGAATGTTTTTGCAAGCCAAATCCAAATAAAAAAATTAATCATAATCTTATAACAAAAATAGGAAGTCAAATAACATTTTATGGTAAATCTTTGAACAGATAAAGAATTTAGCATTACAGTGGTTTTTTAGATGTAAAATAAGAGAAAAAAATAGGCAGAATTTAATGACTTACCTGGATAAGGTGTTTATGATCTCGTATCACTTAAGAGTTTATTAATACTAAAACTACGGCCTCTTATAAATGGACAAGAGTACAGACACGAGACACACAAAAATCATCAATCAACGGTTTATGGTTTTTTAACAACCTACTCACACTTAACGCAAAAAAAGCATATGTTTTATGTTCCTTACATAAAATGTCTAAGCAAAACGTTAATATCATAATCCGTGATAACAAATGTGACAATAAAAACTGTAAACAAACTGATAAGTGTATAATAATCAACTCCTCTTCCGAAATTAAATATCTCGGTATGATAATTTATTAAAACTTAAAATGGAATAGACACATCACAGAGCTAGTAAAGAAAATAAGGAAATGTACGTATTCGAGTATATTCGTTAAGCTAAGAAATATTTTAATTGTGAAAATAAACAAAAATGTTTAATATGCCCTTGTTCACTATTTGCTTATCTACGGCATTATTGGATGATGAGGATCTTACAAAAATAATATAAATTCAGTAAAGTTTCACAAAGAACCATCATAAATGTAATACTTAAAAAAATTCCACCTTCTCAACGAAATCACATTTCACACTTTTTTCAGTACCGTTGAAGTTATATTTAAGCAGTTTCCTATTATAAAAATGTTTAAAAAAAAATTTAAAGAACATCAAAAATATTACAAACTTATGAGAAATGGAAATCAATCCGTAACACCTAATTTTAAAACAACTCAAATACAAAACCATTATATTTATCAAGTCATAAAAAACTACAATAACCTCTCCATTGAAATGCGCTGTATCAATGACCTATAATAACATGCAAATAAAATTAAACTCTTCTTTAAAAAAACTCACATACGTAAATATTTCATACAAAACATTTTATAAATAAAAGCAAATTAAATATGATGTTACTAACAATTTAAGAATCGTGGCTCCCTTATCAGACACAAGAACTTTTCTTTTCTGATAAGGTATACACGACCAAGAATACCGTTTAATTAAATACATTTTGAAAACAAACTGATTTTTAATGATTATAAGCGATTCCACAGCAAACATTTTTTTTTTAAATTTAAAAGCACATAGATTTTTTTTATTTAAGCGTTTGACTAGTGTACTCTAACCTGCATGCTATAAAGTATCACAGATAAATGCGATAGTACGATACCAACAGTATGGACACATTTTAGTATTTTTTTTTTTTATTAATTTTATTAAGAATTCTAGATAATGAAATAATAAAACAATAAAGAGTTGTACAAATAAAAGATACACAAGTGATCTCAAGATTCTACGAAGCACCTTGCACGCGCTATTAGAATTTCAATGTAATCCATTCAACTCACTTCATCATACAAATCTGCAATTTGTTCAGCCGTTGCAATATCCCCTCTAACAGATCTGCTCACATGTGTTTATTGTTTGCAAAAATATTATTATCTGGTTTTCCCAGCTGATACGTTCTAATTAAACTTGAACGATTATCTACCATTTTTGTTATTATTTTTCTGTCTTCTGAGAGGTTATTAATGTCGATATGGTATATATATAAAAATCAATGTAAGTTTGTTTGTCCTCGATGTTCTAGAAAATCACTGGACCGGGTTCGGTGAATAAATAGCACAGTTTATTTTTATTAGTGCCGGGAAGGTTTAAAAAGTAGTTTGAATGAAATCTAATACGTAAAACTGTTGCTATAACGTTTTAAAACATTGAACCGGCCATATTTTATTTAGATTAGCCCATAGATATAACACTCTGGTTAGCCACAGATTGCATATTCAAAAGAAGAATGTTTTTTTGGGTAGAATATTTTCAAAACGGAAAACCCGAGTAGGTACTTACTTTATGATTTAGATATATTTTGAAAAAATAAACGTTTGGAATGAAATAAAATATTCAAATGAATGTTTCTTTATTTGGAGATAGTTACTTTAACTGTCAAATCAATTATGGCACATTAGGGTGCCATGTTATGAATTCTTGCTTGTCATTAGACAAGCAAGAATTCATAACTTCATAAAATAATAATTCATAACTTCAAAAAATAATAATTCATAACTTTATATAAACCCGAGCAAGGCCGGGTACACATCAGCTAGTAGTAAATAAAGTTCCATCACTAAATAATATCAACGTTATCTGCATGTTATATTCAATGTCGGGGATTCCAATACCGGGAAAGAATTTATTTTATGAGAACGGCGTTATCAGCTGCCCTGATTTTCTGTATAAATAGTCCGACTGCTCCGAGCTTTAAATCAAATTACTTGCATCGTTCTAATTACGTGGTAGGTCTCTACCTGCAACTTACTCTACTGCAATAGCAGCAACCTACTTTTTACAATTAAAGTCGTCATTCGCTGTGTGGAAGAGTTTTTCCTCTAGATTCACGATGCAGTCTACTACCAAGTTCTTTGTGGTGTTTTTGGTGGCCATGCTTGTGGCTTCTGAAGTTTCTGAAGTCTCTGCAGCTCCAGCTCCTGAGCCAAGATGGAAGGGGTGGAAAAAAATTGTAAGAGTTTTATTTTCTTCAAATATTTTACTCTATGAATAAGATTTAAAAAACAACATCGGTACGCTTGGTAAATTAGAGATCTCTGATTTTCTCGGTAAAGTAACGTATTGCTACCTACCTGAGCCGGAGACAATGGTTAAAAAACAATCGTCAATCGAGAAATGCAAATGCGTATTGTAAGAATTAAATGCGTAAAAATAATTTGTGCACCAACCAATGCAACTTTGTAACATAACGACATTCATTTAGAAATTTATAAAACATATCAGTTATGTATAGTTTTCAAAATGGATAAGGCAATCAATTTGCAATAAAAAAGAATGTTCATAAGCATTAAACAGGAAGGTGAAGGTACTTTAGAAATAATACAATCTACTTAACGGTCAGCACCCAAAAATATACGCTTTGCAGTTTGCTAACTCAAAAAATACTAGGAATGTAAAATCTGTAAAATCCATTCGGGTAATTAGGAAAATGTGTACGGACTCAAAAGACAATATTCATCATACTCTAATCCTTTAAATTCCATATGAAATATATACTGGAATTTTATGAAAAACGTTCAAAATTCCTTTCACTTGTTTTCAAACTGCACCTATTTTCAGACGTTTTGGAATATATTATATACTCGTAAAATTTAAATATTACAATTTTCAGGTTTTTGGTATTTTGAAACCTTATACTTTTCCTAATTACCCACACAGAATTTACAGATAAATCATTTGTATTATTTCTTGAGCTAGCAACCTGTAAAGTGACGTTCAAGGCAATTTTTAAGTGATGGCCTTTAAGGTTAAAAAATATTTTTACGTAACCGGTGAAACGAGCAAAGGACATTTTTACTTCCACGCTTCACCAGATGTACTGACGTTAGTCGGATTTCAATCATAATTTTAAAACAGTAATTTAATGTGTTTATAAATTGAATTCTAACAGTTTTTATCGTAATCCTTCTAGGAACGAGTGGGCCAACACGTGCGCGATGGAATAATCAAAGCAGGACCGGCAGTGGCGGTTGTTGGGGCCGCGGGCGCCCTGGGATGAGATCTTTCGGCGTCAGCATCCGATGAAATCCGACTGTCTTAAATTATTTATTGTATGGAACTAGTTATACTACCAAAATCGTATTAAATGTAAAGTGTATTCATATTAGAGCTTTGTGCACATTTGTGCAATGTGTTCTGTTCATAATAGTATCATTAAAATTAGGTTTATAAAAATGTTGTCAGTAAAAGATAAATGAAATAAATATTAAACAGAAATTTATTCTTTTATTTTCATACCATTAGATACACATCTTTGCATTATTCATAAAGGAGATATGACGTCCTATTAAAAAAAAAAAAATTAAGCGAAAGCAATAAATCATACATAAAATAATATTTCCTTATTATCTAATACTAATATCTTCTTTCAGCTACCCAAGTACTCAATGTGTTTATTCATTGTTTAGTCAAACGATGGTTTTTTTTTAATCCAGCGGGTAACATATTTATACACCTAGGAATCGTGTGATCTAAAGTTCTTTGTCCATATTTGTTTTTATGCTTGGGAACCATTAATTCTTCCTTAAAATTGAGACGAGTATTGTAAGTGTGCTCTAGTCTGTTTGTATCATATATTGTTAAAAAACAATATAATTTTTATGTATTTTAAAATACATAATGACATCACAAAGTGAAAACCTTCTAGAAGAAGAATTCTTCTTCGAAAAAATATAATTTTTAATTCCGCGTAACAGGATCCATTTCAAATTGCTGTACCCCTAGCAAGTCAGATTCTCAGTAGATCTTTTAACAAAGTCATAAAGGGATTGAATTAAAAATTCCTGTGTAATCACCGCTCTATTCATATGTATCATACAACATGTCTCAAAAACGACGATTTCCTCATCAGAACATACAGAATACATACATTATTAATACAGTATTGTCTCTTCTGTATGTCCTGATTAGGAAATTATTGCTTTTGAAACATGTTGATATGTCTATATTAATAAAATACAAATAAATTTTTAATCCATTTATTAATATGTTATTCCTATGGTACATCACTATTATAGATAACACGGGAGAAAGCCAATACAAAAAGCCACTGGTGCACAAACACAGCACTAGATTCACTGAAAGAAGAGGCCTAAAAATTCCAAAAATTTCAAATAAATATGGAGGTCGAACTCTTGAATACATAGTGCCAGTGATTTTCAATAAATTTAATGAAAGCTGTAAATTGGAGGAAAGTGAGAGGCTTTGCGCGAAATCGATGGATTTTAAATGAGCAATCTATGTATCTTTAAATTCTTATCTATGTATCTTTAAATTTTTATCTATGTATACTTAATGGCTAAGTTAAATTATATGCCTATAATGTTTACGTCAAATGTAAGTACCTATTTTATTTAAGATTAATATATACTAATTAAACCAAAAAGAAAAAGAAATGTTTGTATGTATTACTATTACTATTAGGACTAATTAATTTTGTAGAACCTGCAGACAAGCTGTCATGTGACCGCTTTGCAGGACTACATATTTTGCTCCTTTCTTTATTTTACCATGCATGTATTTATGTTCTTTGGATGAATAAATAAATAAAAAAAAATAAAAAAAAATGATAACGCCACGAAGTGAAGACCAATCTTTTGAAGAAATTATAAAGTCAAATCCATGTCATACCGCACAAAAGTTCCGTCTGCCTGAAGCCAGTGGAGCTATGCAAACCCATATGCAATATTGCAAAATCATCTGATTCCAAATCATATGGGGCTCTTAACACTTCAAATTTTATCCGTTTTATAGAGACAATAAAAGAAAAATTAAATTATTTTTTCGATCTTGAAAACGTGCTATAATATAGGCATTTGTTATACGAATATAAAATATCCAAATAGAAAACGTTGACTGGAGTTTATCAATGAGGAAAGGAGGCATAGAAGGTAAGATGATGATTGGAAGATAGCTGACCGGTCAGATATCAGCGGATAGACCGCCACACAACTCTGTCTCGGCACACACTCCTTGCTTCAATAACATTCATATATCGTCTCTTATGTTATTCCGACTCTTGACAAGAACCGACTTAAGTATTTGATTCACTTGATCGTGCCATATCTTCCTCGGACGTCCCGACTTCTACTATTAACTTCCTCGTCAAATTATATTCTCCTTAGACTCCTTTCTTCGTTCATTCGCTCTTTATACACAAACTATTTAAGCCTCCCTTTTTTTTAATCTCAACCTCTCTCTTACGTCAGCCTTGCATTCTTACCGGATAGCGTATTTACAAAACCTATACCGTTTCAGTTACGGCGAGGACTGAAATAGAATAGGTTTTGTTAGCGCTAAATCACTTACAAAAGGTATACCGTTATAGTTACGGCAACGACTGAAATAGGGTAGGTTTTGTTAGCACTAAATCACTGAAACGATATAGGTTTGTAAATACGCTACCAAATATCCTCATTTTTGACACGTTCATACGAAGTTTTACAGACATTCGCCTCAGAGATCTCATTTCTAAAGCATTCAGTCTACTTTCATCTTTCCTCTCCCAGTTTCATGCGTCACACCATACATCAGGGTTGGTATCGGCACTCCATTGTGGACTGATAATTTCCCTTCTTCGGACATTGTATTGTAAAACCATTTCAAGGTACATTTCGTACAGGGTGATACTGAAATTCAACAAAACTTTTACTTTACACGTGCTAATATATCTTCTGTGTTTTAAAATAATTATGTGAATTCACAAACGCATTTTAGCCTACGCATGGATGTGAACCCACAACCTACGGTTCAGAGTCAACGAGCACCGCTCTGCCGCGCTATTCAAATACCAGGCATAATTTTCGTTATTTTTCATGGTCATCTTTGTTTATTGATTTAAGCAAATACACAGTACTTAAATAAATGAATTAATATCTACACTAATGTATTTCAATGTCACCTTAATTAGGTGTTATATGTTATAACAATCTCTTTCGTAGTCAAAATATTATTTCAAGAAATATTAATAAAAACATGAAAACATATGATGGAATTTTTCAAAGAAATCAATCATTTGAAAAGTTGATAGGGAATCCTTTATAAACTTGAGGCCGAAGAAATACTCGGAAATGACCCGCAGCCACTGATAAACGAGCTCGTTCCCCGTACGACTCACTGGGAAAACCCGGCCTGCTACAAAAACAGCTCCAACGAAATACATTCAAAACCCCAACCTCACACAACTATAATACGTGATATACGTTTCACCTTTTGTGTGGCAATTTATCGGATATAAATTCACTGAAGTTCTCGGTCAGGAATCATTAGTCTACAAACTACCTTCCCTTACAAGTTGTGCAGAAAGATACTCGAGGATTCGCAACATGAAGATCTCTGCTGCTTTACTGACGATTTTCGTTCTTTGCTTTATTTCGGGTGAAGTGGCGACTTCGCCTGCCCCGGATGATTGGTTAAAAGAAATTGTAAGTTTTTTTATTAATCACATTTCCTCACAATTTTGAAATCTCTTTTGATCTCAGAACAACATGGACATGATTGAACATTTTTATTTGATGTTTTAAAAATTTTATGCTAACTGTTTTATTCGATTTAAAAAAACTTTTAATAAAAATGGAGTTCTACAAATAAACGTGAATTCAACAATGTTTTTTACTATAATTTTTATTTTTTTATTGATTGAACATCTTTTTAACATTATACAGGGCGTTACTTATTGTTATGCTTTTAAGTTTAAAAAAACACTTACTTAATATACTTAGCTATTCGTTATACTATAATTTATACGAGATAAGTGTTAAATTTGATAATCAAATACAGTAAACTGTAGAGTCATTCAAAGGTCTATTAACGTCAACAAGCACGGCACAGGAGGGAGTTTTCATATTACACCGTGCGTTAATGCGTTTCTTTCCACAATATGTCATTCAGTTAAAGGTTAAAGATTATTGTTTCATTTTAAAATTTCGTATTCTAACAATTGACCTATACTTCAATTTTACCTTTTTCCTCGGTATTATTATATGGCTCTCAAAATCTGCACCTCAGATCTCCAGGACACTTTTACTTATAAAAAAAATGTTTGTTTTTTTTCAGGAGAGGGCGGGACAGCGAATCCGAGATGCTATCATCAGCGCAAGACCAGCTGTTGATGTCCTGACGCAAGTGAAAAAATTAGGAGACTCACGAGAGGACCGGTGAATTTTTAATTGAAAAAATGTTTTTTTCTAATAAAATTGATACATAATTAATGGAAATATATATTAATGAATGATACACAACTCAACATACTATGTATAATGCCACATTTTATCACCACTTAATGTTCCTAACCACATAATAAAAATATAAACTACCAAAATTATTCACGTTGTTTTATTGATTTTTTTATACTACCTACTTTGATTTCAGATTAATAAAATAATTACTGTTTATTTACAATAATAGACAGTGAACTATCCAGGTGCTTGTTTGTTGTATTTTTTATAGTAATTAAAAACAATCTCCATTTAGTCATGCCTAAAAAGTGGAGAATTTTTTTTTGTCGTTGTGGATAATTTTATTAAATAAAAATAAAAAACACATAGTTAATTGTTTCATTGAACATCAATGCTTTTGTGTATTATTCTTACATTAATTTAAACATAAAAATGTTTCTAACTTATTAAAAAATAAATTATATTTTTATTATAAAAACACACAAATTTTATAAAAAACAGTTTTTTTTATAATCAGTAATGGAAAACAGACATAATGTAGAGGGAATGAAAATACTAAACAAAATCAATTTAGTTAAGAAAAAAGTCTTTTTTACGTATATAAATTAACGTATATAACATAACATATATATTAAAAAATGCAAGGCCAGTATACTTGGTATTAGTTATAGGCAGTAAAAAAAAAATTGTTTTTATAGAATGTTATATATAAATTTCTTATAAATGTTTTAAATGAAATGTTTTATATCTATATTATTTTCACAAAAACCCTTTGATTCTAGTCGTTCCGTATCGGGAACCAATTCTGTATTCCATATTCTGATAGGATACCGAAAGTGTTAAGTGAGTTTTTACAGTAGGTTCGTAGGAAATAACAGTATAGAAAATAAAATAAAATATAATACCTGTAATCATTAAAAAAAACAAGTTTTTTCTTTATAATTGAACTTAGAATTTGAAATAAGTGGTTGAAGTTTTTTATTAATACATGGAAATTAATATTGTGTCTGATTTCTTTTTTTTCCTGTTAATTACAATATATTTTTTAATTAGTTTCAGTCCTCACCATGCCATCATCAGGTCCAAAATTATTCATCTTATGACACGTTTAACAGCATCAGGTCCAAAATTATTCATCTTATGACACGTTTAACAGCATCAGGTCCAAAATTATTCATCTTATAACACGTTTAACACCATCAGGTCCAAAATTATTCATCTTATAAAACGTTTAACACCATCTGGTCCAAAATTTTTCATCTTATAACACGTTTAACACCAACAGTTTTACATGAAAGATAAATAAATAATAATAACACTGTATTGAGGACTTACGTGATATTTTATTCTCACTTCCTTCATAACCCTTCTTAGATTTGTAAAACAAACGAGAGGCATTTAAAAAATCTATTCGGTTCTTAGAAATATTTTTGTTTGCTTTATTATATAAATAAATACCCACCCAAATAATAACATATTAACTTTTACCTAAAAGTCTAAGTCTAAATTAAAACTATCCCATACTGACAACTCCCTTAATAACGTCTATAGCCGGACCTGCCTTGATCACTCCATCGCGGATATTCTGGCCAAGCCGCTCCTGAAAGACGCATCAATGTTAATAATGTCATTTTTATTTATCAATCAATCGCCTATGTATAGCTTTTCAACCAATCAACTAAACTGCTTAGTTTTCCGGTTAATATGATCCAACAGGTTAAAACAAACAAGAAAAGAAACAAAACTATCTTTTCCAGTATCTAAAAATGAATTAATCGGTATAATTACGTAATTTAACATGAATATAATTAATATATTTATAACACTCGGTATATTCGATGTGTGTCTTAAATTGTATAAATTATACTAATATGAGGCATCTTGGAAGTTGATCAGATATTTATTTATAGTAGTTACTGTCTATATTTACAAAATAAATTAAAAAATACTTTTATTTGTGGGCTTTTACAAACATTTTCTTTAATATGAGAAAAAAACGATAGTAAAACAATCATAAATAGGTACCTACCTAATTTAAAAAAAAGTGTGAGGTACCTACGTATAAAGGCTGTAAAACAATATTTCAAAAATAATTACAATGAAAGGGGCATATATATGGTATAAGTAGTTTCCTAGGTGTAAAAAAATATTTATTATAATATGGCATTAGAAATTGGTGAATCAATTAAAGTATTTTGTCTTCTTTTTGAACTCTTAAACGGATATATCAAAGACACATTATAATTCATGATTAAAATGACTTTGCAAGCTGAAAGAAGTTGCCTCCTATAATAATAATAATGATGAAATTGTGTTGTTTCACTTCAAGTGCGCTTTACTATAAATAAACTTAAAAATGATTAAATAACTCCATTCAGTGGTATCCTACAGTGGAATCTAGATATTCCAGATTCAAGTGATTAAAAGCCATAGTTCGTCGTTCGAGAGTTTTTGTTGCTTCTACCGCTGAACTCTGCCAGTCTGGGGCCTGTTTCCGGTTATTTTTAAGGATAAGGCATTATTGGCCTTATCCTTAGAGTTAAAGACATTTTTATTAACTGCAGTTCCAATTACATGTCAATAATAGTGCATTTTAAAGGAGTTTGTGGTCTAATTATCACAGAATTATTAAAAATACATGTAGTATATTATAAGTTTTATAACTTTTATCTGACATTTTGGGCTTTTGGCGTAAGTACTTTACAAACATCTCAATTTTCTAAATTCGATCAATTTAATAGCATCATTATGCAACAAATGACTCGCAAGTAATTAGACCTCGGAATGTTGTAATATCTTTTGATATTTTTATGATCCTTACAAAAATGAGTTTATTAAAAATTTACACAAATAAGTTTAAGGGAAATTTGTAAGTATAATTTTTTCATACGATTCTCTTCCATTTCGGTTCTGGGACAGGTGCGGCAGAGATTTCCGCAGCAATCAGCTTGGACACTATAAACAGCACGAAGAAGAATTTGGTTGAAGTCTGCATTTTGGAGGTAAATGTTCTTTCAAATTCCAGAAATTTGATTGTAACAGCTTTTATCCAATGTCTGGTGTGTATATATTATATAGTGCATATATCTGATTGTTCTGAAGTTGAAAATAAATCTTCTCTAATTTATACCAAAAACTAAAGTAGTTCATTAACAGGAAGGATTATGGAAAATGATAATGGGACATGTAAAATAAACAAAAAACATTTATTGTTGAAAGCATGATTAGATAATGTGTAACTAATTAGACGAAAGTAAAAATTTATTATTTAGTTTTTCTGTTATCGTTTTCTTGGATTTTTCAACGTAAGCCTAAATACTTTTATGGCGGAAAATGTGTAGGCCCTTTTATGACATAACTTCAAATTATCGTGTGTTTTATACCTACATTGAATTAAAGTATTATATCTATTTTCATTTCCTGCTTTGATCACTAATGCTTTGTAAAGCCTGTGTTGCTTTGTCACGAAAATACTGTTAATAATAAAAATAATATTTGGATGATTTGTATAGTGTCGTTTTAGTGAAAAATCACCTCAGGGGAGCTGTACAAATATTTTTTCCAAGGCTCCATCCTACTACTAAGATGGAAAATTAAAATTTTATTTTGGTTGTCATGTTTAAAATCAAATCTTTAATTTAAATGCTGTAATTTTTTTACAACTTCTTGATACGGTGCGGCGCTGGAAACATCTGAAAACCTTCATACAAAATGTGTGGGTATATATTACGCCTACAACATTATGAATCTGAGCTTGTGCACAGAACGAAAACATTTAAAATAGACAGCTGATCTAAGTAATTATTTGGTAAGACGGCCAATGGAGGAATTGATTAACGAACGAGGAATCTGTAGATTCCATGAATATATAATATTATACAATAGCGACGCCCCGGACTGCATAGATAAGTAAGTTATTCCATACCTACGTGCCTTTAAATCTAGATTCCTCGGATCAAAAAATATTTTTATACACGTACATAAAATGGTAAAAAAAGTATGAATAGTCTCATTACTCCAGCACTTGTTAGTTTTTGGAGTGTAGAGTGTAGAAGGTAAATGCGTGGTGACAAGTCAGGTGGCGATGTGGCCACGTGTCCATGTAGCCAGGTGGCTGCAGAGTTCAGCACGTAGCGGCGCCACATCCGCACGTGCAACGGCCATGAATTTAGATTGCATCATTTGCATACTGCGCTTCTGCTGCACAAACAGTGCGATATATGCCCCGACTCCGAGTGACGACAATTATATTATTCGAGTGAGGCTTTGAAAATGTCATCTTAAACTGAATCCACATAATTGTGCGTTATAATTCACGTAATTTAACGTTTGGGTACCTACTTTCAACATTTTTTTATTAACATTCATCTGTTTTTTTTAATAGGTACCTACTGATAACATCACTTTTTTGAATAACCATGAAATTTTTTTTAGAGAAAGATAATATTCCCAGGACGTCTATTCTAGTCATTTTAAGGAAAAAAAATTTTTTCAAGATATTTTGCAATAGTGACAATCCATTTTTAAAAGGATCTGTTTTTTTTAATTATCATTATCAAAAATTACAGGTTATCACGCGTGTAGTTTACTATTACATAGTTTACACATGGGCATGTAGAGCGAATGATTGAAGAAAGGAGTGAAACGAAAATATATGTTGCAAATGTGAATGGAAGAAGAAGCAGGAGACATCCGAGGAAGACATGAAACGATCAAGCGAATCAAATACTTAAGTCGGGCCATGTCAGAAGTCGGAAAAACGCAAGAGAATATATGAGACGCTGTGTGAATGTGAATGAGGCAAGGAGTGTATGCCAAGATCGAATTGTTTGGCGGTCCGTCCTCTCTGCCTACGAAACGGCGTGATGGTTAGTTAGTTAGTAACACGTGTAGTTTATTATAATTTTTAGAATTTAAAATACGTTTATCTGAAATTTTGGGCTTTTGGCATAGGTACCTTACAAACATCGCAATTTCGTTAATTCGGTTCATTTAATAGTGTATGAAACGTGTCTAGAGTGAATCAATTTAAACAGATAAAACATATTTCTTTATAACCAAATATAAATTATTGCACAACACGTGTAAATAACCAAGTCAAGATTGCACCACAAAATGCAATACCAAGCGAGCCAAAAGCCTATTTCACCGTAAACAAGTCAAAATTACACCACAAAATGCAATGATTCCACAACACCTGCAAATAATCTTACTAGCGCCCTATAAAAAATCGTGCACACAGAGGTACGTGCCCTCTTTTCACTTCAACCGCAGAATAGACAAGATGTCCTCGCTTTTATACCTCCACCTGCCGCTACCACAAACAAGAACAATCTTCTAGTCGCTCGGAGCGACAACATCTTCATTGGGAAACTACCAAACACCTTCCTAAAGAGGATTCGCAAATCACAATAGTCGTGCCGGTGCCTAAATATTTACACTATTTTCCTTGTGCCGGGCTTATACGTCTCGTACAAATAGCATTATATCATTATTATGTAACAAATGACTCGCCAATAATGTCTAAAGTCAATACTTACGTAACATTTTTTTATTGTTAGCTGTATGACAGCTGTCATCTGAGGAAACCGGAACAGCAGTTAAGCAAGAAGTCTTTAAACCTGAGGAAAGGAATAAGGAATTTTCGATTAAAAGAATAAGAATCGGCCTCTAGGTGACCTATTCCCGATTTTTTTACTATGTATCCAGAATTCTGCAGTTAGAAAATAAGTCTTTAAGCCAAAGGAAAAGGATAAGGAATCTTCCTTAAAGAGTAACAATAACGCTTCTGATTACGAATAACGTGACAATTCCTCATACCATCGTCATGAACGGAAAATATTACTTGTGCAATAATGGACCCAGCGGGGGATTGAATTCGCGAAGCAAATTGAGGTGGAGACCCGATGCGTTAGACCACTGGCTATAACCGGACGTATTAGTAGGTAAGTAGCAATAGCGTGCAGTCCATAAAGGCTGAAAAGATATGCCTGTGCCCAGTGGCGGCACCTGACTTTTAAAAATTTTAAATTAATTTCGGCTTCAATAACTAACGTCGTATTTTTCATTCATAGCACTCTAGCTCATTCAAAGGTGACGAGCCGCCATTACCTGTGCCTAAGAAAACCTAACCCTAAGAAAAACGATCGTGGAAAAAATTATATAAATAATCGTGTGTGCACAAATAGGTAAGGAATTTGTACGCTGATTTATCCAATTAGCCTAATCCGAAAATACAGGGTGTAAACAGCACGTACCCGACAAACTTTAACCAGTGGTTCCTGAACATATTTGGAAGAAAAGCGTAGATGACCAATAAATTGAATTATTTAAATAATTTATTTTTTTACGAAAAATAAATTTCCCGAAGACAAAAACTTAATTATTTATTTCTACTCCAAATATGCTCAGAAATCACTCAGAAATACTATGGATAATGTTTTTTTTTTTCAAATATTCAATGCAGATTGATTTATTTTTTTTACTTAAAATAATGGAGTTCTACGAATTAAAACAATAACAATAAACACAATTCTAACCCAAACATTATAATCTACAGATGGCCTACCTTTGATCGTAGAGCAATGAAGGTCACTGCTATGTAGTTAGATACTAACGGAATCTTGGTTATAGGTAGTTAAGTTGTTGTTCATAAAAAATGGGTTAAAAGTTAAGGTTTGGGTAAAATGGGGCTTTCAGCCTTAAGTCCTTTCAATATTTTCCTGTTAAATGGAGATATATATTAAAGATACTAAACCCCTGTCAGATATAGGTAGATCATAAATAAATAATTTTAAAATCATTATTCAAAATAAGCTTAAAAGTTCCCGCAAATCTAGCAAACTAAAATCAATACAGACACACACACATACCCCCATAAGATTTTACCGTTAATACTGTAAATATCCTACGCCCCATTGTACAGGGTGGCGTAAAACTACCGTTATGGTTTGAATGTTCAATAACTTTTAAAATTTATTAATATATATTTTTTTTTTCAGAATTTTGTGAAGAAAACTTAGGGAGATTGAAATGGAACACTACACATCAGAACAGCGAACAACAATTGTTGAATTTTATTTTGAAAATCAACGGTCAATTGTTTTGACGCAGCGTGCTTATCGTCGTTTTATTAATGTGCGTACTGGACCTTCAGCACTATGTACTTACATATATTATGTAATGTTTATTATAATAACTTCTAAATCAAAACATGTCTCTAGGCCCTCTCTTTTTCCAAAATATAAACCACCAGCTCTGTAACATTATCATGTAAACCATTTTCAAACATCATATTCTTGTAACCCTTTCAGGAAACAATATTATGCAAACACAATATGTGCACTTCGGTTCTCTACACAAGCATTGTTTAAAGGAGAAGTGAAGTGAATCAATTTCAAGAATAAAAAATAAAAATAAAATTATAATAACAAGTTGACCCTTCCGAATCGAGGAATATTCAGAAACCAAAAGTAAGATAGGTACAATATATCACAACTTAACAGTAGGTATATCTCCAGTAAATTATTTGTCTTTCTGAAGAGGCGTGTTACTTGTCCCGTGAAAGTATTTCAAATTTCCAATATAAACAGCGGCGGAATTGGATAGCGTCGTTATAAATGTAAAATTGTGGATCCGTATTGCCGCTCCATCAAAGGGACCAAAAATAAAAGTAAGGACGAGACGCGAACAAATAGAATAAGGGGAAGGGCCCATTAAGGTGAAATATTCCCATCTCTAAAAGTCATCCTTTGAAAAGAGCGTAGAAATCGTTCCCAAAAATATTGGTGGTGATCGGGTAAAAATAATATGAAAGAGTATAATATAAAAATATTAATGAAGATCGTGTAAAAACACTACGAAAGAATATAATATAAAAATATTGAAGGTAACTAAGTAACTAACTAACCATCACGCCGTTTCTCCGCAGGGGTAGGCAGAGAGGACGGACCGCCAAACAACTCGATCTTGGCATACACTTCTTGCTTCATTCACATTCATACAACGCCTCATACATTCTCTTCTGTTATTCCGATTTCTGGCATAACCCGACTCGAGTATTTGATTCACTTGATCGTGCCATGTCTTCCTCGGGCGTCCCCGGCTTCTTCTTCCATTCTCCTTATACTCCTCTCTTCGTTCATTCGCTCTACATGCCCAAATCATCTTGCGTCCCTTTCTTAATCTTGCTCACTACGCTTAAATCAGCCTTGCATTCTTAACGAATCTCAACATTTTTCACACGATCATACATGGTTTTACCACACATTCGTCTCAGAGATCTCATTTCTACAGCATTCAGTCTATTTTCATCCTTCCTCTGCCAGTTCCATGCCTCACTGCCATCCATCAGGGTTGGTATCAGCACTCCATTGTGGACTGCTAACTTCGCTTCTTTGGACAACTTTTTGTTTGTGCCAACCGCGTTCTGTCCTCCGTTTCCTGCATTCACCCTTCTTTCAATATCCCTATCAGTCTTTCCATCTCTCGTAAACATACTTCCCAAATACAAAAACTCATCGACCTGCTCCAAGTATTCATCATTCACAATTATATTTCACACTGTTTTCGTACTCTCTCTTTCAAACACCATGACTTTGGACTTATTTACATTCATCATTAGCTCATTCTTCATACATACTTCGTTCATCCTAGATACGAGGGACTGTAGATCTTCCATACTGTTAGCAATCAGCACCGCATCATCAGCATACAACAGGCAACATACTTGCAGACTGCTCATGAATATTGATGGTGATCGGGTAAAATCAGTATTAAAGAATATAATAAAAAAATATTGGTGGTGATCGGGTAAAAACAGTATTAAAGAATATTAACTAACTAACTAACTAACCATCACGCCGTTTCCCCGAAGGGGTAGGCAGAGAGGACGGACCGCCAGACAACTCGATCTTGGCATACACTTCTAGCTTCATTTAATTTCAAATAAAAATATTGGTGGTGATCGGGTAATAAACAGTATTAAAGAATATAATATAAAAATATTGGTGGTGATCGGGTAAAAACAGTATTAAAGAATATAATATAAAAATATTGGTGGTGATCGGGTAAAAACAGTATTAAAGAATATATGGTAATATAAAAATATTGGTGGTGATCGGGTAAAAACAGTATGAAAGAAGATAATTTTAAAAATATTGATTGTGATCGGGTAAAAACAGTATGAAAGAATATAATATAAAAAAATCACGTATTTAAAGAAAATTGTATTTGATGTCAAGAGGATTTTATATGACGTCAACAATATATTCAATAGCGCCTTTGAGGTGATTTTCTCACGAAAACGGCGCTGTAGAAATAATCCATTTATTATTATTATAAACTCGTTTCCGTTCATTGTAGGTAGATCGACGTGTCCTGTGACAATATTATAATCTTGTGAGCTGAAGGTAGTGCCAGATTTACCGATAAATGAAACAGCTTCAACCGTTTTAAAAGGCCTAAAGAAATGGTTCTAGGTTCTAGGCAGCGGCGCACACAGGACTTATTATTAGTATTATTTTTATAAAAAGCAGTATTTTTTTTACAATTAACCATATTATCAACTTTCAAATTAATATCGTCCTACAAGACAGTACTGAAAGACCAACGTCCAGAATCGAAACGGCTTTTATCGGGTTTAATGACACAATAGCCAGGTTCTTCCCAGCCTTTATCTTCTTCCCGTCTCCTTCCCCTCTCACTCCCTTCAGCCCACAACCAGTGGCGTACATTGCTCAAAGAGAGTAGTTTTTCAAGTTCGAGTAAGAATTGTGCACTGAATATTTGAAAATGGCCTTGATATCGTCGTCTTCCGCTGATTTGTTTGGCAAACTGAAAAAAGAGCATAAAAAATATTAACCTATTTGTAGGAAGAAGTGTTAATTCCTACAATGATTTTCATATTATTGTATTATTTTACGGTTCGTTTTTCTTAGGGTAGGCACAGCTTTTCAGCATTTATGAACTGCACACCACTGCTCACAACATACTATTGTGAGTTTAACTTAAGAACAACCTGCTACAGTTCCAAATTTGGTTCCTACTGCGCATACCCACCCCCTCGCATGCGTCCCATCTCCCGCGCACTGCTGCGACGGCCATGTAACTCCGCCCAAACACGCGTTTCTGAGATATTAACCCATTCATACCGTGGATGTTCAGTCAAATTATCATAATATTATCAATTTCGGATTAATTCTCTAGCTGTTTTAATGAACCTGATGCCACATAAAATGCAAAATGTATATTTTAATATTATAACCATAATTATTTAAATGTATAAAATGAGTTAAATTTGTGTTTGTGGGTAGGTAATACAGAATTAAAAAAATCCTGTTTTTGAATGTGTTAACGTGGATACCAAGTCGCGGAGAAAGTAGTGGGGGAAAGGGGCAGGACATGCGCGCTCACAGGTCGTTCTAATGATGGACAGGGTATAGAATTGGGGATGTCATAAAAATCCCACTTATTCCGGACAGTTAGGACTCTTGTGCGGTGTCACTAAAAAACATGAAAAAAATTAAACTTTACGCCCGTAAAACCGATTTCGATTCGTCAAATAATGATAATGTCTACTCGTGAACACAAATGGCTACATGAACGATCACTGCAACATGAAAATCGCAGTTACAATTTATTTTTTTGCTCAAATAATGTTAGTTAATTAATTTCTGGAAATTTTATTATTCTACATTTTTGAAACCTGTGCTCCCATTTTTTTGTATTTTTTTATGTACTCCCATTATCATTAATATTCGCCTTTTTAGATGAGCTTTTTCTATAAAAAGGTTGCAATACGTTTTGTAAACAAAAAAAATAATATTAATAATTATTGTCATATTGATACCTATATATAAATCATGTTCTTCGTATATTTTGCACCTTCTTAAATTGAATAGAAAATTTATATACAAAAAAAATATGTACATAATAAATCCACTGTGGAGTGCTGATACTAACTCTGATGTATGGCAGTGAGGCATGTAATTGCAGAAGAAGGATGAAAGTAGACTGAATGCTGTAGAAATGAGATCTCTGAGGTGAATGTGTAATAAAACCATGTATAATCGTGTGAAAAATGCTGAGATTCGTAAAGAATGCTAAGCTTAGAATGAAAGCGTAATGAGATTAAGAAAGGAACGGTTAGATGGTTTGGGTATGTAGAGTGTATGAACAAAGAAAAGAGTGTAATGAGAATATAGAAGCCGAGGACGTCCGAGGAAGATATGGCATGATCAAGTGAATCAAATACTTGAGTCGGGCAATGTCAACAGAAGAGAATGTATGAGACGATGTGTGAAAGTGAATGAAGCAAGAAGTGTATGCCAAGATCGAGTTGTTTGGCGATCCGTCCTCTCTGCCTACCGCTGTAGTCAAACAGCATGATGGTTACTTCGTTAGATATAAATAATTATTAGCGATTATATATTTGAAACGCCATATTTTCTGGTGGATTATTGCATCAGCGCCGGAACCTTATTTTGTTTGCGGCCATCTTGTCTCGTTCCAAATAGTACAAAGTGTTCGCAAATCACATTTGGGAGCAGCGGAGTAAAAAATCCGCCCGTAATGGGGAACCTAATGCGACCTTTACCTTTGTAAGTAGTTTCCATCACCCGTCTGAAACGCATCGCACGCGGACCGCGGGAGGAGTACCTTGCTCTGGGGATCAAATGCCAGGGGAAATGCGAAGTAGCTACCTGCGCCCGTGTCGTCAGTCGTCAGCCATCTTTGTTAAATCTGAATAGCGGTACTTTCTTTATGCCTGATAAAAATCCTACCGTTTCTCGTCAAATAATATGTAGGTATTTTTAGAGAGGTGGATTGATACTCGTAGTATCGCCCTGGTGAAAGAGCACTAAACGAAACGATACATTACGCGTCGCTTGAATTAGGATTAGCTATTTTTGAGGACCAGATCTGAATAGCCGGGTACTTTCCCACCTTCCTCCTCTTCCCTATATCTTTCCCACATTTCTTCAGCTTCTCAGCATACCTTATTTGGGGATGCCATTCTGGCTTCGTGCAAGTGAGACTCGAGTGAAGTTATAATATTTACAGATAAGAGAGTTCAATATAAGTTCAGGTAAGGAAATTACGGGTTTGTCGTAGAAGATTATTTATTAAGAAGTTTATTTGCTGTAGTGATAATATATTCAGTAATTAACTAATTTTAGTAACGACTTAAAACACGATTTAAAAAATTACTCATCATTAGCGGAATCTATTATAAGGTATGGAATTACAGCCTGGGGACTTTCCTGTAAAACAAACATCAATCATGTTCAATCAGTGTAAAATTCATTTTCACACGAACGAAGGGATAATATTCCATTATTTTATCAGAGTCTCAAAATTCTTTCAGTAAGATCAATTCTGTAGTACAAAATTATATTTCAGCACAGTAATAACCCTATATATATTACATAACTAGACTAGAGCATACTTACAATACTCGTCTCAATTTTAAGGAAGGATTAATGGTTCCTAAGCATACAAACAAATATGGACAAAGAACTTTAGATCACATGATTCCTAGCTGTTTAAATATGTTATCCGATGAAATAAAAAAAAAACTGTATTAAAACCAAACAGATAATAAATATATTGATAACTTGGCTAGCTGAAAGAAGCTAAATATTATTTTATGAACGATTTGTTGTTGTCGTTTATGTTTTTATTTTATTTTTTATATTTTTGTAGAAATATTTTTGAGTAAGATTCTTGAGAAATATTTATACTTTAATTTTGATACATATGTTTTTTTAAATTTTTTTTTTTATTATTTTATTTGTATCATAAACTTAACTGTAAATTTTGAGTTTTGAATAACAAGCTCCCGTTAGACAAACTACAAAAGAACAGTTTATTGGGACTTTTTGCATTGTATTTTTTCTTTTGTAAAATGCAAATAAAATCACAGAAAAAAATCTATTAATACACGCAAAATACTATTCCGTATACATTTTCCATAGTCGCTGCACACTGTCACCTAGATGATTCCCAAGGTTTACACGTTCAGTACAGTTTTCCGCCGAAGCGCATTTAGTATATTTCGTTTGAATTATTTCTTAGGATAAAATGTCTCATAGTCGCTGAATTCATAAGTTCATTTTGGACTCGCTCTCGGTGTGGATTTTTTAGAACGGATTTTAAAATGTGGTAAAATCATGTCACAAGTTTGTTTTAAATAATAATATCGACTGTATCGAGATTCCATCCCTAATTAATTTAAACATACCCTTGAGACGTACCCGCCATACAGCACTAGTCCACACGCATAGTTAAAAAACAAATGGAGCTGCAAATTCTCCAATCAACAGTACTCTTCATTCATTCAATAATATTTATCTAAACACTTTTAACGACATTTTATTGGATTCGCTGGGCGCATTTAAAAGGAGCATCTTGACAATGACATAAACTGCTTAATGCGCATACATATTGCATCACCTCTATAATATGTAGATACCTACTTCTCACACCTATAGACACACTCACACATTCACATAAGTGTATGAGTATACACTACACATGTCACCCGGTAAACACTCAGTGTATAAATAAGACGAGGAAGCATATCGTAGGTACCCAATATGTAATTTTAATCTCTGGAAAATGTTTCTCATTGTAATTTCAATAATAAAAAAATAAATTAAAAAGACCCTTCCGATCAAATGGAATCACAATACTCAATGCAAGCAGTGTAAGAGAGACAGACTCTATAACCAAATGTTATTAACTACCAGGTACACCGGCCTCCATTCAAATCTACGTAGAAGGCATTCCTACGTATATTACTTATTCTACGGGTACACTAGACTCATTCATTGTAGAATCAAGTAGGTATGTATTGTGCGAGAGTGTTTGTTCATCGGTATTTGTTTGTCAATCATTATAACCTCTCTATTTATATATTATGTTGGAACATTCGTGATCATATATATAAAATTGACATTGAGAAGTGTGTAAGTGTTAATAATCCAGTTAAAAATCTTCACATGGTGTTTGGTTTAGTGATCACTTGGTAGAAATGGTAAATAATAAAAAAAAATCGAGAAACAGAACATAAAGCATAATATAAGTAACAGAAAAAGAAGAAAAAATAGCATGTAATAGAATTTCTTATAAACCTTAAGGTGTAATAAACTTAAAACGTTATATAAAATACAGAAAGAAAAGAAAAAATAAAGCAAGTTAGAGTAATGTTTTTGTTTTTAATTCCCAGAACTCCATTTAATTTTTTTTAATGCAAATCAATTTTAATATTGTTATTATTAAGTCCTGTAAGTATTTCATTTTTTTTATTATTATTATTATGACAGCTGTTTCGGCGTTCAAAACCATTTTCAAACTGTGGTTAGAAATAATTATTATTGTTAGAAATTGGGAGGGGGTATCTGAATACTCCACTGCCTAGCATAAATGCTCAACCAGGGCAATAAGTCAATATATACTGGTTATTCTCAAATTTAATACATTCTTTGGACAGAGGAATATTAAATTTCATGCTGCGAAACTATATAATTAACAAATCAATTAAAAAAATATTACGGAAATCAATGTCTTTAAAAATAAAGTCAAAATATAGCTGAGAGAAATGAGTGATTATGAACTTGCAAACTATATGCAGAGAATTTAAGACAAATGGATATTTAGTAAAAAAAGTGCAGGCCGCCTCAGAACAAGAAACCCCAGTGAGCAGGACTGTGAACACTGTGACTTTATACTTGTGTCGGATTAGGTGATTTTTCACAAAAACGGCGCTATTTAAATCGTCCAAGTATTATTATTATTATTGTGTTATAATAATATGTATTATACTTACATGCTCTCTGTATAATATGCTTTATACGAGTACTTATAAAATTATTACTAAAGTCACATGCATGTACAACCTTTATATTAAAACTAATAAGAAAAAAAAAATTAATTTAAAAAATGTAATCATATAAATAAGTGGTCTCAACGTGGCCTAACCACTGTATTAATGCCGAAACAGCTGTCACAATAATAAAAAATAATAATAATAAAAAAATAAAAAAATAATAATAATAATAATAAAAATAAAAAAAATAAAAATAAAAAATAAAATAAATAAAAAAAAACAAACAAAAAAAAACAAAACAAAACAAAAAAAAATATATATATATATTTGCATCACTTAATAATACTATCATTAAATTTGATTTACATTAATGTTAAAAAAATATAAAGTTACAGTATTTCTAAAGATACCACTATTTTCCATGGCGTGATAGAAGATGACCATTTTGCTTTTTATAATATTCGATGCTGTTCATAAAGATATCTATATCGTCACATTTTATATCATTGTACAATCTGTACGTTCGAGACAATGGATTGAAATAGGTAATATTGTTAGAAAAAATATATTTACCTAACCTAGTTTGATTATTGTTTTCATATTATCATGTCTGCAGCAGTTATTATTTATCTATGTAAGAAAAATGATTTCTTTCTCAATGTGAGTTGGTTGATATGGTCTCAAATATAAATACTTCAATAATAACTTGTAAAAGGAAGTACTTTGTTGGACCATATTTAACAAATAATAATAAACTGTTAGTTTTTTTTTAAATTAATAAGTGTCGTCATTGTTTTTAATAATGAATTATCTACACGTATCAAAATCAATGGTTCCTTCTTCAGGATACAAAATATACTAAAAAAATAAAATATCATGCAAGTAAACAAAAGTAAAGCGTTTGTTATTATTTATCATTGAATTATGTTATTAATTAAATATAAATATTTAACAATTAAACGTTAATACAGAGATTAAAAAAAATCTGAGGTGCGTTAATCATTAACCTTTTTCACATAATGATACCCTATGTAAACAATGATACTTTATAATTTAAAACTGCGTATGTATTTCGTATACATACGATGGGGTATAGCCATATGTATACTGTATAATATTTTGTAATTTTTTTTACGAATATGCACCTAAGGATTACTGTAGGAGTAGTATTAAGAATAAGCAAGAATGTATGTAATATGTTAAGAATGTATAAATAGAATGTAAAAGTAGCACTGTAGGATACCACTGAATGGAGTTATTTAATCATTCTTAAGTTTATTTATAGTAAAGCGCACTTGAAGAGAAATAACACAAAACTGCGCTATATAAATGCTTTGTTATTATTATTATTATTTTTATCCCGCTAATTTTAGAATTAATAATAATTCACCCATGTTCATCTCACAAATTAGAAATATTCGAAATAAAGTCATTTTTCAGAAAACAACACATGTAAGAATAAATTTCCTTGTTGTAATAAAAAAAGCTGTATGTTATTTCTAAAATTTGGGAAATATTTTATGTCGTCACAAAAATGCTTCGGTACTCTGAATGATGATACGGCTAGTGACATCTAGCGACGAGTTCTAAATCTTTATTGTAAAACCGAGACGCACACCTTTGAATTTTTTTGCTTGAACACACTTCGATTTTGCTCAAAAAGTTATTGGCTTTTAAAAATATTATAATCATTTTTTACCATGTAATTTGTAATGGAATACATTTTTAATCGTGTTGTTTAGTTCAGCGGTTCCCGAAGTGGGTTCCGCGAAAAATTTGGTGCTGGTGTTGTTTTATTTACAATAATATAATACCAAACAACAAGTGATTCCTTTTTATGAAAATAAAAACTTCGTTGACGTCTTTAATTAGATCCTCCCCGATTTCAATAAAATACTTTTGGTAGGTTTCTCGACAAACTTTAATTTTTAACTGTGCCTTCAGTGTTTCGTATCAGCCGCCCTTTATTTACACCTTCTTTAATATTGCGGGTTAATAAAAACGATTGCATTTTGTTCATAGTTTGGTGTCAGTATTTTATTTATTTTCATAAGAAGCAATCACTTTGTGGTTTGACATTGTATTAAGTAAATGAAACACGTTGTCATAAACCAGCAATATATTTTATTTTCACCAACCGGTTTCGCTTAACTCAAGCTTCATCAGGGTAAATATAATAACTGAAGATTTGATATTATATTTAACCTGATGAAGCTTGAGTTAAGCGAAACCGGTTGGTGAAAATAAAATATATTCGTGGTTTATAACAACGTGTTTCATTTACTTAATACTGTTTTATTTGTTAGCGGAAAATGCACTTGTTAGTGCAACCAAATAAACATTCAAAATGTCATACAACTTAGTTTCCCAAATAAAATAATTTTTTTTTAAATAATTAAAAAATCAGCGTTCGGCGTTTTTTTAGACAGCGTTTCGTATGTTTTAAAGATTTTCGTTTTAAAAAAGCTTAACGATTTCAAGATTAAATATTGTTTTAAAATTGACTTTCTAGTTTCCACGTGATAAAGGTAGGAAGCATTTACTGGTTTAACGTTGGATTCAGTAAAATTTTAAACATTTAATAGAAGGATGATTAAAATGATTTTTGTTTTGTAGATTTTTTTGCCATGCGCCTTTTTGGGTTTACGTTTGATGCATATGGGTTTGTGTTTTAAATAATACAGATTTGACAAATAAATATATTTTTTTGAAACTGGTCTTCCGAATGATAAAAATCGACATAATTTATTGGTTTTACTTTGAAGACGAAAAATGCAGAAATTGAACAATTTTCGCCTGTAACAACGTAACAGAAGAAAGACTAAAATCTACGATTAGACAAATACCTGCAGCTTCATACTCTACCAAACAGTCGTGAACTTTTCTTCACTTTGCCATCTCACCCTTTCGGTCGCTTGGGTTGGGACCAAGGGGATGAAATAATTTATTTTATTTTATTTTATTTTTATTTATTTTGAATCATTTAGGCCTTTCGGCTTTTACATAGTATAAAATAAAATACAAAACATAGACTATAAGATTAACTTACAAATACTGATTTTACTGAAGGGAAAACAAAATTCTTTATTAGACTTAATTATATTGAAATCTACTATGTATATCTTAACTTGCTGTCATATGGTTCGGGATCGGTCCTTCTTTGTTCACATCGACACTAAATTGTTCACACAAACTACCTTCATTTACTAAGCTGCATGGACCTTAGGAAGGTGACGATGACAGCTTCTGCAACGCAGCAGCTCAGACCTTCCTAGCCGAGTCTCCTGGCAGCTCCTCTAACCTCCGCCGCATCACCGCCTAGCAGGTAGCGGAAAAGCCATCCCTTCTCCAGTCTCCATCCTATTGACTGCCGGCGTCTCATGAACTCATAGGAGCCATGGTCCTACCCCTCACTTCACTCTTTACTTTTTGTCATTTCTACCTATGTCTGTCATTGCAGTCTTTGTTTATATATGCTATTTTTTATAAAGTGAACCGTAGACAAATGTGCGACATAATTTGCTAAAAATACAGGTTCGCCTATTGAATCATGTTATGTATAAATGTATATCATACTGATGTTATTTCTCTGTAACTGTTCTCGTATGTATATATTTCTATTAGGTACTACTCTTATATAAAAAAAAGTGTCATAAATTATTCTAACATATACTTATTGTTTAAAAAAAAGGTGAACCCAAATGTAACCAATACCCTGAAGTAGTACGTATATTATATTCCTGATATATTTTTAGACTAGTTTCATAATAAAAATGTCTCTCCCTTTAATCTCACAACATGCCCCGATTAATAAATAAGTAATTTCCTTGTCCCATTGCCACAAGGAAATTAGCAAAGAGAAAAAAAGTTCTAAATTTTCGCCCGTGGCGCATTCTTTTGCGTCATCGTGATTTAAAAAAAATCATATTCCATTCCCTTCAGTCTCACAATATATTCCGATTAAAGAAACCATAGTCCATTAGATCAGAAAAATCACCGGAGAGAAGAAATTGCTACATTTTCCCCTGCGGCGTAATATTCAATGTCCCCGTGGACCTTAAAAATTATATGCCACTGTCTTCATTCTCACAACATACCCTCATTGAGGATGTCATAGTCATGTTGGTTCAGGGAAATTACCGCGGAGAAGAAATGTAGAGATTGCAAAAATTCGCCTGCGGCGCATTCTTCCCATTTTCATGGATATTATAATTCCTCCAGTTTATTATACCCCCTCCAGTTTCGCAACATGCCTCGATTGTTGGTGTGATAGTCCCATTACCTCAGGAAAATCGGGACTAAAGGTATTCATAATCAAATGTTTTTAAAAAAACCTATATATTTTTAAAAATAGGGTTCCGCCAACATCCAAGCGGCCCTGCAGGGTTCCCTGGCCGAAAAAGTTCGGAAACCTCCGGATTAGTTGATAACATTGCAAACAACTTAAATTTAACTCTTAAAGCTATGGGAATATTATCTCGTATGAATCCAAGAGAATGATGAATGTCATACCAACAAATAACCGCGCTTGTGTAAATCAAATAATCAATGGGCAGAAATATATATATAAAGAATACTTTTTGTCTGTGTGTTCTCGATTTTCTCGAAAATTACTCGACCGGTTTCGCTGAAAATAACAGTTTGTTCTTATTAGTGTCAGGAAGGTTTAGAAAGTAGTTTAAATGAAATTCAATATGTAAATCTGTTCTATAATGTTTTAAAATTAGTATGAAGAAAATTGAACCCGCCATGTTGTTTTGAGGTTAGCCCATAGATATACCATTCTGGTTAGCTACAGATTACATATTCAAAAGAAGAAGGTTTGTTTGGGTTGAATATTTTCAAAATGGAAAACACAAGTAGGTACCTACTTTATTATTTAGATATATTTAGAAAAATAAATGTTTGGAATGAAATAAAATTTACAAATGAATTTTTCTTTGTTTTGAGATAGTAATAGTCGTCACAAGGCATTACTTTCTCTTTAAAATCAATTATGGCACCAAACGCCAAGCAAGATTTAATAACGTTATAACTTTAATCCAAAAAATAAACAAAAAATCCCGAGAAAGGCCGGGGACACATCAGCTAGTGTATTATATAGGTTAAGGTTAATAGGATTTATAAATTAAAACTTCTTTCCAAATGACCGTAGATATAACTCGATTGCAACGATTGGCAAACGGCACCTTTTGCTTTCAATCAATTTAAATTGTTTATTAGTTGTCTGTCACAATCAGGTTGGCACATTTCACTTAGAGCCTTTAGTTCTGGGCCTGGGGACTATTTTACAATATCAGATTACCGACTTGGGTGCAAAATGTCCACGGAGCTCAGGACGGGATGGAGGTCGCTAGTCCTTTGCACGATCAAAGAAAATTAATAAGAATACATTGAGGAAAGTGGCATAGAGAAGTTAAGGATATATCTAGAAACTCATAAATACGTATAAATTCATATTTAATTTTATTTAAACACCCAGGAGGCTTTTACATAATAATTGAAAAATTGCAGCATTCTAAATGTGATAAATAATCGTAAAAATAACAAAATACATAAATAATCTGTCAATATCTACCAAATTAGCGATTATATTGATAAACATAAAAATATTTCATTTTTACATACTAAGTAAAAATTGCTCGTTCGTACTGTGTTTGAACTTTGCCAAGCATAAATTTTTATCAATTTTTTTTTGTTCTTTATGAAGAAAGACAAACATTTCCAGGTTACGAATAACCTGACAATATTTGAAAATCTTCTACTACCATCAAAGTAAGCGGAAGATGTTGCTTGTGTCGTGATGGAAGATATAACCAGCCGAGGGATTGAATTCACGACGCCTGTGTGGGACCCAGATGCGATGCCAACTTAGCCAGTGACCATTCATAAAATACATCCATATCGTTTAAATAGTATTTACCAAGACTATGTAAACGTTTTATTGGGAATGTAAACTATGGTTAGAATGAGAAATACAAGTGTAAAATTTTAATGTTTGTCTAGTCGTTCGATAAGGAATACATGTAGATTGATTAAATGCAGGAGTTCAGAACAAACAAATTAAGAGTTAAATAATTTTAATAAAAAGGTTTGTCCTTTTTTTATTTCATATGTATTTATTATATGTTTATTATTTGTATTATAAATATTATCTTTTAATATGGGTACAAATTTAAACAATTTTTAGCAATGTATTATTTTAATGGTCTCTCACAAAGGTGGTACGAGAGGAAACTTTACTTAGAGAGTAAAAAAACACCAACACATCAACACAAACGATTTTGTTTGCAATACGTTTGGTTCTGAACTAGCGCTTTCAGGATTATCACGGAGATTCTCAACCTTAATATTGTTTATGTTTACATACAAGAATATCTAAAAACCGTTCACACCTCGTCACAAAATAAAGTTTTGAATTAAAGAAATTTTGTTTACTATTGATTTTGTCCAATACTGTCTCGAGTGCAACTATTGGTAATGTCCAAAGTTAACGCAGTTCGTATCAATTAATTATTTGAAAAGCTCTTAATTCAAACTATTGGAATTTCGACACATTATTAATTGATAGATAATATCAGTTACGCTTATTCTGTATAAAGTTGTATGCTAATATTATTCTACAAACGGGGAATAATTACTGACCTCGGCATGTAGCTATTACACCTCAATCACTAGACTTCGAAGAGTGTACAGGCAAATCACTTTAAACAGATTCTTGCTTATGTAGTGGTGCACACCGATAGTCGTTCAAATTGGTTCAAACTAGTTTGGAACATTCGCCCGTAGTCCAAACAGAAATCCTACTATACTATTCACCACTACCCAAGCAATAATCTCTTGAAAATGATTCTACTTTACCTATAATATATATGTATTAGATATATCCATATTTAACATTAATACACCAACAAGGAAATAAACAAGGAGAATAAAATACATTTTCTACATTAAAGCCTATCACACAAATACGGGATATTTATCTCCTTTACAACATGTTTAAAAATATTTCTAATTTTGAGTGACTGAATCAAAATATTGAAGACAGGTTAGTTTATCGTCATTGCATGCTAAAATCCGAACAATTGATATTAATAAATATCAAAACTCACTTCCGTTACTTCTATATTTTCAGAAACAACATTTGGTCATGTTCTTCGGTAAATCGATACTCATTCAAAATATAAATTACAGAGCGCACAAAAATTTACTTTTCTAAATATCAAATCAATAAATTAAGGTTGTTGATTTTTATTTACTTTAATTAGACAAGTGGGCCTCACAAATAGCCTCGCGGGCCGCACGAAATGGACGCGGGTCGCGGGTTATGCACCACTGAATTAAATAATTTTTGTAATTATCTGTTAATACAATGTGTATTTTTATTGCATGTTACTATAACAATTAGTATAACTATTTGTTCTAAACATATAATAAATTGTTTTAATCATTAATTATTAGGTTGTTATGATAACCCACATTAATTAATCAATTGTTCACATTAATCACTTGTATGTTTTACTATTGACATCCATTGAAATCGCATTGTTTTGTGCAATATATCAATGCACGAGCTAAAAAATACTTTTCTAATTTTCATCAACAATTACCTCCGGGATGCCCTGACAGTTCCAAGGGAAAAATGCCGAAGCACAACAAAATTCATAAAAGTATAAATTATTAATGGTTCAAAGTTAACCTTGACGAGGTTTTTTCACAATTTTATTTATTAGAGCAAGAATAATTATTATAGGAATGTTACTAAATATGTCTGCAAATGTTAAGAAGTTGGATGGAAAACAATTGAAATTTTGCAGCGAATTTCGTATTTCCCAACAGCAGTAACTATCCTCAGAAGGTAATTTTGATTTGTGACGGTTTTGAAAGGTCAATGAAACAAGTGATTTTGGATGAGGTTTTTTTTTATTATTTACATCAACTTATGTAGGTGCAGTCTGTAAAAATCGTTTGCTGAAATTGTAATAAATACGTATTAACAAGTAGGTGCATGAAAATGTGGATGATATTTAAAGTAAAGGACGTACATTTTTTTTAAATAAATCAATTTTTAAGATGGTTAGGTTCTCTTTTCCTCTACGAAAATGTTTTTGTAATGCGTTACTTCTACATTAACTCCACACTGAATAATTTCCCTCGGGGCCTACGTCATCTTCGGGGATGCTGTGTGGAGGGTCTTTTTAAGGAAAGGAAGGAGAGGAAGTTCTGGGAAGGAAAAATGTATCTGGGGTGGGTCGTAATCTGGGGGTCAGTGTGTTCAGGAGTGACGGACGCATTAATCCATCCCCCCCACTGTGGTGAAAAGCGATGACATGAGAGAGTCCGGTTGTAGAGGTCAAGGGGTCTCCCTCGACCGGCCTCTCCGAATTCAGCTAAGGCGCTTCCGCCGCCAAGACCTGGACCTGCCTCACTCCGTGATCCCGGACACCCCTTCTAAGTCACCAAACGAAGCGAACCACTCTGAGTGACCTATGGCGCAAACACTTATATATTATGTTTGTTCATTTATACTTATATAAATATGCTTAAAATTAATCTTAAATAACTATGTATAAAAGTTCAGTCAATATTTGAACATCACTCTCTTAAGCTAATTGAATCGAATAATATGATGAAACCAAGGAGCTTAAATATATTAAAATGGAATAATTTTCAAATCACGAAACTTTTGATTTCTTAAATAAACAAATAGTATTTATTAAACACTTTTATATTTAACGAATAAATAAATAAATACTAAGTTATCTATTTACACAAGGTAAGTAATTGAAATTTATTAACGAATAGCCAACATTGCGATATATTTCCTTTCATCTTTGAACATCTTAGTAATCTGGTTCGACACTCGAATAAAATATTAAATACATTTATTTATAGACGCTATGAAATGTAGCATGAACAAATCAAGTATCGTGTGGAATAATGCAGACACCTGCCTCGGAATGACGTTCAATTCTCTGTATTTTCAATTGAGATTATCAAAAAAATAAAATATGAAACAACAAAAAACAGTATCTTTGAGAGAAAGGTCCTCTAATACCTTATTCAGTAAAGTTTATTTTCTCAACGGTTGTTTAATAAACCAGTGCTGAAAAAACTAAAAGCCACCAAAACTCTTGAAGTTTGGCAAAATAATAATGTCGAAAATAAAACTGGTTCTATTGAAACACGAGATCGGTAACAAGGTATCTGTGTGTTTCTAGACAGCTCCAGATGTATAAAAATAATATTTGATCTTGAAAACGTAACTTTTTTTATTTTCATTAAAAACGCGTCAATTTGGTAATTAATTGTGTTGAGGTTTTACTCAGCGTATCCCAAAAACAAAGGAGCAGTTGTGCGGAAATTGAGTGTACCTTTATGTTACCTATGTTACCTTTTTATCATTCAGTAATACACAATATAGCTTTATTCTCTTTGATCAATTGTCATTTTCAGGTTTTCCTTCACGAATGAATGCCTGTCGTGTAGAGAATAACACTATGAATATAACTGCATTCATAACTCCGAACTGTCAAAATCGCACAAGAGCCTTTTTGCTTTTGGGACAATCGATTAAACAGGTCGTTTGCAAATTGATAGGAAAACTTCATCAAAATTACCAAAATGGATGCATTTATTTTGATCATTCCGTTCAGGGGCTAGAATCCACTTAACTTTTGTATTATGAAAGATTTACATTCGACGTGTACCTAGCATTGGAAAGTTTTTTTTTTAAATATTACTCGTAATGGGTCATATCAGTCGTAGATTTTTAGTAGTATTACATTAGTTATATATTAATACGGTAACGTAACGACGAAAGCAGGTAGCGAGAGTGATTTCGGTGTTCAACCGAAATTCTAAACAAAAATTCAAAAAATCAATACAAAAATTTGCGGAGAACAGTAATATTTTTTCTTTTGGTATCCGAATTAAATCATTTCTTTTTTTTTGTTACGTTGAAAGTATTAAACATGTTAACTCAATGGAAACAAAAAACAGTAAAAACTATTTCGATGTACTCGTATAAATAATAAATCTATCAAAGATTCAATACAAATATAACCAGATAATATGTCCTTCTTCAATAAAAGTAAAAATCAACGTGTTTCGAAACCAAAGGTTCCCTCATCAGGATACAAAGTACAGGTACTGAATTTAAAATTACGTATTTATACCTACTTTGTATTCTGATGAGGGAATCATTGATTTCGAAACATGTTGATATTTATTTATTAAATAGTGGTTGATACAAAATAACTCAAATTTTTAATACATAATATTTCCGCCACTTGATGAAAGGCATTTCTAATGTGTTATTAAAAAAAAGTATTGCACTTAGTTTACTAAACGTAATTATACTAATGGAATTTATACTTATAGCTAAAATGGCAAATCATGGAGCCAATAACGGGTGGCTCAGTAAAAAAATCATTAGTTCTTCAGCGCATTTGAATCCAAAGAGGATCTGTGTTGAAAAAAAATTGACCTTGGGGAACTTATAGTGATATACATAATACGAGCAAAGCATTTTACAACCGAATTAAATTTTGGTGAGAAATGCTCAATAATTATGAAATCATAATCCTACAGTTTTGTACGGATCAAAATAAAAATAAGCTGAGAAACTGAAACCTTTTTACTGCGCCATCCGGTATTAATTTTAAAGATTCACCACACTTTTGCGCAAAATTATCATCGAAATTAGACAGTTCATCAAATTGAAATCACCAAAGTATCGTAAGATCATCTCCATCATTATTGGGATAACAAAGGCACGATGATTTCTGCCATAAACCGGAAATCAGAATTCCGGAAAATCCCAATCGACCTCAGTGATTTGAATTTGTTTGAACCCAAATCTAATTAATTACTTTTTTTTACAAAATCTTTACTTATCTACGTAGTTAAATTTAACGACTAAATTTAACGTGTTTTTCAGTATAAAAATGTCTATGTTAAAGAACACATTTCTGTGGGCGGTAGGACTTCCCATGATGTTCTCGTGACCCGAAGTAGAAGTCCACTGTACAAGTATCGTGCTTTAGAGTAAACCGGGAAGAAAGTTATCACTGGTACAGGAACTGGTGGTGATAGTATCTGAAGAAACCTGAAAAATAAAACAAAAATAGTTTTGTAAAATATTTGTTGTGCATGATAAAATTACAATTTTGTAGGATTCTTCTATTGAATTTTATTCCTATAAAGTGTTAATGATAATTGAAGGGAACACACCATGTTAAAATGTTAGAACAATGGGTTAAAAATAAGTTAGAGCTTGGTGGGAAGTAAGAGTTAATGTGTGGTAACAATTATATGATCTTTTTTCAGTAAAGTTATAAGAAAAAAATATTTTTTTACGGTAACTCCATACAGGAGACCCCGAAGGAAATAATTTCCCTCAAGGCCTTTGGGGAATATCGTCTTTGGGGATGCTGTGTGGAGAGCCTTTTAGAGGATAGGAAGGAGTAAACTTGGGTCTTGAAGAGACTTATATTGTAAGATGGAGGAAACACAGAGGCCGGCAGATCATTCCACAGTCGAGCTGTTGAACACAGGAACGAGTCGTAAAAGCGAGCCGTTCTCATGTGACCCGTAAAATTTCGACTGTGTGCAATGTTGGTCACCCGTTTGGCGTATTTCCCGACTATGCACCGGTGCCGAAGGGATCAATGACGCTAGTTCCTCAGAGCATCTTACATTAACCGACGTCTGTGCTCCAAAGATTGCAATCCGTTTGTTAAGATCGGCGAATCTATCAAACGGACCGCCCGTTTCTGCACAGAGTCAAGTGTTAATTATATACGAGGTGTGTTCAAAAGAAAAGGTGAATTTTGAATTTTTTCGCAAAGTATTTATTTATTCATCAATATCCATTTTCTCCCCTTCAAAGTAATCCCCCTCAGATATAATGCACTTATGCCAGCGCTTCTTCCAATCCTCGAAGCACTTCTGGAATGCGCTTTTCGGTATGGCTATCAGCTCGTTCTTCGATTCTGACTTTATCTCATCAATTGTGGCAAAACGCTTTCCTTTCATTGGTCTCTTCAGTTTCGGGAATAGGAAAAAGTCGTAGGAAGCCAAATCTGGTGAATACGGTGGTTGAGGCATGATTACGGTGTTGTTTTTGCCAAATAATCACGAACAAGCATTGATGTGTGAGCTGGTGCATTATCGTGATGCAAAATCCATGATTTATTTTTCCACAATTCCGATCTTTTGAGCCGTATTGCTTCACGCAAACGTTGCATAACTTCCTTGTAGTATTCCTTATTAAACGTACGACCTGTTGGCAAGAACTCCTGATGCACCACAAACCTTCACATTTGATCGAACTTGGCGTGCTTTTTTCGGTCTTGGCTCTTCTGGCCGCTTCCATTGGGATGATTGGGCCATGGTTTCGACGTCATAACCATATACCTACGTTTCTTAACCAGTTATGACCCTTTTGAGCAAATCTGGATCGTCGTTGACGTCATTCAACAACTCCTGAGCGATAGTAATGCGACGTTGCTTTTGCTCAAAATTTAGCAATTTCGGAACAAACTTCGCTGCCACACGTTTCATGCCCAAAACATCCGAGAAAATTGCATGCCATGAGCCGATTGATATGCCAACATCCTCTGCAAGTTCCCTAATAGTAATTTGACGATTTTCCAAAACAATTTTCTTTACTGTTTCGATGTTTTCTTCGTTTGTTGACGTGGTTGCAACTCCAGGACGCTCATCGTCATTAACATCTTCTCGGCCTTCTGTAAAGCGCTTGTACCACTTATAAACAATTTTTTGAGACAAAGTAGAATCGCCGAATGCCTCAGTCAACATTTTAAGTGAGTTGGAGCACTTTATTCCATTTTTAACGCAAAATTTAATACATATTCTTTGAAATATTTTTTTCAAAAGTAAAAAAATCGAAGAACACACAAAAACGTGACTAACCTTTCCAGTTGTCAAAAACAAACCACTAATCCAAAATGGCTGATAATGCTAACATATGATAAACATATGTGTACCAATATAACAAAAAAAAATCGATAATCGAATGTACACAGCCCGCGAAAATTCAAAATTCACCTTTTCTTTTGAACACACCTCGTATGTTATTTTTAATCAAATGGAAACAATGTATCTAAGGAATGACACATATTTTTCGGGCTACGGTATACTTCTAACAAAAAGATTTACTTAATATTTTTTTTATATATTTTTTTTACTTTGCTTCCAAAACAGAAATTATGAAAAAAATGTCTTCACCCCATCGAGGTTATACAAATCAGAACTAAGAAAATACAATAATAATATGAAGTATGAGTAAATATAATTTTAAAAACTTTCATTTGGGTGCTGCTGGTATTTTGTTTTTGTTTATTTAGGTGACCAACAGTTCACATAATAAATGAATTATAATAAATAATTGATATAAATTTGACCATTACAGGTTTCTACTTGGGTATTATAAATGAAATCATAATTAAATTAAAAGATAATAAGGAACTCCAGTCATTTTTTTATCAATAATGGCGTTCAAACTTAAATACCAGTATATTTCGTTTTTTTTTCTAAAGTTAGTTTTCATAGTTAAAATAATTTTCATATTTTCAATTTTTCAAAGGTCACAAAACGCTGCGAATCTATGACCAGTCGGTTTTGATCAGTTTTGAATTTAGAATTTTAAATTTCAAAACACGGATGAGCCTTACCGTACATAATTTTATATTCTATTCATAGTAAACCATAACTAAACATTATGTACCTTTTTAGAAACATTAACTCGAAAAATAATAATAGTATTGATCATTAATTAACATTAACAAAATATCCATATTGACAATGAATTTGCTCATGAATACTCTAATTTCTCTAATTAATAATAGTTTTTTTTATATCTGATAACAATTATTGAGCTTAAAGACACCCAAATTAAGTTTAAATTTCACCAAAGCTAAAAAATGCATATTTAAAAAACGAAACAAAATCGAAAAATAAAAATCTCAGTACTAATCCAAAATCAGAATACACACCAATACAACTAGGTGTTTTGATGAGTTGATTATTTATTAACTTTTAAATAAGGATTTATAAATTGTACGTATAATTAATTACATATAGTTGAAATGTATGTGTGTGATTTTATATTAACAAAAGATCAAGAAAAATAGTGTATGTATATAATGAAGAAAAAAGTATGAGGCTCGATAGGTCGCCGGTGTGACTTTATGGAGTGTTAAAGATGTCAAATTATAAGTAGTGCGTGTTTAAAATGTGTGATGCCCGATGGATGAAGGAATTTTGCTTAGAATTAGTGTTGCATCGAGGGAGGCTAAGAATTTTGTCACATCTGATTAGTCTGTTAGGAACTCATAGGTGGATCCATTGTAGGATCCATTGTAGTCTATATATCTGAACTCTGTGTCCGACAAAACCCAGGTGATAGACAGCTTTCTTTGAGGTCAGCAGATTTGAATGCTGCTAACCGATTAGTTGAACCCTCTCGGTCAAATAAACCCGTGTACTATGATCGCGCTTTTTGTATATCTTTTTCTTTTTCTTTTTCTTTTTCTTTTTCTTTTTCTTTTTCTTTTTCTTTTTCTTTTTCTTTTTCTTTTTCTTTTTCTTTTTCTTTTTCTTTTTCTTTTTCTTTTTTCTTTTTCTTTTTTCTTTTTTTCTTTTTCTTTCAATCCTCCATAGCTTATTTAGTTGCGGTTTTCTCTCCTTGTTATTTAATTCCATTAGTATTCAGTGAAAAACCATGTATATAATGTCATATAATTTTCTCTTGTTATTTGTACCTACTATATATTTGATTATTTACACCCTTAATTTCTAAATTGTTATTTCATAATACCTGCTCATGAATATTGTATGTCATAGTTTAATTTGCATATTGTATATATATTATAATAACAGATATACTATGTAGTATATATGTTATTTTACAATTATATTAGGTTAGGTTAGTAAGTGTAAACCGCACTTGAGGTGAACCTTCACAAAACTGCGCTATAGAAATTAACTCTTATTATTATTATTATTAGGAGTTCTGAGAAATCTGCGGGGGATCTAGCAATTTTCTGAAGAAAGTGTAGATCTATCTGCCTTGATTCTTCGATCTTCCAACGACAACATTATAAAAAACGCGGCCGACACTTGATAATTTATATGGGAACGGTAACTACGAAAATTTAGGTATCGTAGAAAGCAATTTTCAACAAGTTCTAAGTTGTGCACATGTTTTGTATTGTGGATTCCATACCTGTGACGTACAGGTGATATTTAAGTTCCCTACAGAAGGTTTAGTTAACAGACCTCATTAACCTTTTTTTTAAATAGACAATTATGTAGATTACATATTGTAGGTGGCACTACGTCAACAGAAAATAAAAACGAAAGTACAAAATCGTTTAAAACGAAATCAATAACTAAAACGTATGAAACATCTTATTTTCAAGTATTTAATGGATTTACTGGTTTTAACCCACAACATGTCAAATATCTTGTACTTCTATAATTACATTTACATACTCGCGTAGGTTGACTTACGTATATTATTTCTTATCATATTTAAAAAATATATATAATGTAATATCGTTGTTCCAAACGTATTCCGCTTTGTATGAATATTTTTTAAATAATTAGAATATTCTATGTGGATGTACCTGGCGCCATCTGTGATTGTTATATGAGAGTATATTATTAATCTGGCGGCGCACGTGCCGGAGCTGTCCATCCGAAAAATCCCAGTACCAAACAAAGGGCACTCGGCCACTTAATTAGACGTTAGCATTGCAGAATTTAATACAGCCCTTAAAGGGGGGGGTGTACAATGTTAACATTTAAGCCCTCGGAGCTGAAACAGCGTGAGATCGTTTTTTCCACAGTAATATGCTCAATGAATGTAAAAATTAATTTCGTCATTATGTTATCATTTAATTATTTTACTTTCAATTATAAGTAAAAAAAAAATATTTTTAAAAACGGCTTGTCATTGCAGAACTGAGTCTGACATTTAAAAGTAGATAAAAATTGATGGGACAGCGATCGTTTAAAATGTTTTAACACAAAGATGGCTTTTAGGAAAATCGAAGTAAGTTTTAACAAACACAATTATCCAAGTGCATTTGTTTCACTTTACCCAAACGTTATTCAGAAATTAGTGAAAGGATATGATTCGACATCATATTATAAGATAATGTTGTCTTTAATTTTTTTTTATTATTTAACATTTTGTAGGGAAGAATTAGATGGGAAGGCTATTTCTTTTTTTTATTTTATGTTTCAAAATAACTTAGAATAAGATGTTAAATAAATAAAAATAAAAACTAAATAAAAATTCACAGATCAAAATTACAAATAATAAGAACGTAAAGAATGAATTATGGTGTGTTGCATTGTTTCCCTAAAACTAACTATCACAGGCGAATATGTGAAAACATTGGAATGCGAAAAATACATTTCAAAGACAAATTGAGTAGCTTGATATTGCCACAGTAATGAAGAATTTTTTTCTTTACTACTATTTGTACATAATTAGATAAAGAATAGAAAATAATATTTGTACAGCGCCCTTGAGGTGATTTTTCACAAAAACGGCGCTTTGCAAATCATCCAATTATTATTATTATCCATATTTTTGCTTTGATAATCAATATCATTTGTTAATATAATACGTATATTGATTTTTTTAAATAATAACACAGTGTGTCCTAAAATTTTGAACATCTAAAGTTCCTAACTTAAACGATTGAAATGATACTACTAATAATGCGAAGTTTCCTTCTTGTGAATTAAACAAGAATTCAGAAATGGACAGCGGCTATCACATTGTTTAGATTAATAATTGAACACGAGGGTTGACCAAGAAACTTCCATCATTCATACCCACCTTATGAAATGGAATTCTACTTAGAGGTAAAGGGGTGGGAGAAGGGTGCAAAAGGGAGGGGGTGGATCTAATCGACCCACTAAAAATAATAGTTCATAACAAGATTTATTTACTTTGACAATAAATTTAGTAATCAGATCGTGTCCTCATAAATGATGAACGGAACAGACGAGATTCTGAAGAACACCATTTAACTAATCTAGGAGTACAGTCGGATATATTTAAATCTTCACCTGTATAGCATGTGTTGACAGATGAAGTAACTCGGTTCAAAGTGCGTACGATACTAATTATAGTAAACGCAAAATTAATTGCGCGAAGAAAAGGAACCGGTCTCGTATCTTGAAGTGTCAGAAGACTGCCTCAAAAAAATTCTCACTTTTAGAACCATTCGTAAGACACATGTTTTTTAAAAACCTCAACAAGCAGATAAACTAAAATACAAACTAAATAATTACGACATAATTTGAAGAAAACGTCGCCATTGGATGGTTCCCTCAAAGCTTATTTATATGTTTAGAAGAATCTCCACAGCTTCCAACAAACGTTAAGATTATGGATAGTGATGGAAAGATATTGCTCAATATATAAAAATCAATGTAACCTTGTTTGTTTGTTCATCCTCGATTTTCTCCAAAATTACTTGACCGGTTTCGTTTAAAATGGCACGGTTTATTCTTATTAGTGCCGTGAAGGTTTAAAAAGTAGTTTAAATGAAATGCAATATGTAAAACTGTTGCTATAAAATTAGTATCAACAATATTGAACCCGCCATGTTTTATTTAGGTTAGCCAATAGATATAACACTCTGGTTAGAAACAGACTGCACATTCAAAAGAAGAAGGTTTTTTTGGGGTAGAATATTTTCAAAATGGAAAACACCAGTAGGTACCTACTTAAAAACTTTATGATTTAGATATATTTTAAAAAATTGAATGAAATAAAATATTCAAATGAATGTTTCTTTATTTGGAGATAGTTACTTTCGCTGTCAAATCAATTATGGCACCCTAATGACAAGCAAGAATTAACAACTTCATAACTTAATTAAACAAAAAAAATCCCGAGCAAGGCCGAGTACACATCAGCTAGTTGCTCAATATAATCATAATAAGGGTTAATTTCTGTAAAGCAGTTTTGTGAAGGTTCCCTCTACTCATTCTATTCATACAGGCAGGCTTCATCTATTGATTTATAATCGATAACGTCTTCATCGATTAATTTCATTCGTGAAGCAATCGAAGGTTAACATGCATTTCTCTGACATGAGTCGATTTAAATTGTTGAGATGCCAGCAAATACATGTATTTCAAATTTAAAAAAAACTCCAATGCAAAAGAAAACATTCGGTTTAAACACCTTTATTATAAACCTATTCAAATAAATAAATAGTAATTATTTTGCTAGCAGTGGCGTGCAATCCATAACATCTAAAAAGCTAAGCACACCCTAAAAAAATTATAGAAAATATTTTTCATTATATCTTTTTTTTACGTCATTATCGTTTTATTCGATTTGTCATGTTCAACTAGAAACAATTGAGTTGACTCTCAGCGGAAGCATTTATTTGTAAATATAAGAAGTTAGAATTTTTCATGATACGTGTCCGAGGATTTGATGACAAATTAAATCAGCATGCCTTTTAATCAAAATGTCAATGCGAATGACTCACCAAAAATGAAGTAAATATAACATCTTATATGGGTCGGTTTGCGTAAAATACTGATACTGAATATATTTTTCAAAATCTTATTTTTACTGCCCTTATTTAGGGGATACTTTCGTATGATTCATGTTTATCCCACGTGCACTCGCCACGCACGCGTCCGTCATTGTTCAAAATACATATCTATGGCTATCTTTCCAATAATTTCACCCTTCTTATCGAAACTCGAGAGGGCTTGTTCCTTCTCCTACCTGCATTGTTCTCCTGGCCAATTTGTGCTTTAAATTATACACCCCTTGTCCGGAGTGACCGGACTGTAAGGGTGGACAGGCCGTATGGGGTAGGGGGTGGGATTGGGTGGGAATTATAAGGGTGGGTGGTCCATCGTCCAGTAGGGTGGGGGATGGTCAGCATCAGTCAAACACCCTCTTCAACTGACTCATTAGCCAAATCAATCCAACTAGAAAATCATGTATTTATTTCATGCAACACCGAGTGTTGCGGAATATTTTAATAATTAGGCAAGATTTTAATGACATTGTTTGTCTGAGCGACATACCCTAAAATAGACGTAGCAAAAAAAATATTTTCAGAAAAGCGTCGATTTTGAAAATGTTACTATTTTCTAAAGATTTGTATAAAACAGGAAGAGTTTCAAAATGCTCGATAATTTTGTTCGCTGGAACTACTGGAAAATATAATATACTATTTGTGTATTTCCTTTATTTAAGACGCAACGTATTGAATAAAGAAATACTGTACAACAGATTGAATTTTCATAAAATAACTCTACCTACTTGTATAAAAAAAGCAAATAATTTTAAGTCAGTTCTGTAATGCTGCAGTATTTTATTAATTAATTTTTGATAACCTCTAGTAGCAGATGCCAGACGAAAAGTTTGGTAATAAAGACGACATGATAATACTAGATAGGTGAACAGTGATTTTACATAATGTCTTACATGACCAAAGTTCACTAACTCTGAAATAATTATAGCAACGCGAAGGTCTGGAAAATTAGCAGGGCGTTATTCAAAGAATGGCCGCAAGTTATGGCGCTCTGTCATTTCCATGTTACAATTGGGAAAATTTTAGACAATAAAGAACGTGAGGGAGACGTGATTTGTAAAATAATTAAACTATAGCATTTCATAGACCACTTTACATGACTTTAAATAACCTGATGTTTTGTCATAGTTTATATAAGTTTGTATTATATAAATAATATTAATCAATAACACTTTAAAAATAATAAATTAAATGACACGTAATGTTATTTTGAAATTAGTTTGAAATCATCAACTGCACATAAAATTATTTCCGTAGCCACGTAGCATATTGAATGTAAAAAATAAATGAGTGACCTCTATCGGTGAGAAATGAAAACAAGATATTTTGTATGCTATTAATTTATTAGAAGTAGGTATGTGTTAAACTGCATTAAATTGCAGAATAAAAAAACAGATGGATTAACTCAACAGAATGAAGCATGTTCAAGGATCCTATAAATATTGGTCTTAATGTTTTTTCTCTCAGTCATTCATCTTTTCTCGTGATACCAAATTAATTATTGTATTTATAATAATAATTTTGATATCTCATGTAGGCCTAAAACTATGAAAACATCAATAGTGAAGGTACTAATTATTATTTTACCAGGGAGTGTAAAGAAAGTATTTATCCAGAGATCTCCATGAAAAATGAACTCCAATACAATTACAGATATTACGTACTATTTGTACTAAACTTGTATGCTCTCACTTTCAAGCTCATCCTCACATTATAGATTATACCCATAACATTAAGATTATTAATATGTAGGTACCTAACGTTATTCGTATCCGTTTGTCTTAGAAATAACCGTCCGCAATTAATTCAAGAAATTACAAATCTTTATCCCCAATTCCAACCCTTACAACTGAGGGTGGGTTATGGTTAAACCCCGTTCAGATAATCTTACTTCACCCCTAAGCGTCTTGAATGACGGAGGTCATCACTTCCACATCTTCTTAACCTTTATCACTTAACTCTGACACTTGGAGGCGATTTCCATTCTCTCTACTGCTGCCTGTGTCAAATTGTACCGAATCAGATTTTATCTCGGAGTAACTGACAGCTCTAACGCAATTGGACGTGAAACATACAAACCAATTTATTTTTATTTTATAATAGGGTTAGACACAAAACTTCAGCTGACTTCAGATTTTTTGACAGTGCGTTGACGGGATAGTGTGCATGGTAAAAAAAAAAAGTTTTTAAAATTAAAAAATCTTGCTAAGTAAACAAGAAAAGCGTTATATTGCGAGCCCTTTGTGATGTTATCGAATTTATCCCGATATTTCGCCATGATTCACAGTTAAAAAAAAGCTGTGAAAAAATATTTTTTCATGCGAAGCGGTAAATTTGTAATGTGACATTATAATTTTAAAATAAAACAATGACTTATGCAATGGTATATCTGAATGATCTAGAAGTTGAAAAATTATTTCTATAAAATCTTTGTTATTTCTTACGGCTTACTTTAACTATAACTTCAATATTTAATACTTAAAAACGGAAATATTCTTCTACTCATACCATAACTCTAAAATTTCCATTAAATATTGTGCTTTCTTGCTGTTACAGTAATTATAATAATTAATATTCTAGTACTCTTATTGACTTAAATTATTCATATTACCCACACACAGGCAGCGACTATGTGTGTTCCCATTTCTTACTATTATGTTTTAAGCAATCACGCATGTAAAATAATTGTACATAATTTATGTTCTATTTTATATTAAAAACTGTGGGAAAAAAAAGAAAAAAAAAGTATTCTACTGCCTTGAAGAAGCTAAGGTTGTAGTGAAACCGCTCGACAACAAATTAAAAGTGATATAAACAAAGTTACTGTTTTATTTCAAAATTAGAAAAAACATGTTATTGATTTATTCAAACGTCACAATAACAATAACACCTTACCTATGAGTTTTTCGTTCAAGTCGCTAGTAAGAGATTCAGCGTACGTATCAAACAATAACTACAATTTGTGACCAATAGTATTTCATTTAGTATTCCATTTATTTTATTTCGGATAGAGATCAGTTAAAAAAAAATATTTTAAGTAATTTTCTTTGGAGGCATCATGAGTCAACACATTCGCTTCTATCAAATCTCAGCACGACATCTGCCAAACATCGGAGTTATTATATTATTCCAAGCATTCAATGGAAACTCTAATGTACATTTAATTATGAGGAGAAGTGTAACAGCGTTAAAATTCTTACTTTCTGATAGGAACGAAGAGAGAACTAATTACGTGAATGTTAAAAATTACAAGTTTTTTCTAAGAACTGCTACTAGATGATGTGGAGTGATGGATCTGAAGATATAAAAATACAACGCGTTAGATTTAAATCCATGGACAATGATTGAAAAACATTATAAAAATTGTACAAGTTTGTCAATCAAATAAATTTGTTGTCTTCAAATTTGTGGTGACTTCAAAATGTTGTAAGAAACGTAATTGCTAAATGCTTTTTTTTAATTTAAATTGACCTTGATAAAACTTTTGTAACTACAAGTAAACGTAATCATCAGCATGAGAAAATTTGAGTTTTTTGTTTGTCAAAAAAACACAAGCACTATTTTTGCCTGAAATTCAAATATTCAAGTATGAGGCTGTCATTATTAAAATTGAGATAAATGGCATGTTCTGACATTCGTACGATGGAAATTGAGCACTCGAGAGGAAAAATATCTTACATATTATTTCAGAAAGACTGAATTTTTTTCCTTTATAATTTTGTCCGAAAGGGATAATTTTAGTATATACATTACGTGAAGATAATCATAATGTCAGCATAAAAGAATTTGTTACTATTTTTTTCGCTAAGTAATCTTTTGATTTGAATAACAGATATATGGAATTTACTTTTCTAGTTACGTACGTCCTGTAAAGGGTATTTTTAATTTGTCTGTTAAAGGTTATTTGTCTAATTTTCAACAAATAGCGATTTATGGCTTCGCGCCTAGGTTGGTAAATTATTATTATTAGCGCTTATTACCGTCAATTAAATAATTAAGCATAATTATGGTACGCTTCCATTGATAAATTGAGTTTTGAAAAGTTATAAAGGTTGGTTGTCATCCATAATATTGTATCACGCATTAATAGACATTATTGGATTTCTTCACAAAAAACCAAGTTATAGACCATATTAATCTCTTTGAAATTATGAAAAGCATTTCCAATCTCATTCGAACTACATTATGCTCTGTACCTTTTGATCTCGACTACGACACGACAGACGATCCGTCGGGACATAATCCCTCTACCCCCCTCCCCGCTACTCCTGTCATAAAAAGCATGAATTTGCCATTCGCCACCCTTCCAGTAAACTACCCCCTCGACGTGTCGCGAGTATGACAAGCCTTACCGCCAGATCGGCACTTCGCTTTTTGTCACAGATATTCAAATGTTCTTAATTCGAATACAATTGGCCCGCTTTTTGTGGCGGCGTCATATTTCATCCATTAGCAGGCTCTGTGTTGTTCCTTTTAATCCGTACCCAATCTCTCCCCGTTTCGATTTCGTTTTGATATGAAAAAGGGTTTGTCGAATTTTGCGTTGACATTAAGCTAATGTTATATATACGCTGCGAATGAGTTTAGCGTTTACTCCATTGCTTGGGAGTTTTTGGTGATTGGATAATTTTCACGACAAACTTTGATTTATTAAAAATCCTATTCGATACTTCGGCATATTTGAAAGGGGAAAAATTATACGTTTTGCTCAGGTTGCCAAAAAATGGGTACATTTATTCCAATCTTCAATTTTAAGAGAATTATTGCTATGATGGATGAGTTGAAACACATATTTTTAAGATTTGAATTTCTTTATCGCATGGAAACGAGATGTGTGCATAGGTGGGCATAGAGATAATCATTGTTGCGCTGGAAAGAGACCATCACTCATGTTCTAAAGGCAAAGTTGCGTTGCTTGAATCGGCAAGCGTCATTATAGGTATTTAGTAACTATATTCCTTTTTGTTTCTTAATCATAATTAATTACCAGAATAGTAATCTCATTATTTTCATACTAAAAGTGTCAACACGATATTCGACTACTGTACGGCATTCGTAGATTACGTACAGTACTCGAATATCGTATTGTAGATTCGTAGATGATTTTTCTCTTTTCAGAAGGAAACTAATGGAGGTAAACATTCCGTATAAATTGGTTCGATGTGGTCTATTATTTCTAAAACAGCATTGATCTTGGAATGTATAATATGTATATGAATAAAATATCCAGCTTTGCGGGGCCCTATTCAGAATTTAATAAAGTGGAGAGGAATGCAAGGTATTCCGCATATCGGACTGTGAGTTATCATTATTGAAATCTCTTTCAATATCAAGAGTGACCACTGGAATCAGGGGAGTTTATTCGTGGGGTGCTGTGTTTCTATGGTAGTAACAACCCGCTAGTTTGAAAGTACCTACCCAAATATCTCGAAAGCAAATTCAATTTTCCAGTTTCCTTTGTGCCATCGTGGACCCGAGTAATGGATGTCTACAGAAAAACGCATGTTTTCAAAATACTTTTTTGTTTGTAATTTTAACGTGAATGTCAATAAAAATAATAAATTATTTAATATAATACTATCTTCGTACAGTGTTTTTTTTTATTGCTACTATTTTTGTTTTCGATTTCTCATGGAAAGAGTCCACGTGGAATGCTTTTATTATGGCGAAGATTTTCTTTTAGGTCCACTTTTGCAAATTATAATAGAATTAAAAATCTTCTGATCTTCTGATTAGTAAGCATAAAGCATAAAACAAGGAAATAAAAACTGTTTCAGCTATCTGTGTTTTCTGGAGGAGAGTATATCCTGCAGATTGTATATTATTATAGTGAATATAACTTCACAGTGAATATATGCACAGGTCTTATTTATGCAAATCAGGTAGTTTTATATGAATGGATTACCATGACTGTAATAAACATGATAGGCGAGCGATTTATTTAAATCTGTTGCCTAACTTCATCCTACAGAACGATCCTATATTAAAGGTTCTTTACAATTGTAATGATTATAATAATAGTTGCAGTTCTATAGTTAATATGTAAAATAAACCACCAGAGAAAAAAACCCTGACTTTTAAACCCATTACCGATTGAGTTACAGGTGATTGATCGACATTATGACATTAATTCCGATTACAGTCAATGAGATTTCCGAGTTCATGATTATATTCGTGAACTAGACGAACTTTTCAGGTAAGCATTGCCTACTTAAAAAGTCCGAATGCATTGAGCTGTCAGGAAATGAAAATATTTCTTCATTGGTTACTGAAAATATCGAGAATTTCATCAGAAATCCAAACAGTTTACGTTACTGTTCAGAAATATAACGCATATACGGTATTGAATATTACATAAGGCTTAAATTAAAGCAGTTTCATAAATTTTACTAATACTTTAACACCTAAATACGTATTATTTCAACTAACAATAGCTTATTGATATGCTAGGAACTGCGTATATCTACTCATATTACTCAGGTTTTGCTGGGTTCCATGTAGGTTATTTAAACGATAATAAGAAAATTTCGAATTATATCAACGTTTTAATCCTGTCCAATCTAATCGAATACCGCCTCGTTTTCAGCATCAGTGAACTCTTTGTCACGTTGAACAATTTCAACCTCTCAGGTAATCGGCTAACCAAGCCATCGAAACATATTCTCGACATGGGGTGCCCAAGAATTACGACATATGAAAGCTTTAAAAACTGTATGCGATAGGTATAACCAGTGGCGGTGCGTTAGTGCAGTGAATTCCCATAAAAAGATAAAATAAACTTGTATTATAATTCGACCACACTTTAAACTGTGCGCTATTTAAATTCCATTCTAAAAATCTGAGGGCGTGTCCGAAATGAATCCCATACGCGCGTTATGAATTCAGCGACTATGGGACTATCTGTTTTAATAAATAGTTCATATAAAACATAGCTGTGGCGCTTCAGCGATATACCGTGGAAGCGCGCAAATCTGTTAGCTGCCTGGGTGCTCAGTGACTATGGAATTTTTTAAACACCAAAATTGCACGGAATAGTATTTTACAAAAATCTTTTTTTTTTTGTGATTATTGTGTTTTAATTTGTTTTTAAAATAAGTTATTTTCCTATGTACTGGAGAAGTTTATTTTATATATTAAAAACATTCAAATTCTTGTGTAAATTGTAATTTTTGTATTTAAAACATTTATTTATAACCTACAACAAAATATTCATCAGCCAAAAATTGTATCTTGTTTCTAGGTTGCTAATCTCTGATGTAAAAAAATATAATTATAGAAAAGATCAGGATAGGAGAAATTGACGAGGGAATTTTTTCCTGCTTTTTTGATCTCCCAATGAGGTAGGCCATGAACAACCACTGGGTAAACCACTATTTCAGCTTCAGACAGCAGGTACTTTTCCTGAATAATTCGATCGAAATGCATGTTTACCAACCACGTAAATAGAACTCACTTTGTATAAGCAATGGATTTCCGGTATTTTATTTGCTAGAAGAAGTATTCCTAGATACATTAAACCAAATACTCAAAATATTTTAAGGTGGATAGCTACTATATTTTCTGGTGTAATTTGGGATCCTTTTAAACAATGTGTTTTTGATCCAGTGAGCCAAATAAATGAAGGCGATTTACCTTTGTGATTATGTGTTATTATTTCACCTCAATTTGAATGAATTTAAATTCAAGTAATTTCATATAACAATGAAGAACTAAATAATTACGATGTGCTATCGCCTTTTTCTATTTCTACTTGAAGAGCGCAGTAATGATTGGCAAAAAGTTCAAACAAGTTTGCCATTAGCAGATGTAAAAAAATCACGTCCGTTATCTACTTGGAGAGTAACGGTTCCCTTTACATTCATTGTGAAGGAGCGAACCGGTTTGCCCGGATGGTGATAATTTTTCACTAAACCTTTTGCGATTTTTTTTTATTAATCTTCTATGCATTCAACTGTTAATTTTAAAACCGTTACCATTTTTTACGAGCCTGAATTCTTACTTTGTTCCTATACTGTAAATCTTGTTTCAAATTCGTTGAACAGCATTAGCTACCAGGAGCTAGTGGGAAGACGGAACCTTCAATTGAGCAATGTTATGAAGCGGATGCAAATCGGAAGAGAAGTAGAAGATTGGAAGGGAAGGTCGGTTAGTACTTAACGAGAAAGCTTTAGATTATAGCATTGCCAAAATTAAAAACGGCTTAAAGTTTTCAAGATCAAAAGTCTTTAGTTGGCTCTTTTGGTTTAAGTCGTGTTGGACCCCATTCTTGTAGAGTCAAGGTTTCAGCGCACAATGTCACTATGTGTGTTTTATTATTTTCAACAGATCACTCGTCAATTTATAGTAAAAGGTTTCTTATTTTAACATCCTTAACATTTGGGAAGATAGGAATACAAAAAAGTTTTAAGGTTGTTTAAAGAGTAATTATAAAAAAAAATATATATTATTTTAAAAATTTCATACAATAACACCATTCCTCTTGTCATGCTATGTTGTGCTAGAATATCTATTCTGCCATGTGGTATCTTGAACAAGTCGTGGCGACGACAACGGCTGAAGTTTTTAGGCACGTGTAAGGTTTTAACATATTAGCCCTGTAAATGAAAATTTATGATAAAAAGGTTACCTCAAGATGGAGGACGAAGCAAGCAATGTAGTAAGTTTAACCCCATGTCTTCCAATTTTTCGATTCTTAGTGGTGTTCAGAAACAAGGTGATAATGAAAAATTCTTCCACAACCACAACATTTCATCGAACTGTTATGTGTCAGCGAACTCTAAACCCGTTTTTAAGTCTACTTTTTTTTATAGTGATACCGCACATAATATAGTAGCCCCAATTGCGCAAAGCCATTGAGATTATGGCCTGCCCAATTAGGGGTATTTTGTGAAACGAGACGAAGTGAGGGAAAAGAAATGAATGGTGGTCTCTCACCAGAATGTTACAAAGATCTTAGTATCTTTTCACTGACGTCAGAATTAATAGACTTGTCCTAAGTACGATTTCGACGGCTGGAGGCAAAGGCCACGTGACACCCATTTTGGCACCAGCTTAGCTCATTTAGTTTTCTCGCGTCATTTTGACTGCGGTAAGCAAACTCGAAAACATTTATAAAAGGGGTCAAACTAAATACTCTTACAACATCTTCGGTTTTTGAAAACAAGACGAACCTTTTTACTTAGTTGCTGTTTTACTTAAATTGGTGATACGCCTAGCTCGCACCTCTTCCCTTTTATGTTGGTTTCTTCCCCTTGCGTGTTAGGGCAGCTCTATATATTATTAGCTCTGTGGTATCTCCCACTATGGAACGTGGTGAAAAATACACAAAATTTACAATTTATTAAAATGTATATGTGATAAAGCCGACAAATATTTTCCCTCTCCTGGTTTATAACCTGCGACCTCTCCGTACAAAACCAAAGAGCTTTCTTGCTCCACCACGGATGTCGCCACATTATTTTAATACTCGTTATTTCTAGTTGGTACCGAGGTATTCTAGTCTGATTCAATAATTTATTCAACGTCACTGCGGGTCTCCGCAAGCATTGTATGAAATCCGCGTTGCCTAGATACCGGTCTAAAGCATCCGGATTGATTTTTATTTGATTAGTTCGCCGGACCCCGCGCCCGCCCATGGGCGTACATCACATTTAATAAGCGGGGGGCTATCATGTCAGGTATAAAATGGGGGTCCACTGTACTTTGTAAAATAGCACTCTGTCATATTAGATACCGTCGTGTATGGGACGGGATATTGTTTGTATTCCAAAACAAATCTAATAAAATACCGGAGAGGGGTGGTTTGGGATTTCCTTTATTTCAAAAACAACTCACTTAACCTAATTATTGCCAACTGTCAGAATATTTTGCATGCGTTTCAGTATTTCCTGGTTCGTTACACACGCGTCGTATTTTGTCATTTAATTTGCAAAAGGTAGAGTGGGCTATATTATCATATTCCACATTAATTTCAACTCGTACCAATTTTGTGTGGGTAAATACGGCTGTACGTGTTCGAATAAGTGCAACTAAATTATACATTTTATCTCAATTGAAATTATTACAATAATTTTCTAGCGACAGACACTTTACCGATAACCACAATGGCATGTTGAACCGACGATGTTCAAATTACCTCATCAACTGTTTGATGGAGGCCTACCCGGGCTTCTTCCAGCTTCTTTGTTATCTTGATTTTGGTAACACACCACGCTGTTGAGGATGTTTGCTTTTGTATGACTATCACAATGGCTTAAGAGTTTGAAAATGGTTTTGAACGCCAAAATAGCTGTCACAATAATAAAAAATAAATTAAAAAAAACTAATTTACCGGCAGAACTTTTAATCATAACATTATTAAATTTGATTTCCTTTAATTTTCTTCAAAAGATGTCTCAATCACTTGGTGGAGTCATAATTAATAAAATAATAACAATTACTTTGTTTAAACAACCGTTTTTTAATATGTAAATATCTATGGTACACGTATCACAAGCAAAGCTCCCTTCATCGGGCATAAACAACATACTTACTAAAATGCTTGTCATTATTTTAGTAGGTATATTGTTTTTCCGAGTGAGGGGAACTTTGCTTTTGAAACATGTAGATATTTACGTGTTAAAAATAGTGGTTCAAAGAACGTAATTGTTATTATTTTGTGACTTCTTCAAAAGATTGGTATTCACTTTGTAGCGTCATTATCAATAAATGAATTAGTAATTACTTTGTAATCACTACTATATTAATATAAACATACTAACAAAGTGGTGATTGCAAAGTAATTTTTAATACATTTGTTATTATTTTACTTTAAAAAAATATTAATCACAATACCCAGTCCAAAACAGGTCTGTCCTAGTGAGATGAGTGACTTAGGCTTTTGTTTTTAAATTTCAGAATAAATAAATGTAACTTTTTTCAGTAATAAAACACAATTTTGCTGTGCTCTCTTTCTTAACTTGGGCGGGAATCGAAACTTACTCCATTTGAATAAGACTACTTACTACCCACCCGCATTCTACGCCAGTCGTCATGACAAAAATGGTATTTAACAATGGATATTTAATGCAAGAATTCCAGTATAGATAATATTAACCGAGGAAACGTGATGTATTATGCCAATATCCACGATAACAAGGACAGTAGAAAAGACCTGGGGAAGCCTTCATATTCGACTGCTACAAAGAAAAAGGAAGTAACTCACTTTAGATAATCTTGCAAGAGTCATCGTAAATGTTTAAAGTCTTCCTCATATTCTTCGGTGAGTGTTTATTTAATTTTTTTCCTGAATATGTATTAATTTAGAATGCATGTTTTGGCATCTTAAATGCATAATTGTATACTATCCACCCCTCCCTACCCGATCCGATTCCTATTGTCACTGGAACAAGAAAGGGCCGAAGGCAGTTCTATCTCACCGCTCGTCGCGAAGTTATAAATGTGTTCATTGCCGCGACCGAAGCATCTAGCCAATTCTGGATTAGCGTGAAGTTTTCAGTGAGGTGAATTAAGTGCTAAAGGATATCCACGAACAAGGTAGGCTTATTCAATTTCCGTGGCATCCTCCTGTTTCTTTCAGTCCTTCCTTCACCTTTTTTTCTCATCTAGTTCTCCAGATTAACTTCGCCGCCATTCCAGAATTGGGATTCTTTCAGAGCTATCGAAATAATGCATTTTCCCACTTCTTTATTGTATTTCTCAATATGACTCCCAGAATTGAAATAAGTCGAAAACAGTTTTTTTTAGTTAGTGCTATCTTCCTAGAGTAGTCTTTATGGGTGTGAGTGAATGGCTATTAAAAAAAACCTATTCTACTACTCCAATTTTAAAAGTGCAGTTTTGTATTGAGAATGCACGTAACATAGGAAGTCATAGTACAGTATGACATTTAGACTTATTATATTAATTATTTTACACTTTTTTATCTTGCATCTTGGAGCCTTTAACATTGCAATACCTACTACAAAACAATACAAATATTATAGGTTATAAGTACCTACCTTCACATACCGTTAGTTATTATTACTGTTAATACTATGCAGGTGGTCATAATAAAAAGAGTTTTTTTTTTTCTTTTGGGATAAACAGTGTGTGCATAATTACGATTAGTATTGTGTTAAGTATACAATTTTTCTATAGATTCACAGGTGCTTTGTCCAATCCAACCATTCAACAACTCTGGGTCCTATGGGTCTGTGTTTTGTGTAATTATTATACCTGTTTTAATGACTTATCCATATTTTTGCTTAATGTTATTTTTGGTATGACTGATTTGTGCTCTCCATTGTTTTCTTAAAAGAAACCTTTTTTTTTTACTGTGCATTATTTTCACATTTATGAGAATATCGGAAGGTTTGGTTAAAAGACCCAGACGCTCTTGAATGGTTAATACCCAGAAGAAATAAACAAGGTGTTTTGATTGAATTCTTTATTTTATTACAGAGTTTTCTTAAAATCTAAAACATGACTCGTTCATCTCAAATGTATAAATAAAAAATGACTTGTTTATAAATAAACTAACATACATCATACCTAACGTTGAGAACAGTTCTCAAGAGAGAAAAAAGACTTCATGTGAAACAAAATAAATATGAGCATTTATAAAATGCCGATTAAAATTGTCAAAAAAAATTCTAAGCCAGAATGCGAAGAATAAGAAAAATAATAATTTAATCATAGGAGCTCTTTTAAAATTACAAAACTTAATGAGAAAGAAGCTCAACAGGAACACAAAAAAATACTGATTTACTATTGACGGGATGCTGAGAAAAATTGAATTAATCGTGTTTTTTTATAAAATAATCAGCAATCGTCAGAACTTCAATACCTACAAATTGGCTATAACTTTATTTAGACCATAATCAGGTACAAAGGTCGACAGATGAACAGAGTCGCCTCATGATTTAATAAGGGTGGGGGGTTCTTAAAAGGTTTTTTATTTACATTATGATTAGGTTAACCTTACTTCTACGGGATGTATGGATGGAAGGGAGCTTTGTGTGGGTAATAAATACACGGTTTAGGACGGGATGATTTTTCTATTATTTTCATCTACTTAGATTTTACCTTGCGCGCCGGGGGGCACGAAACCGTACCCCGACGCCCCCACGATGACGCCACTGCTCTCCTCAGGTGCGCCGGGGGGAGAGGGGGGGAATACTACTGGACCTGGAACAAAACACACTCAAGTTAGTTTACGCACTCAATTACAACTACAAAAATATTTATTTGAGATGAAGAACTGTCAATTTTAACAATGTCAACACATTTTGGGGCATGAAAGTAAAATTGAGTGATTTTAGGACATGGGTTTATTTTCTCAATTACCCGGTAAACATTTCTAAACCCTTTTAGACTGTACTTAATGACGATAAGCAGTGAAATAATTGTCATTCCATCATCTTATCATTGTGTTATCCGTTTTGGGACCCTCTAATTCAAGAACTATTGTCTTAAGACAGATATTAATTAGAAATCTAATTCTGTTTGCAATGTTTCAATGGCCGGCGCCGTAAGTAGCCGTGAAACGTAATTACATAAATTTTATTCACTCAGCAGGTTGACAGTTTTTCATTCGATAAAAAAGGCTCCAGACTACAAAACGTTTACTTTTCCATCACCGTGTACGTTTTTTTAACATTTTTAGAACTGCCGCCAATCGTTTGATGCGCGTCTCATTGGCTTTAGATGTCTCAATTAGAAGAAATTCTGCTCGGAATAATGAAGAAAATGCTAATTTTGTTTGACCGACTACCGAAATAAATGATTTGCAGCAGACTATTAATCGTTCACAGAAAATATTTTTGCATTCAATATCATATCCGGCATTTGTAAGTTATCCGTCATAGTCGTTACGAAATTAGTTGTAAGGAATTTTATATCCTGCTCCACAAATTCAATATTAGTTGCATTCAGTAAAATCGATTAATAGATTATGAACTAATTTTAAACCTACTGAACATATAATTACCTATTAACTGTCAAATTTAATATCCGTGCTGAATAATTTTATATTTTATTGATTATATGGTTTAAGTTGGTTGTATATTTTACAAGTCATATCGTTAGTTTGCGAGTCTAATTTTTAAATCGCATAAAAAATAGGGAAACGTCGCTATAAATAATGTATTAGTTGTGTCCAGTTTGCGGATAGATTTTTTTTCCAGCATAGGAAACCAACAAGGTTAAAGCCTTTTCTCAACACAGCTGTGATTCTAAAACTTCTCTTGTTGCGCTATTTAAGAATTGCTTCAACTGTTGCAGCGCTTTGATCTTTTGTTATGCTTAATGTTCACCTATTGCCACTGCAATCAACTTGTGCAAATATTGCTCATTTAATTACCCGCAAATAATCACGTAGGCAACCCAAAAACATATAAACAACTCGTTCAGGCGCGTATTAAGATGAATAAAATGAAGACTACCGTGCACATATAAGGCCAATAAAAAGACATAAAAACTATATTATTTATCTGTTTAGGTATCTTGATGAAAAATCGGAACCGTTCAAGGAGTGACCACTAAGTTAAGTATTTGAAAGCATCTTTTGGCTATCGATCGATTTAACGTTTTCCCACCTTTGTATTTACCCACTTACAACATTGCAAACAAATCATTAATGAAATGTGTTAAAAACCATAAATGCTTTATCATTGGCTACTCATATACAACCAAACAGTAAAATGTGGGTAAACAGACTCCGTATCTCTGCAAATTTATACGATTAATTCATAATGAGGAAAAACGTTCACTTCCTTGAATTTCGAGTAATAACTGCATTTTATTTTAACTACAGAAAGGAATATCCACTGATTAAAGAATACGGCTTTATTTTAGTGAACTTTATACATATTTTCATAGGTTGCAATAAATCGTTGGGTATTTACGATTATTCTGATTATTGTTCGTTAGCGAGAGGTGAGTAAAACAAAAGTACATAAAATGTTTGCATTGGCAGGATAGGTACTTAATATTTTCGAAACGTTAAAATTTTACAATGTAATGCTAATTTCGTGTACGTAATAGAGTTATTAAAAATATTTCTTAAATGGTAATGTAATGCCAAAGCAATAAATATATTTCATACAGATTATTGATCGTTAAGTTCATTAATATGTAAAGCTTGATTGCAAGGGTGTGAGTAATTAAATATGGCAAACATAAGCCAACTAAGAATATAGGTATGTCAATGGGTTGCCTTGAAAAGATGTTGAGCGAAAGTTTACAATAATCTTAAATAATTGTTCACCTTGTAACTAATGCGAAATGGTAACTCAAATAGGCCTAGTTTGCTCAGAATTTATTACGGTCGCAAATACTGTTTGTTTATGTACGTAGCAATTATTAAATGACATAAATATTCCTGTCCGAATGTAACAATATTAATTAATTTATATTTGTGAAACGAACCTGTTGGAATTTTCTGAATGGAATATGTGATTGTTTTTTTTATTACTAACATTTAAAACTACTTTTTTTAATTTGTAAACAGGTACAATATTTCATCAATATAACATGGTATTTAAAATATTTTCAAATTATGTGTGTTTAATATATTTACAATTATGATGACAGAAAACAGCTCAAATATGATATTGCAATATATGGTGTAATATATATCTACTTTTAAGTAGATATAGGAGTACAACATAGAGTAATTTTATTTATATTTAAAGGGGAATGTTAAGATACGTATGTTAATACAATCGATACATAGATATGAGTGCATTAGGTAGAATAAAATTATATTTCGAAATATAATTTTCTATTAGCAACACAAGATGTGTAAGGCATTGACAAAAAACATATGTACGAGTATATAGAAATTATTTTTAGTTGTCATTGGAAGTTTATTGAATATTTTGAGTACAAATGTAATTTACGGTTTTTTAACAGTATTTATTGGTACATTTTAGAACGGAATGGATAACACAGGTTATTAAACTATTCTCAATGTTCCTTATTACAGCTGTGTAGCCAGTTTTTAAGGTTCGTCAAACTTAACGATCAATACCACTACAACCGGACTGGGAAAGCGCCCATATGCAAAATGTCCGAGAATGTTGAAACATTTTAACTTCATTTTATAAGTTTCAGTGAATGTGTGGTATGTTATTAATATTCGCCTCTGTAGCTAATTATTTGGAATGGTTTTTTTTTACGGTAACTCCACACAGGAGACCCTGAAGAAAATAATTTCTCTCAAGGCCTATATCATCTTTGGGGATGCTGTTTGGGAGGGTACTTACACTATGTCATTCCTGTATTTGTTCGTGAGACAAATGAAATATTTAGTTGTTGTATTTCATGAAGGCTATCTATGTACCTACTGTGATGTGCTTTGCACCTGTCTGTCTATCATAATTAACAAAATATGTAAAATCCCATATAGGGCGTATGTAATAAATAAATAAAAAAAATTTACTTGTACTATCACGTATAATCACTTTCCGGAATTACTGCACTTTACCTACGGACAACCTGTATTAAATTAGATAAAGATGGTTTTATGTATATTTACATGTATATATTTATAAATGTATTCATTCCGCACAGGAATTGAACCCAAAATCTCATAACTCCAAGTACAAAACGTAAACCACCACGCCACATATTGAGAAAATTGTTTAAGAATGTGAAATCAGGTTTTTTTGTAAGAATGAAAATCGTTTTTACTGTAATTTTTTTACATCATTTTGTGCCGTTGAAATTTGCAAGTGTCTTTTGATTATCGCACTTCATAACCATACGTGTATTTCCTTGTTTACGATATGTTTTATTTCACAACATTTGCATAAGCATCCGAGTTGTATGCCTGTTTTGGTTAACGAGTGTTAATATATCGACTTACTTACGTAACCCTTAAGAAATCAAATAAGGTCAGATTCACTATCAAAAAGTCAGTATCTCCCCAGGTCACTTAGTTACTTGCCACCTACGCTTTTCGTCACCACGCTGCGACCATCAAATCCCATTCCATCAGGTTTTACTTCGTAAAGCAGATATTTGAATGATAAATAGTATTTAATAAATAACCTTCATTTGGAATAAGATCATGCGGTAGATGTGATAATGTTTCACTTGCCAGGAATGCTGACCATAAACCAAGGTCTGTAGCTAGGCAACGCGGGCGTGGTGCTGGTGTTGTAGCATTGATTAGTTCATAATTATGATTACTCTAGCATGGACTTATTATTATCCTTGGTAATCTTGTATTTTTCTGCGTTTTGATTTACAGATTGGTTCCTTGATTTTTTATGACGGTATTAAATACTGGATAATAATTATGTGTTTTTCCTTGTTCTTTTTGTGGCGAATTACAATTTTCCAATATGAATATCTCGGTGTCCGGATCATTTTTTATTTATCTAAATATATCCGTATTTTATAATTTTTATTTGTAATTTATTTTTCTTCAATATGCAAAGAATTCTTTCCATCGTTTACGAAATCAATACTTCTGTCACTCTGCAGGGGCCGGGGCTCAATCAACATTGATGTAATCCGTGACAATTCAATTTACGATGAAACAAAAGATATATTTTGAAATTTTAATAACAAATAATCTCCACGTTTGCAAAGGTAAATAAACATGATAGATTACGAACAAAACGTGTAGTTTGTGGTTCGTTTGATTCCTTTGGATGTGATCAAGAATTTAATCACCTATGCATTTCCTATCTCCCGATATGCAGTTGGTGTACGTGTACAGTACAGAGGAAATGTAGTATTGCAAGCTGTTGCTCAACTGGGGACTCCTCACGGTCTCAGTGACTTTCAGTTTCACCAGAGCCGCGGCGGTCATAGTCTGGTGCACAGATAGTAATTGGAATAATCGAGAGCAACTTTTCAAGAACAGTGAACTGGATAAAGGCGGCGGACATGCATCACATCGAATACATACACGCCAAAGTTTTGGTGTAATTAACTTCTCGTTGTGTTTGGATTAATCGATACTCATTCGTGTGATTGGATCCGGATAATTATGGCATGTCGAGAATTCGAACACAATACTGCTTTTCGATTAAGCACTTCCTTTGTTCTCGAATGTTTTCATAAAGGGTATGTGTCAGCCTTGTGAAGATTTCTTTTTTGATATTTATGGTGTGATTTTATAAATTATCGTTTGTGATCTAAAATTGATTAGAAAAACTTTTATTATTGTTTTTTTGTCGGAAATATCTAAACACTTTTTACAACATGAATTGATGTAATTAATTGAACAGGTATTTTAAAATTTCTTGTTCAAGACCTATAAAAGCTCATGCTCATTTGGTAATCGAGCCCAATAATTTTGTATAACTACCTCGCTAGAGAAACAGGAATTCCTTCAACGTGAGCCTAACGCTGTTACCAAATGCTCCGTATTTTCATTAGCCGAACAAACATAACCAGTTATGTTTACTTGTGCTGTGTAAATCACTTTGTTTGGAATCGCAACGTACATAGTACTCGCTTTCTTCTGGCGAAATTCTATTAGCAAATTGGACACCACACTTATCAAAATACATCAATTCTCCCACAGAGAAAATTTACTTCCTCTGCAGAATTTTTTTTCTTCGTAGTTTTTTTGATGGTTCGCGAAAAATTACACGTATTTGTATATTTACTCATATTTAATTTCTACTTCAATACGATGGTCGTTTACAATGACCGATATGTAGTAAGTAGTACGTGTAATAAAAATTTCACCAATTCCTCATTCTGTACAATTATTTCATACCGCTGTAAAATAGTGCAATTGGTAGTTGTATTTTAACGATTGATGAGTTCCATTGTGAATCATTCATTAATTAAGACTCGGCCCTTATTAAAGAATATCCGTATTTCATTAGCAATAATATCTGTTTCATGATCGAATAAAATTAATGTATAAATTAAGTAGGAGCATCAACCAGTTTGCATCCTACGAACCAAAGGTACCCTTGAATCGAAATGGTATGTACCTCCTCTAATAAAATATGTTTGCCAAAAAAGTTATATTTTAACTGAATTAAATGGTTTATTTTTATTTTTATATGAATACCGCACAAGAGTCCCAACTGCTCCCAACCCTTTGGAGCCAGTGAGACTATGGCATCCCCAATTTGGGAATGTTGTGAGGCTGAAGGTATTGGGGAAGAGAAGGAGAAGGAGAAGAGGAAGGTGGGGAAATACCTGGCTATTCAGATCTGGTCACCATACACGGTTAAAAGCCATTTCAAGCAACGTTTCAATTCTGAATGGTGATCTTTCACCAGGGCGATACTGAGAGTATCTTCCACTCTGGAACGTGTGCAAATATACTATATATTATTTTTAAATGAATTGATTGTGAAACACCACAAATTAATTAAATAAAATTTACTTGCGCACGCCGGGATTTGGACCCGCGACCTTCGGATTCGTAGTCGAGAGCCTTACCCCTCGACCATGGAGGCCGTCAAAATATGAAATGGCCGTAAAATATTTTATCTTACATTTTCCCCATAACAAAGTTGATTGGATATTATAACCATGGTAGATACTAGATACTGTCGGTATCACCCTGGTGAAGAACAATCATTCAGAATTGAAACGTTGCTTGAAATGGCTTTAGCCGTATTTAATTGAATAACCAGGTACTTTCCCACCTCCTCTTTCCCATCTCCTTCCCCTGCACGTTCCCTTCAGCCTCACAACATTAACAGTACGCAGCGCGTAAGATCGGAATAATGAAAGCTAAATTTATTACCACGGCGCATGTATGGTTTAATTTTTATTTTACTTTACTCCGCACAGGAGGCCATGAGGAAAATAATATGCTTCAGGGTCAACATCATCTTTGGGGATGCTTTGTGGAGTGTTTTTTTTTTGAGGAAGGGGAGGAGGAGGAGGCCTTAAACAGGGGTTTAAACAGGCTGAACTATACCAAACATGAACCGGAGCTTAAGAATCTTTTAAGTAAAACTGAATAAGTTTATAAACTCATGTATAGCACGGCATAAGAGTTTTAATTAAAGTATTTTAGTGTAATTAATTTTGTATGTGCATTCTGCAATTATTGAAGCGTATTTTTTTTAATATATTACGTACGTTAAAAATTTTCTATTTTTAATACATCATTTTTAATGTGATTTAAATATTTAGTGTGATGGTTAAAAGTACCCAAAAAAATTATAGCGTGTAAAAAAGGATAATTAAAAATAAATTAAAAAAACTCCCATTCGTTCATTTGGTTTCCTGGCGTTATGAAAATAAGCGTATTTCTTCAAGATTTGTGAATGGCGAATTCCAGCAAAAATATTTTTTTCACCTATTTATTAGATAACGGATTTTGCATGATTACATCTAAAAACTGCTGTAGGTACTATTATTGTTCGCAAAAATAATTAATTTCATCAAGAAATGAATATTATTTCGTTGCTCGTAGCCTTTGAAAAAAGTTATTCTAATGAATGGTTTGGTGCATTCTGTCATTGTTTGATGCTTTCAAAATAGTTTACTTAATCGAACAAAAGAACCGGCGGCAGTTACAAAGGTAAAGAGTTGCAAAATAAAAACCTTCTCTGTTAAAAAAAACAGTCTTATTTAATCGGTACCAATAATTCTCAGAAACAGCAAAGCTGACATTTCGGAGCAAGTCGGATATTCCGATTTAATATAGTCATAGTCATAATAAAATTATGAAATTTGGCCAATTATAAGAATTTACATGAATTATTGTACTGCTCGCTATCATCAGTGTAATCACTTGAGAATGACACTTGACTTAGTAAGGAATCGACTCACAAATGAAAATTAACCTACGACATCCTACGCGGATGAGTTCACGTAACACAAGCTTGATGTCACACTATGATATCAGCAAGTTCTTACTGAGTTCTTTGGCGGTCCGCTCTCTCTGGCTACCTCTGTGGGGAAACGGCCAAAAGGTTGGTTAGTCTATTCTAACCAGACTTTTCGATATCACATCGTTTTTATTCGGTAAAGGTCATCGTAACGTTTTCAAAATGAACGCCCCAGGGTGATACGTGGTGTCAGTCTACTATAAGCTTCTAGAAATTGCTAAGGGTGGTGTAATAAGATAATAATTACCTGTGTTTTGACGGGGGTCCCTTTGGGCGCCATTGAGGGGGAATCCACTCACCCCCGATGGGCCAAAGACCCCCCCGCTGTAGAAGTCACCGAACTGGGCGAAAGCCACTGACAACACCATCAAAAACACTAAAGCCATCTGAAACAGAAAGAAAAATATTGTTAAAAGAGAATTTTTAACAGACTCTCATAAATCTATATCTTTAAAAACGTTATTATTTATATCAACTCAAAATTTAAAATCATTGAACGCAGGTAAAGAAGTAATATTCTGAAAGTCTTAATTCAGGGTAGAGATACTTTTAAGTTCTCGTAAATGTGTTACATTATGTGTCAATTTATAGGTAGATAAGCTAATCGATTCTACATATTAATCATATCGCCTCAAAAATTTATTGCCATATTATAACGTATTGTTAGATTAAGGTGTCAGATATCTTAAACAAATGAACAGCATAAAGCAGTATTTATCTGTTTAAGAGTACGACATTAGCAGACTGGTTAAAATTAATTCTTATATTTTCCATCCGCCTTGAGAAAAAGTGTATCGTACGCGTGATTTTACACATTTCATAATATAAAATACCCACGCTTCGGATTGTTTTAGTGGGAATACAATGAAAGAGTTACGAAATTAAAAATAGTGATATTTTATTTATTTACTACTGAGAGGTTTGGTTTGAAATGATTTCATGACCATGGTCTCGAAGTATCAAGGTCTCTAAATACATGCCCGATGATGTAATGACCGTAATCACTCAGAGCACAGAATTGTGGAAATATGCTATTGTTTGACCGATTTTTTAGGTTAATGTCCAACTCTTGCATTCTTCAGTGACTAGGTTGCTACTTGGTTCCTGTAAAGGTTACTTATTTTATTACCGCACAGTTTCATGAAACTTTGTAAGAAATATTGTTGAATTAAACATACCGTGTGCCTGCTGCGGTTTGCGAAAGGAACAATCTCGCTTTCATGTAACGCTACCAACGTTTTAAAATAAATAAATTGGATACATTATTATTGCTGCTGGTAACATCCCGTGTGCATTTCATTATCCTAGTTAATGTTAACTGCATACTCTTGAAATCTAAACTTTTACGAATTATGGCATAACGGTCAGTTAACTAGTTAATAAAAATAAGTGATGCGTACGCGCTTGCCATTGGCTAGCTTTTTAGATACAATTTCAAACAAATAAAGCGATTTGTTTCATCATTTCAAAAAGTTAGTACGGTAATAAATTAAACTGTACGCCATATAGTATTTGCACATGGCTTTATTAGCATTGTGGATATAATTACTACTAGTATTACTTGTCTTACATTTTAAACACGTGAATTGAGTTTACAGCCTCGTAATTTACTCGTAAATGCTATAATTTCGTTAATACGAGTATGCGTCGGATTGACTGACTGCGCATATTCAGATAACACATTGAAAATACAATGGGATTCTCAGACCTCAAAGGTTATACATTTTTTTTAAAATAACAGTAAAGACAGTGGCGTGCATTGTTCTATGACCAAAGGAAGACTGTGTGTAATTTTCAGATTCGGGTATAATTTTTTTGCTGAATATTTGAATATGGCTATTTTATTATCATCTTCCGATGATTTTTATGGCCAAATGAATAAACGAACATACAAGTTCCTTATTAAATTCGTGAAAAAAATGAATTTTAATCATAAATTTGTCGTATCATAGAGAAGGCATAGCTTTTCAGCCTCTGTGCACTGAACGCCAATGAGTACACATAATGGACTTCTACGATAACCATATGTCAGAATCGTGTTCGTAACTTTATTTATTATTTTACGGACAATTGTCAAATAACACAATGTCACACGAATGAAAAAAATAAATAAATCAGAAATTATAGCCAAAGGAGAGCACAATCTACATGAATAGAGCAATGACAAATATTGTCGACAAAAGTCAAAGCCTTAACAAGGTTTCGATAAAGTCCAAGAAGCGAGCCTTAGTAATAGAAAATGTTATATTTATTTGAGAAACGAATGACAAAAAATCATTTAGACTCTACCAAAATCAATTATTTGACTTGAGTTGACAAGTGTCGACATTCTGAATAAAAGAGAATAATATCCATAATTAGTAGAGTGTAGTTGAGTAGCAATTCATTTTTTCGGATGGTCATTAGTCTACAGGAAGAAAAGTTGTAGCAAAAGGGGGGAGTCAATAACACAGTTGATGACGCAAATCAGATCATAGTATTTTATCTACGTTTTTGTATAGAAGAAATGCATAAAGTCTGTTTAATTGCATCATATGAGTACTCACCTCTTTCAAGTCCTAACCTCCAAGCAATTCCTTGCAAGAAGCAAAGTTGTATGAAATCAGTATGATGAATGTCGTTTTGAATGTTTTCTTTCGTTAGGTAGGTTTGATTCTAGTTATATCTGTATATTTTATTATGACAAGATAAACCTTTCAAAAGTCAGAAAAATTTCCCAATACCGTAGAACTGTAACTCAACAGCAGGTTTCTAGCTGTTTACTATTATGCGAACTTATTGTCGGACATATTTGACTGATAAATTAGACAGAAATATTATGAAAAGTCTTTACGCTACCGGAGTCTAAACCTCGCCTAGAAATTAAACCATGAGATTTGCGGAAGTAACGAAATAATATAAGGTAAAATAGACTTGTAGTTCATAAAAATAACATTAAACTAACACAATTATGTAGAGCTATCCATAACTGTAATAATGAGTATAAAAGTGGGAAATTCAAGTGTTCAGAAATGTTTAAAATTTATAATTCATAATAAAAAGTGAAAAATAATTTTAAATCGTTTAATAATTCGTGAGTATAAAGGGAGAAAAAATCTCTTAAATTAGGGATAGATAGTTAATGTTGAGGGTTCATTCGATGGTACTTATATAAAGCCCCATTTTTTATTGTCACGTCCTGGGTAAGCTAGTTATTTTTTTTGTAATTATTACAGATTAAATAGGATAAATCAGAAGCGAAGCATAAATCTGCCGATAAAGCTACAGAGGTGCCACCTTTCGGAATTTACGAGTTGCTTAATTGGAAAAGTTGACCACGAAATAATTAAGGATACGGGTTCGATTTCGCCTGTCACTTGTACTGACGTTCTCTACAATACAATATCCCCTACACCAACAGAAAAGAGAAAAATTTGCATTCAATATCTTTTAGATAATGTCCAAACACCGCCTTGAATGCCGATGAAAATAAAAATTATAAATGTCTTTAGATTTTAAACAACCGTACCATCTAAAAACCAGAATGTTCTCACAAATTCAAAACGAACAGGTCACATTTAAAACTATTGATTTATAAGTGATTTCGCGATCTTGTAACCTTCATAATATAATTGTCCTCGTCCAATCATTTAATCAATTATCGATAATTGGTTGTAATAAAATAAAAAGGTTTCGTTTAAAAGTAAAACAGCTAAGAAAACAACTCGGATAAACAATTACTTAATTTTAGGCTGTTGCATCATCCAACATTAAGAAGTTTGATTCCAACCAATTACTTTAAGTACTTTTATAATCCAAATTTCGTTGAGATCGATCCATAAGCTGCTGTTTCACCATCGAATGTTTATTTTAATGAGATGCAAAATTAAAAGAGTCATCAATGTGTCACAATTTATTGACACTTTCCGTGGGAATCTTCGTCAATATAAATCGTGTTTACATCTTACAATAAATTTAGGTCATTGAAAATCAACTTCATGGAATTGCAAATATTTATCGGGCGTCATCTTTATGTCCCATAAGTTTTCAATGTGATCTTCTCGAAGAGTTTACGTTGACGAAACCAATTTTGAGTGCGAATTTACAGCAATTGAAAAAAAATGCAAAATAATTTTGTATTGAAACAAAAACATTTACGAGTCTATGCACACAGAGTCAATTTTACAAACAATAATCAAACAACAAGTATTAAAAATAATGAAAGAATCGTATCGAAAAATGTCGCTAGAAAATCTGGTCTTGCATAACTAGTTGTAAAAAAGTCAAATTATATAATATGAATAATTAACTACGGAGTTCGGCGATCTATTGTATTCGTATATAAATAAATCAGTATTTTTTGCCGCCGCAGTGTTATAACCAAATGCCTTTCTCCGTGTACACTTCAGTTAACCTTGAGATGACCTTACAGAGGCTGAATGTCGCAGTCGCCAGACCATAAAAGCCTGAGAAATATTAAAGCCAACATTCCACATTGGCCCTTGTTTGCGAATTATGACACACCTGACTTCAAGGGACCCGACCGCAATATACGAGCCTCCAAATACCTTTAGCCTTGAGTAACCCTTGAAAATACGAACCGATCCCGCAAATAACCCCTTAAAGTGGTGTATTATTACACGTATCGCTCATATAATTTAATTTACAGACTAGTAATATCGGTTTAAAATCACAAATTAATTTTATAGACTACAGAAACACGTTCTCAATGAAAATCATTGATCGTTTGAACCCTTGATCAAGACGCTGAGTTTGCGTTATTAAATTTAACGAAGCCTTACAGTAGACACCCTTATTTAAACATAGACCGTACTACAATTTCTACACAACTGCAGATATATCCATAAGTGACTGTGAAACCGGCAATTGTTTCTGACAATCTAGTAATGCAAACGACAAGTTGATTTAGCAAGTGAAATGAGATTTTACAAATAAGAATGCAATACCTCATTTATAATGTTCCGAATAAGATCCACTATTGGGATGATGCTAAATTACAAAACATACCAAATAGAGCATGGTTCTGTTTGAAATAGCAGTAAAAGTTGCGATTTTATCACAATGGTGATGTTTGACGATATATAATCTGAATAATTGCGAATTACTTTGAAGTTAAAGCCGGTATTAGTTTGCGCTTCGTGTTATTTGATTTTATTTATTATACAAAAAGGGTGACAGTACTAACGATTTTATATTTTATCTCGTAATCCATCATCGTCAATCAATCTTAGTGCGTTACGTTATGATAAAGATGGTGAGAAGCACCGAGCTTCATAAAAATAAGTTCAAAGCCTGGTATTTTTCGACATTGATTGTGATTAGAATTAAATAAATTTGTCTATCGACCGTTATAAAGTATTTATACACGACAATATAACATGCATTTGCTTAATCTTGTTTAGTTTTTTCTCTCATTACAAAGAGTATAAACACGGACCAACGATTCGTCCAGAATCCGGATATAATTTAATTAAATTCATCAATCTCCAATGCTACTCTACTTTCACGGTCCTGTTATCAATAAAAACAACTAATTAACAAACCTGCTTTGTTAGATACGTATTTCCTTACGAGAACTCTACTAATAATAGCGTATGACTAATAAGCGAGCAAGGCAGTAAGGGTTTCAATGCCAATCGCGGTGCAATAACTCGAGGAAGTCATTCCACACCACATGTGCCTCATTCTAGAGCAGACACATGACCCGCGGCCCGCCTCGTGCTTTCCTGGTACATTGAAAACAAGTTCTTTTTGTTGGCAATGACATTAACATACTGAATGAACGTATGAAAACGTTCAGACGGTGACGACAGCAACCTGTCTGGGCAATAATTTGATATCATTAAGCGGCGATTTGGCGCGGACTTCTGTGTACCTTGTACGTAAGCTGAACCAATAAAGCCTTTCTAAGACACAATTAAGTATTTTTTAACTTTTAATAAATGAGGTGTGTTTCCAGCTGCTCAAGGACCTTAATGTATATCATACCTAAATCAATACAGTTTTCCGTATTAAAAAGGCAAGTGTACCTGTTTATTTTTATTGTGCTTGTCATGGGAAAAAATGCTTGAAAGCGAATAATGATAGATAGATTATAATATTCTAAAAAAACTATTAGTAAGGTTATTCACTTCACAGTATGAGAATGTGATATTTAGAACGAGTGGTATATTTTTATTTATGTACACAATAACGCGTAACAATCGATAAGATCTACTTTTATACTATATTGTATAATTTATTACGATCTTAAGTAAGTTCTGCTAAGTAGGCACGATTATTCTGATGGATGCCTGGGTCAGCAGTTCTCAGACTCTTGACCCTTTGCGTGAACCATTTAATGGCAGAAACGCGTTCAGGCATTTCTTCCACACCAAACCGCGATTCACAAAACCCAGTTCAAAATGCGTACACAATTTTACGGACCTTTTAATGCTATTCCACAGCGGTCATCAATGTGGACCTGTCACTAGTTTCAAATATCTACAAAAAGAGAAATAAGTGTTCTAATAGACAACTGAGATAAGATGATTTGATTCGATGTCATACCGTAATTAAACAAGATCAAAAAATATGTATCACGTATCATGCATGAATAATCGTAAACTAGTAAAACTTATACTCTTACTCGTATTTACATACTTGACAGCGGACGTTTCTCTTTGATTGTTTAGCTCTTGTTCAGTAAAAGCCTTGAGAAACATTGCTCCTAGCAACTGGCCATTCCACAAATAAACTGCAATCCGGCAGCACTGCAATTGTGATTTCCATGAAGATTTAATCTATGGTAATTTTGATTACATGATTATCTAACTTATTGTTGGAAACGTTTTTCCTAAAATTATACCAACTTATTACCGAAATTGTGATTAATTGTACAAAGCCAATGGTTTAAAAAATTAGATGGACGAAAACGATGTACACTTTTTGCTTTCTATAGTGAAATCGTTCATGATTGCGATCATATGGAGACGTGTATTTATGTCTCAAGAAGTGGTTCGAAAACTTAATTGGCCATCAACTAACGATTTTTTGGATTCAAGAAAAAACATAATGCGATCAACCCGTATATTAATAATGTCACTAAATGCAAATAGGGAAGTCTCACTGCATTGTTTCATTGCATTGGTGGAGTGGATTAATCTATTTCCATCACGAAAATTGATGTCATTAATTGGAAGCACACAAACAGAAATTGCTTTGTACATGCGAAAAGGTTAGGCTGGGTTAGTTGCCTATATGCCATGTACGGCGAACGTAAATGGGAAAATGTAATTTGTGTTGCTGCAACAACTCAACCTTCACAAATGAGAGTGTGGCGTGTCGAAGCTGTCACAACATTCCGCAGAATGTGTTGAATTATCCGAGGTTCTGAAACTGGACCAAGTCAACGTGAAAGAGTGTGGAAGCACGTAGTCCCTGGCTGAGCAGCTGGCCCAAAATCTGCCAATAAATCTCTAATTTCTTTCTTTTAGCCGCCAATGATATAGTCAATCTTCACATTATACTGCAACTTTCGTAGTGTCTTCGTTTCTGCTGATTTCCTTGCAACCGAGCATTGCGATTAGATTGATGTTGGTCACTCAGCCATTAGATTAATTTGCGGTTACTTTTGTTGCACCTATTCAAAGTGTACTTCGGTGTCTTTGACGGCTTGAGCAATATATATGGACAGTCGGGTACTTTTATCGCACGTGCTTTAATTTTGCCATTTGAGTGGACTGTCCGAGCAGCGCAATGGAGCTACATATCGGTTAAGTAACGAGACTTGCCTTGGAGCGTGATGGCGTGATATAGGCCACCGTTGCAACAGAACTCACTTTAGAACAAGTATTGGACAAAGGATATCCCGACGCCCTTTCTTTATCCTTACGTTTTCCTTTGGTGGGTTTGCTGAAATTTTCATTTCACAGTTGATCAACTGTGAAATGATTTTTGTATTTTAACTTTTTCACCAGCAATGACATGTATTTTCGCCTTTTACAAAAAATAGCTAATTAAAGTTGCCATTCAAAAGAACAATGTAACAATTTTCGTTCACCGAAAGGGGCTTTCTCTTATAAGATACGATACGTTGGTCATGGTATAGTTTTATCTTCGTTTCTATAGCGAATCGAAAATAATTATTGGCATGGAGTTCTTGAGAGGGCTTAAATGTCTTCATTCTTGACTGTTCATTACGCTATCAAAATAGCATTCACAATGTTTCGGAATCGGAATTATTTTACCAAAGTTTTACCAAACATTGCTTTCAAATTCCTCCAGCCTATAAATTTCAACATGCTGTGTCTACCTCCAAATCGAATATCGATATGAAACTGAATGTTTCTGATACCCCGATTGTATCTGACATTGTAGGTCTTTAACATTCTTGAATGCAAATCAGGCATAAATTGCGTGCATTCTCAATCAATAGGTTTCAATGCATTAACAGCTGACGCGGAACATTTATAACTGACAACCATTAAACGTCGTGACATTTACCTGAAAAAATGAGTAGAGCCAATTTATTGTAACCGCTGTTTGTGATTTTTATTAAATTATGCATGGCTTTAACGCGCATTTGGAATTGCTACATGTGGAAAACGGTGTGGAAGTTTACAAATTACGCTCGTATTACGAATTAAACTAATTATTTAAATTATGTATGCTTACGCCATCATTGATTAAGAATAACTTACAATTCATTTATTACGCTTGTTCCATTACTATCAAAGGTTCCGAATTATCAGTAGTGCACGTCCCTAAGGCTAAGAGTTAAGAAAAAGAGCAATAAAAACCTTAACGTGAACCATTATGCCGTAGGTAGATAGATAAACATTTTTGTTCGTATTATTTAGGTGAATTATCTAAGTGAAGATCACTACTTGAAAACATCATTAGTTTGAAGTTAAAGATCGAATAAAAAACATTTTATATACTTCATAAGCAATTAAGGTTCAAAAATAATATTTAACCACATTTTAGTCTATCATTTTCATAGCCATTGCATTAAAATCACATCTCTTATTTTATATTATTTGAATCCGTCTAACAACTGATGAAATATCAAGCATAAAACTATATTTCAATGCATGAATAAAAATACAGTTTTTACGATACGCATTCTACAAGGCTATTTAAAAGAATATCCGACACTTGGCAATAATTATAATGTTTTAAACTGCCTTAAATATAAATGAGAAAGATACACCTTTTAGAAATATTACGTCTATATTATAAGGTATGTATTCCATACCTACATTTCCTTGAATATATTATTATTATTAGAAGATTAACCTCAAAACGACCTCAATAGTCTTGATACTTGATATCAGAATTCCAAAGCTCCAGTATAATGTGGTTTTGATACGATCCACCTGAAGATCAATGGCATCATAATATTGTTGCAACTGTTAAAAAAAACTGTTGTAAAATATGCCCAGCACCGATATTATAGTTAGCAAGAAAATGCGGTTAAAATAAAATAAATAAAAAAAAACAAACAAACAAACATTATTTCTCTCCATTCAAAAGTGTACACAAATTTCATAGTGGTATGATTTTAACAAATTTCTACACGGAAAAAACTCAATTACTTTGCATATCTGTCGATTTTTACGTTTGATTATTAATTCTTTAGTATAAATTAGAGGAAGGGATTGCAATAATTTAATTTTTCCGACTTGTGCTGTGCAATTTCCGCATAAACTTCACGCGTCGTGACAAATTCTGATAAGGCTCCGTTTCCACCGCGGTAGAGAAAAAGGCTATGACACAATAATGGTTACCCTAATTACTGTAAGTGAAAACGTGTAACTAAGTATCTGTAGTAGATAAGATATACCTATCGTACAAAGAGCACTTCATGCACTAATCAGTAAAGGCGACAATTAGCTTTTGCCTCGTCATAGTTCCACATATGTCTGCCTCGAACAGCATATATGGGATATTTCAAATTTTAAAGGGAACGGCTGCGGTGCCTGTTACATACAAAACTGGATTTTGGATTAGATACCAAAATACCCATCCAAACTGAATGATCTATTTTTTTTTAAATTAAAGGTTTAGTAAATATCTAGTACGGATGAGAATTATTTAATTTATTTTTATTTTACCTTATGAAATATCGACCATTAAAGAAATTGATTTTTCGCGATTTTAGAGGCATCTTGAATAATTATTTAGGGGCTAACGGTGATTTAAAAAAAAAATGTTTAAACCCATCTTCTTTGAAAATATAATTGAGTACAAAATTAAATTTATTTTTAAAATATTAAAATAAGCATTACTGTGGACTTTAAATTAAATTAAAAACGACCAATTTACGGTGGAACACAAATTTGCAATACAGAATTTAAAATATCGACCCGAAAAAACTTTTTTTTTTAAATGTTTTATTTTGATATTTTTATTTATGTAATCATACTTACATAGAAAATATGATATATTTTTTAAAAAAGTACGATAAACCCGCAAATAATTATCTAAGCTGCCTCTAAAATTATGAAAATTGATTTTTTTTCATGCACATACTTAAAAAATTAAAACAAAAATAAATAAATAAAAACTTCTCATCCGTACTAGATATTTACTAAACCTTTAATTAAAAAAATGGATCATTCCGTTTGGATGGATATTTTGGCCTCCAATCCAAAATTCAGTTTTGTATGAAACAGGCACCTCACCCGTTCCCTTACTAGTTTTAGTATCTGGATCAACAAAGATCGCAAGACAGTTTAAAAAATATATATATTTATATATACATATTTTGTTAAATATAATGACAGTTACAACTTATGACATCATAGCATGCTAAAAATAATAGCGTCAACCATAAATTTTAGACTTATTTATCTATGAAACTTTCGTGACACTTCGAGAGTTTTGCTGTTTCAGAGACTGTAGAGATTTGACGATTTAGAATTTACTATCACAAGTCTTGTTCCAATACTGTTTGATACGAAGCTTTCCGAGGAAAGTGAATTGTCCGGATTACATTAACAGCGCAATGAGATAGTAAAATATTGGAGTTATAAGATTAATTTTATGGTATTAGGGCAATATAATTTGTTCTCTTTGCAATCCTTTATAATGCACAGACAGGAAGTTACTTCAGCCTTAAGCGTAATAAACATTGGAGTAAATAGGATGGAAACTAGTTATTATTGCTTTGATCAATGCTAAAAAAAATTCTGCTGCACACAATTTTCTGATAATTTTAACGTCTTTCAATACTACCCTTCAAAGCTTAACTAATATGTACCAGCTTTTTAGCTCATGATGGTTGAAAATAAAACGGAACCAGAAAAGGGTTGCTTTGTAATTTTCATTCAAATGCAAGCTCTGCAAATTTTATGACGCCGTATCGGACCGTTAAATTACTATTGTATCAGTCAGTTTAACCCTCAATTTTAATTTGCATAGCTTGTGATTGATTACTTGTGGGTACATCACATGTTTTTGGATTGTTAGTTCCGAAAGTGTCTTTAGAATAACTTTTTTAATAAACTTTTGCTCTTTTTGAGTTATCACCGATTCAATGGGCTAATAATTCAGCCGGTCATCGTAATTATTCTACAAATTACTTTTCAGCATACCTGTGGGCAAATTATTCGGTTACTCAGCAATATTGTGATCGGCATATTTAATCAACGGCACGATTAAAATGATACTGAAGCAAAAAACTCAACCATCATAATAATAATTAACCCTAACGTGTTACCGGTTTCATTTTTCAGTTAGTTGCAAATTACGTGCAATAGTTACTACCAAAACGTACAGCCACCGAACAACTTGGTAAAGTTTAACAGGGTGTTTATTTCAATTCATATTATGATTAGAATTGTCGATACTCGATGACACTGATTCAATGCCCGATTTTTATTTTAAAACACAGATTGTGTCTCGTTTTCAAATATGAAATTAGAGATACAAGCTTGATTTCAATCAAACCTGAAATTATTGATAGAAATTGTGTCCAAAAATGTTCGTACATATTATGTCTACGATAATTTAATTTAATGTATTCAGTAAATTCGTGAAAGTGAGAACCAAGAGTAATGGGTTTGATCATCAAAATAAGAAAAATGGCGATTACTTCCGAGAGCCATGCGTAAGGTGCCATTTAATAACACACGTTTCTGTTATGATTATGCTCGTACGAGTAAGAAATGATAAGACCGTCTGGCGTACGCTCGCAGATGCCGCGGCACGTGAGAGCACTCCGACGAAAGTGAAATTTAAACCTTGAAACGTAAGACTAAATTAGTACGGCCACACTGAACAATCACCTGCTCGCAAAGAAAGCGGGAAACTGTGGATGGACCGTTAGAGGCTTTAACGTGAACTGCGATAATTAACGTTATGAAACAGTATCACTTTTAACCTTGGAAATGAAACGAAAACGACTCTCATTGTCTTTTAAGGAAATTAGCTTATAACCGTTCTAACGAATACAGGTTATCAAAATCGCGAATTTGCGGATGTCGTGCCGCGGTGTCCGGCCTTTATTTTAAACGGCAGCTAAATCGTTATTATTTATCTGTGCTTTGTTAGGCACTGTCAGAATCACTTATCGTCACTAATTTATTAAATATAATAAACAATAAACTTACGAATCTCATCTTGAAAATTCTTCTTTCTTTCGTACTAACAAAAGAGTTCAAAGCACCACTGTATCACACTTCACTTGGTAAGGACTAGTGTCTCTTGTCACGTAGCGCCAGTCACCTAACACTTGGTGCTGACCCTTTAAACACTGGGAGGAAACTGACTGAGAGTGCTAGCTGCAGAGCGGCGGTCAGCGGCGGACACTGTAGATCTTCTGGTGGCGGTGGCGGTGGCGATGGCCGAAGTGGAGGAGGTACGTGGTACTGCTAAAGCTGCGTCCGATGTATGCGAGCACAATGCAATGATTAATTGCTGCCTGATTTGTTATAATCCTATTTGGGTGTGCACAGAAGTGGATGAAGCGACGGAGTAATTTTCGTGATCACGTCCGACGGTTATATAGGCATTAGCTGGCCGGGGCGGCCTTCTTGAGCGAATGTACCCGGAAAGGCTCCGAGACGATTCACCGTCGCTGGAGGCTAAATTGAACCACATGTCGGTAATGGTCAAGGTTACTTTGTTCTCCTATCAGAAACAGGTTGACCGGTTATATCGTTCACTTTTTCCGCTGTTTTTTTGCTTGGACAGACAAATAATAATAAATCAAGTTTTGATCTACAGGATTCGTTTTCGGTCACGTATTCATATATTCATAAAGCTTTGCGTGAATTTATTCAATTTAATCGTTTAAGGAAAGATAGATTGTTTTTTTTTCGACATGCAATTAACTTTGACTGAACCAAAAAAACTTGTAAGTATAAAAATCTATGTTATCGAATTTTTTTATAAAGGCGTTGCGAGTTAAATAATTGTTGTAGTTAAAAAATTATAAAATCGCACCTACCCGCTGTTTCCAGGTAACAATAATACTCGTCGGGCTCTTACATAATAGTCAGATAATAGAAACATTGTCTTCCAGGAAGCAACAAAAACCTCTGGGGGTTATTGTCCTGCGGAAGATATTAGATGTATTTCTCCCGCGCCGAACTACCCGCGTAGAGCCACGAGCGTCGCCATGATCTGACAACATTTTATTGAAAACTTTATTTAATGTTTTTTTATGAATTTTTACTTATTCAAATATATTTCTTATGGTATTTAGGTTAGGGTGTTTAAAAATTCAACCCTTTTGATGATCATTAAATCAACGACATTGGCGTGCATTGCTCTATGACCAAAGGTAGGCTGTGTGTTGTTAAATTATACATTGAATTATCGATAAAGGGTATTTTATTATATTTCGTTTAATGATGTAGCCAGCTGAATGAATAAGTGTACAGTCTGATATTTAATAGTAGAGAAAAATTGAGGGCTCTCCATTTAAAATGTTTGAAAGATAAAGATGACTCATATGGAAATCAAATAAATTTTCAAAAACACAATGGTCCAAGTGCATATGTTTCACTTTAACTAAACGATGCTCACAAATTAGTGGTACCTACTTTCCGAAAGGATATTTTACATTATATTCTAAGATAATTTTATGATTGAACTTAAACTTTTTTTATTATTGAATGCTTTGCAGGGAAGGCAATTTTTTTTCTTAAATTTTATATATCAACATAACCGTGTATGTAACAAAACAAAATCAAATTCAACATTAACACTATAAATAAATTAAACGTAAAAATGAATTATGATAATTTGCCTTATTTCTTTAAAAAAAACTGTCAAACATGTGAAAATATTTTAATTATAATGATCACATTTCAAAGACAAAATCAGTAGCTAATCCTGCCATAGTGATTACATTTTGTAATTCCAAAATAGTTAATATCTACAATTAAATGCCAAGCTATACAAGATTCGCGGAACAAAGAAAAAAATTCATAAGAATTTCGAAAATTTTTCTTAAATATTTCAATATCTTTTATTGGGGTAGGTACATCTTTCCAGCCTTTATGGGCGGCACGCCACTGATCGACAACGATCAGCGCCAGTTTAATTTGCTCATACCTGAACAGTCTCCGTTAAGCCTCGTTTCTTGGCCCGTTTTAACTTTCGATCAAACTGTGTTCAGTTAGCAGTGAAGCATAAAGGTATAAATTTTATGAAATGTGACAGTGTTTGAAACATCCCAACCTTACTTGTCTCATATCTATACATAAATTTACCTAAATATAGAAGAGAAAACTCACATGTCGGTGAAAAATTAATAACTTGAAGATATTAACGAATTTAGAGAATATAGTGACTCCACTCCCGTACGATGTATTATGCTGACAGTATTTGAGCATCTCCTGCTGCCATCGCACTAGGCGGAGGATGTTGGTTATGTCGTGATGAAGGTAGCTAAATAAATAAAAAAACTAATGAGAACTATGTAGTATGAAGATCAAATTCTTTGGAAACATGGCGGGACAGGGACAATCTAGTACGGTAGTCTGGAACATTCCTCCAGCAAGAAGCAGGAAACGAGAATAAGCGGGAAACGGGAAGTAAGAAACAGTGGGAAGCAGAAAACAAAAAGCAGCGTGAACCGAGAAGAAAAAAAAGAAGAACCAGTAAGCGGGAAGCACGAAACAGGAAGCAGTGGGAAGTAACAACTGAAATCAAAAACCTATAAGCGGGAGGCAAGAAGCAAAAAGAATCGGGAAGCGAGAACCGCAATACCAAAGCTCAATTAATTCCTTTAACCCATCCTAAATTCCAATATTCGCTTATAAGGTTGCCATGTATACCAGTCGATTAAACTCCAACCTCCTTTCCATCCATAGAGCACATATTCCAAGTCCTAACAAATCAGTGCCCCCTGGTATACCGGTCTTACCGGGACAGGAGTGCTCCTGAATAAGCAGATTACGTTATGTCTCTTTCACCATTCACAAATAAAACCCCTCGCCGTGTAAATAAACCGCTGTAGATACAAACCTTTAAATAGAAATAGAGAGCGTCAGATTTATGACTGCGACAACTCGTTACGTGTTAAGCTGTATAAATTGGATTATTTTTTTATATTTTTTAATCCAGCGACATGTTGTGAATCTCTTACTTTATTTCACTAGTAATAAGCAAATACGCTTTAACTGATATTAGTAACACCCTCTCATAGACCAGTTGTCTCTCCTGGTGATTACCTAACTCATCAATAATGTACTTTACATAATAAAGCATTGTCACTTCTACACGCAGTTTTCGGTGTTTTCAGCTGTTTTTGTATGAATAAGAAAAAATATCGAAAGGAAAACGATATACTTACAAGTAAACAGCATACATAACATATCGATGGCCCAGGATTAAACTGCAACAAGTTCAAAGACCGCAAACTACAACATGGGTATCAAAAAAAAGAGCTCTTGTCGGTTGTAAACAGAATCATAATCATTAAAAATGTTTTATTCCTCGAGAGCCGTAAAACCAAATACAAATCTGTTTGGAATTGTTTTAACTTAAAACCGACCATTATCATAAGCACTTCAATACCGGATAGAAAAAACAGTGAAAAATATTTAAAATTTGACATTTTTGCATACATATTTTAATATAGGTACGCGAATATACAAAACATTGATTAACTCAAAACAACAGATTTTTACTTGTTGCTCTTTAATTCTGGGACACCAATATAACAACTACCTACTTGATATTGTATTCACAGTTTACCTACGCTGTTAATAATCTAATCCAGTGGCGGCTCGTGACTTGAGTTAGCTGGAGTGCTTAGAGTGAACAATATGGCGTTATTGATGTTGTTGAAGACAAAAATGTTTTTTTTTTCTTTCCAAAAATCTATTTTTTTTACGAATCTTTCTCAGTTAGGTGGGGCCCTGCCCTAACTAACATCTAAATCTCCAAAGAAAAAATTAAAATTTTGGAAAAAAAATAATACCTTTTTCAGTTAAAACAACAACATTTTCACAATGAGCAAACACTTTGCGGATTGACATGATGAATTAATTGAAAAGACACTTTGTTTGAATCCACTTTTATTTTTTTGTATAAATACATCGACTTCTCGATTCTACTGAATCATCTTCAGGACTTAAAGTGTACTGTATTTTATATCTATCCTGAAGATGATTCAGTCAAATCGAAACTAGTCGGCATATTAATACAAAAATAAAAGTGGATCAAACAAACCGTATTTTCAATTTTTTTTATATGAATACCACACAAGAGTCTCAACTGCTCCCAACTATCTGGAGCCAGTGAGACTATCGCATCCCCAATTGGGGAATGTTGTGAGGCTGAAGGTATTGGGGAGGGGAAGGAGAAGGGGAATAGGAAGGTGGGGAAATACCTGGGTATTCAGATCTGATCACCAAACACGGCTAAAAGCCATTCCAAGCACCGTTTCAATTCTGAATGGTGGTCTTTCACCAGGGCGATACTGAGAGTATCTTCCACTCTGATTTAATTAATTATGTCGTTTAATTCATTCAATACACTTAATTCATTTAATTAAGTTATTCATTTAATTTAATTAAGTCATTTAATTCGTTTAATTAGTTTAATTCGTTCTATTCGTTTAATTCATTTAATGCATTTAATTAATTAAATTCATTTAATTCATTATATTCATTTAATTCATTTAATTCATTTAATTCATTCAATTCATTTAATTCATTTAATTCATTTAATGCATTTAAAGCATTTAAATCATTTAATTCATTCAATTCATTTAGTTCATTTAATTCATTTAATTCATTTAATGCATTTAATGCTCTTAATTCATTTAATTCATTTAATGCATTTAATTAATTTAATTCATTTAATTCATTTAATTCATTTAATTCATTTAATTCATTTAATTCATTTAATTCATTTAATTCATTTAATACATTTAATTCATTTAATACATTTAATTCATTTAATTCATTTAATTCATTTAATTCATTTAATTCATTTAATTCATTTAATTCATTTAATTCATTTAATTCATTTAATTCATTTAATTCATTTAATTTATTTAGTCATTCATTTTTCATTATTCATTTATTTCTTATAATTCATTTAATTCATTCAATTCATTTAATTCGTTTAACTTATTTTATTCGTTTAATTCATTTAATTCAATTAATTAATTTAAATGCATTTTATCCCAAAACCCCACACGTATGGAAACGCATCTTTTCATTAAACCGCAATAGTCTGTAGATTCGATTTCTGCATCACATTTCTCGTATATGAGCGATAGCAAGTCTCGGTGTAGTAATTTCTATTGTCATGTTTGATGAATCTTACATAAATTACTTTAGGGGAATTGTAAAAAAGGCGGAAAATGTGTTTCTAATCTTGCACAAGAATTTATAAATGCCATCAAAACTTCTTAAACACATTACTAACGAGTAATGCAAAAACTCAAAATGATTTTGATAACGAGTAATGCAAAAACTCAAAATGATTCTCTATTAAAATAATTATTTACTATTTGTTTTCAAATCAGTTCAGATATTTATATAAAAAGTGGATGAATTGTTTATATTGCGCCGTTTTTTGATAAAAATCACTTCAAGGAGCTTAAGGTCTCAGAATTTGAAAAGATTTTATTTTCACAACACTACACAGGGTGCGGTATATATTTTCAACAGAGTACTCGATATTTTTACGCTGGTGCTGTCCACAGATGTCAGAATGTATTTTTTGCTCTGTGATACTATCATTCCAGTTTTAAAGCTCAAGTTCAATAAACTTATAAAAATAAAATATATTTTTATTACACTGCCCAATATATTCAGAATATCTTGGAGGACTTTAAACTTACAATAACAATGTATTCCATTTCATCCGTATGTACAACCCCTAACAAACAATTCATCACAATATTTAAAATCATTACACTTTAAATGTGTGTTTTTCTAAAATATTTCAATTAGAGCCATCTGAGAGGTTGGATTTTTTTAATTCTAGTGAATCTATATCAGTTAACTGCTGGTTTATTGCATAGAATGAATATTTTTTTTAATAAATTTATTTATTTTAAGTTGTTATTTTATTTCACAGGTGTTTTTCTGTTAAAAAACGTTTCCTGGTCAGTCACTGACCCATTAATTTGTCTAGTTTTTATAAGCATCAGTAAAAATTATTTTTTAGCCCCCCAAAGTTATCTAAGACATATTTTTTCAGGCTTGTAATTTTGGTATCAACATTACAATTTATTGATCAGTATTGCATTAAAAAAAAATATGGAGAAAAAATCGTATGCTATTTTTTGTATTTCTAGATCAATTCTGTATCCAGATAAAACGTATTTGAATTATAAAGTATAGATTATGGATGAAAGTAGACTGAATGGGAACGTGTCTGTGCTAAAATTATGCATGACCGCGTCAAACATGAGGAGATCCGAAAAGAATGTATGTGAGATTAAGAAAGGGACGCTTAGATGGTTTGGGCATGTAGAGCAGATGAATGAGGAAAGGAGTGTCAGGAGAATATATGACGCGGAAGTTAATGTTATCGGGGACTCCCGCGGAAGACATGATATGATCAAGTTAATCAAATACTTCAGTCGAGTCATTTCAAGCCTATTATATGAATATAAATGAAGCAAGGACAGCAATGCCGAGACAGAGTTGTGTCACGGTCTATCCTCTCTGCGTACCCCTACCTAGAAACGGAGTGATGGTTAGTTAGTTAGGTTATAGATAAAATTATACACGAAGTATTTTTTTTAATTAACCAGAATCTTTATTTTGATTTTATTGCAGTTTTTTAATGGTTAGTTTCTTAGTAGCTACACGTATTTAGGTCTTCAATTCACATCTTCTAAGTCTGTAAAAAATACGTATTGAAAATTAGTAGTAAATAGTTACTGATAAATTTATGCCTATCAGGCTTTTAAAAAAGATTTCTATAATATGAATGTATAATAATTCTTCAACCACTTGATGTAGATAATTGAAGACCTTGCATCAAAAACGATTCAGCTCATTTTTTATAGTTTGTGCGGAAATAAAAAAGCGATAATTGTTTTTTTTTTGGTCAATGAGGTTTATTAACTTCAGTAAGTTATTCCAATAACTGAAATAAAATAAATGTATTTACATATTCGTAAAAAACATTTACTTTATGGCTTGCCATAGTTATAATACGGGGTACTTGTCATTCAAAACCTCATTTTACCTTATCTATAAAAAAAACATAAATAACAACAATAAATCGTACATAACATAATATTTCCTAATTATCTAATACAAATAGTTTCTTTCAGCTAGCCAAGCCTTCAATATATTTATTAACTGTTAATAGAATTTTTAATTTCAGCAGGTAACATATTTAAACAAATTTTAACCATGTAATCTAACGTTCTTTTTCCATTTTTATGTGTATGCCTGGGGACATTAATCCTTCATTAAAATTTGAGCCAAGTATTGGAAGTGTGCTCTAGTCCATTTGTGTTATTACACAGGATTATTTAATGAGCTGAAATATAGTTTTGTATATAAAAATTTATACATGTTGTGATAATATATAAAAATGATTCAATTTCAAATTTGGAAAGTGAAAAAAAAAATTGAATTTTATTCGTCTGTAGGATCGTTTTCCCGAAGTCTGAAATAATTTCACATGTAATTATGTAGTACATAGTTTGATCTAGCTCCAAAAGAAGTAAGATCTTTTTTGCTCCAAATCTATAATAACTCGATAATCCTGGATAATAATATATTCCGAATGCAATAGACGAAAGAGTATTTTTTTGTTTAAAGTTCTCCATCGAAATCGTAAAAATTACAAAATATGGAACTGACTCTTTTTTTAAGCAATGTCTTCAATTATTATTGACTAACATAAAAAAAATTCAATGAAATCACCAATTTTATAATACATATAACTTTTTTTATTCTTTTTAATAGGGGCAACTTTTTTCACATTGTCCCTTTAGTAACGTAACAATCAACGGTTATGATATTAAAACATTACGTATCAATACCATTTTACACGTTCGAAAGCAAGGTCAAATAAAGGTTGAGAAATATATTGGATTATGGTCAAATAAAATAATAGAAAAATTGTGTAATGATCTCGGTCACATCCATGGGAACATTTCTTAACTACCAATATTCGATCAATATGACTACAATATGAAGAAACAATGATCCGTAAAGCAATCTCACGAGACTATGCTATAATTATAACATTTCCGTAATTTACAAAAATCAGCCATCATTAAAATAATATATTATGACATATATCAGGTATTAATTGCATCATAACAATAAGGAACCCTAGCGAAAAACATTATGACTTAGAAAATAGATGTATTCATACAGATCAACAAAGGTAGATTCTGACAATATAAGTTTTTTATGGGTGTGTAATGTGGAATTAATACGGTGCTATATAATAACGGTTAAAACTGTAATCGATTTAAACACCCTGTGATTGGTTGGCGGGTCCTGACTGAATTTAGGCCGCTCTTTTACGGGTCGGTAAGGAATAACATAAACCGCGCGGTATAGTCACGTTGCGTGGACTCGCGTACGAGCCTGCAGATGCAAATTATTAAAAAACATTTTGGTTTTGTTGAATTTTTGTTAAGTATGTATTTTAGGGGATGCAGATTTCAGACCAACCGAATAATGTAAAATCAAAAAAACTGAGTGCATATGACGCCACGTATACCCTGCCAGATTTATAGCGCTTTGTCCCGCTATACCACTGTGTGTTCCAGATTTATAGAGCTTTGACCCGCTATACCACTGTGTTCCAGATTTATAGCGCTTTGACCCACTATACCACTGTGTTCCAGATTTTTCAAACTTATTAATGAGGCAGTGTTACCTCTTTTTCAATTATTTTTTAAAACATACTTAACATTAACTGTTAAATGAGTGTTTTGGCTTTACCGCTGCGAAGATTTATTTTTTCAAAATTTTTATTTTAAAATACTCTTGACACTCGACAATAAAGTTAACAAGTTAATTGTTTTATGGCATATATAATGTAATAAAGTTACTAATACGAATTATGTTAACTTAGAAGGGTTTTATGTATGTAGTTATTTTGTGGCGTCAGTATCAATATAATTAATGTGACGTATTTTGTTTACACTTCTGTTTAATATATTAATATCAACATTTTTTTTAAAAGCGAAGCTTTCCTCATCCGGATACACGGTATACTGAAAAGTGTTAATAGTCAATTAAATATCATTAATAATTCATTATTCTTTTAACAATAGCTATATCTTATATTTATTTTCACATTAATTACTATATTCAGAATATTTTGAATATAAATTTTAATAGTAATAACTATTTTTTTCTAGTTTTTTCATGATTTCATTTACATTAATATTAAAAATAATTTCTTTTTTAAATATTTTTTCAATGAATTTTATTTTTTTAACTAATTACTTACCTACTCTCATCACTTATTGTTAATTTTGTTTGTGTTTGTAATTTGTTTATTCTTACATTAAAATTTTCTATGACTATCATTTGTCTATATTTTCTTTATTTTTAGTATATCCTGATGAGGAAAGCTTCGCTTTCGAATAATGTTGATATTTATATATTTAACATTAATATTTGCATGTGATGTTTTATTAATGTAACTCTACATAAATTGCATACATTTACTAGAGCTTTGTCTACAAACTTTTGGAGAACTTATTTATGAAATTGAATTGTGCACATGGGCACAATTCAATTTGCTATATTTGCAAGTATTTTAAATTTCATTGTGATAAATTCACTATCTGGACGGATAATTAAACAATGTATTGACCATTTATCCATGAATCTATAAAAAAATATGTTTGCACAATGTTCAAATTTTAAATGTTCATTAAAATTTGTGTGAAATCATTCAACGGGCCTTGTTTCCTGATTTAGAGTTTAATAGTCGTAAAACGAGTTGAAATACTTATCCCTACTAATGAGGGTCACGATTTTTGCTTATCGATACAAAAAATCGATAAATGCATCGTTTGACGATTTATATTTTATATCTGAATTCTTTCAGCTTATAATAATAATACTATATCCATTATTGATTAATGAGATTATTGCGGGTAACCTTAATCTCCAGTTTAGGCAATAGTAGGTATTTATAAAACATGAACCATACATAGAATTGAACCAGACGCAAGGAAAACTTGCAATTATTATTAATATTATTATAGATCATTAAAAGCCAAAATGGAGCGTGAATAAATAAATATTTTTAAAGATGTGCATTTCCCTTTTATAATACACCCTCTTCTTACCCTCTAGGGCAGAGGTGCGGAACCTTGTTGCAGCCGGAGGCCATTTCGATATCTTTAATAACACCTGCGGGCCAAACTCATATTTTCAGAAGAAGCATGGTGGTTGTGGGGAGAAAGAGGGTTGGGGAAATTCTCAATATAATTATCATAGCCGTAATAACAAAATAGTACAGTAACATTGCTAAACTTCATGTATAATTTATTAACACTCTGAACATGAGAGTGGTTTCCTTATGAATTTTGCAGCATGTGGTCTGCAACTAGATTTTTATACTGCACCCGATACGACAGTGGTTTTTCTTCAAATTTTGCTGTTTATGATTTCCAACTCAAAAAATATACCGTTGCACTCGGAATACAGAGTTTATTAATTAAAAGTGGAACATGATAATGGTTTCCTTCGAATTCCGTCATCAGATGAGTCCGCAAATCGAATTTAAAAATACTAATACAATCGGAATAAAATACTGGTTTTAAGAGTATGTAACCTGCATGTGAGTCCGTCAGCTTAAATTATGTTCCGATCTAAACAAGAGAATGGTTTTCCTCCGAATTTCGCAGAACATGAATCTGCAACTCGATGTTACAATTACACTAGAAACAAGAGGATAGTTTTTTGCTTCAAAGTTAGAGTTAACCCGGAGGCTTTTTTATCGTCATATCATCTCAAAGTGTATTCGAGACTCTTATTCGAAGAAGGGCTAATATCGTGTTCCAAATGCAAAAAAAAACGTTTTCACAAAATTAAAGTTGCGGACTAAAATACGACACACCGGAAATGAAAACCGTTCTCGTGTCCCGAATGTAACCTGGTATCAAGTTTTGTGTCGTGCTCTCAAGCTTTTGGGCAGACGACAAGAAACGTATATATTCATGCACATGCATGCACACACACGCGGTGCTCTAGATTTCATTGAGTTTTGAGTTCCACTTTTTTTCTTTCGGTGTTTTAAGAGGCCAGACCAAAAGTGCTCGGACCCAGATATCGTGAGTTTAATTCCTCGGCTGGCTAAGTCCTCCATTGCGACACAAGCAACATCTTCCGCTTACTGTGATTGTAGTAGGAGATTTTGAAATATTGTCAGGTTATTCGTAACCCGGGAAAATTTGTCGTTCTTTTAAAAAAATATACATCTTCTTCCATTATATAAAGACGAATGTCCCGGTCGGTGTGTGTGTGTGTGGTTTGTATACAAATCTAAAATTTTATTCCAAGCTTGAAGCCAAGATGAAATTTTGCACACTTGACCTTCAAAACAAGAGGACCTTCAATCACTGTGATTTCACACGAGATTTCGAAAAACTACACCCCATCCCGCTTTCCCACCCCATAACACAGAATTTTAGTACTTCTTAAAGAAATTTTGGAGGTTTGGCGTTCAAAATCAGAGGAAAAATTCTGGGTAGGGGTAGAGGTAACACAATCATTCATAACCCTAGGCAACATTGGGTACTTCAGCTGGTATATATATATTTGTGAATAATATGTTAAAAAAGTAATAAAAAGTATAGCTGAATTCGAAGGTTGAGGAATGAGTAATTTTGAAATATGTATTAAATTAGAGACCTTGAGTTAGTTAGGTCGCCCTAAGAAAAAAAATAGTCGTACCATCCTAATATTCGGTACGAGAAGTAATAAGGTTATTGTGGCTATTATTTAACCGTGATTTTAACTGTTTACTTTGTAAAAAGTATCGCGCGTGAAGTAATTTAACGTGATTGTTTTTCATAAATGGTTACCGAGATATTCCAAATATTTGCTTATTTACCGAGGCGTGGAAAATATTATTACGTAGGTACGACACTGTGTAATTTAACGATTTTTCTGTAAAAAAACGTAATTTGAGTGCAAAAAGTTCCCTAATTCTACATAATATACCGCAGTTCTCACCTTTTACGTGTCTAATCATCAGACTGCTTTTTTTTTTTATTTGCGCCCAAATTGAGCGTACCACAATTAACATTTTTTATCAGTGCAGAATACATATGTATTACAGTAATGCAGCAATACATATATAAATAATACAAAGTAATTAAAAAATAACATTTAGTTTGAACAATAGCATAGTAAAGGTATAAAATAATTAGAATCAAAAACGAAATATTTAAGGGTAATATATTTTTGAATGATAAATTTAGTAATTTCTTTAATAAAAGTATAATTAATTTGTGGTGTTATTATTAATAAAATTAATAAGAAATTAGTAAATAAATTAATAAGAATTGCTTTGTTTAAAACACTGTTTTTAATATGTAAATATCTACATGTTTCAGAACCAAAGTTCCCTCATCAGGATAATTTTTTTTTTTTTTTTAATCCTGATGAGGGGAACTTTTCTTCTGAAACATGTAGATATTTATATATTAAAAAAAGGAAAGTAAATCATATTATTTTATTCATTTTTACGCCACAAAGTGATTACGCACCTTTTGATGTAAATCAAAGTTAATAACATTGATAGTTATTATTCAGTTCTGCGAGAATTTTAGTTTTTTTATTATTGTGACAGCTATTTCGGCGTTCAAGGCCATCTTCAAACTGTGGTTAGGCCACGTTGAGATGACTTACTTATATGATTCTATTTACCACTACCAAATTTCAATTTTTAGTGTCCCTAAAATGATTTATTACCTGTGAAACCGATTTACAGAGAAACCAATTATGGTAATGGATTCTCCATTCTGTGAGGTACTTACATTTGGAATCTGTTTTCCCATGATTAAACGAAATTTTATTGAAATTACATCAAATAAAGCTAAGAGATAGGGGTTTTACATTAAGAATATGTAGCCAATTTAAAAATGTTCACATCATAAAAAAATTTACCTATCATTAGTTAGGAGTCAAATAGAGTTTTTTTCAATAAAAAGTTTTTTTTTATGACGTTCTACTAATTAAACGCAAAAACAATGAATTACCAGTACTGACTGATTATTATCACATCCCTTATTATCATAGAATTTGTATTGCAATCCTTATTAGCACAGAAAGTATATTTGGTTCAGACCCTTCACTGAGAATCGAACCCATCATATTTATAACGATACTGATCGCACAGAAAATATTTTATGACATTGCGTTCGATTAATTTCATTACTTGTAAAATGATTCACAAAAACCAAATAATATGTTGGACTATTTACTTATTGATCCAACTCATATTAAATATTATTTGTCATCACGATCATGAGAATAACACTTTTTGCGTAAAATGATTGAGACATTATAAGACAAAAGACAATAAAATGTTATAATTCTACACTGTTTTTCAGCTATAATCTTGACCTACATTAATTATTCCATTATCACGTGATAACTTTAACACTGAATTTGTTTTCCGGATTTGCAATTTTAAGCTTTTTGTATTATCACATAAATAATTTATTTCGTCACATTAATGTATGAGCACAAAATCAGTGTAACCTTGCAGATTTACAAAATCTATTTATTAAACATTGAAGAAGATAATATTAACAAATCCTTAATGAAACACGAAACCGAAAAAAACACAGAAAATAAAAAGGTATCAGTCGCAACTGGGAATCGAACGCAGTAACCAGGAATGGAGGATAATATTGACAAGTCTTGAGAGGTTGAGGTATGATAGCGATGAAGATGACGTGCAGTGAACTGATCTCATTAGCTCAGCTGGTAAAGCGGTTTTCCCGGTAAGACAGAGGTCATAGGTTCGATTCCCAGAAGCGACTGATACCTTTTTATTTTCTGTAGTTTTTTCGGTTTCGTGTTTCATTTAGGATTGGTAAATATTATATTTGATTATCAATGATTAAATATTACAATCAGGTTTATAAACTTTAATAAGTTATCAAAATAAATTGAATATTGTTGTAAACATCGATTAAACATGTTCTTACAATTAGCAATTATCTCAGGGATTCGTGTCAAATTGTCGAGTAGAGACGGATTATTTAACTTTTGTCATAATATGTATGTTCATAACAATAATCACTCGATGAGCTTTTACAGATTAAAGGAACTCCTTGCAAGATTGACTAACTAACTATGACGATGTTTCACCACAGGGGAGGTAGAGAGGGCGGACCACCAAACAAGTCAATATTGATACAAACCCCTTGCTTTATTCACATTCTTAAATCATCTCATACGTACTCTTCTGTTATTCTGATTCTTGACATGGCCCGACTCGAGTATTTGGTTTACTTGACCGTGCCGTGTCTTCATCAGGCTTCCCCGGCTTCTTCTTCCATACACATTCACGTCATATATTCTCATTACCAGGGAAACCAGGCTATAAATAGGATGAGTTAATACATGCTGGTGATCTGGAATTATGTAATATTTCAGATTCCTAGAAGGGAGTAGTTTGGTGTTAAAAAAATATCATCCGTTTAGTAACAAACAGGGCAGGTTATCAAGAAATATTTATGTTATGGGTATAATGAGTAATTTTATTTAAAACGTATTAATCTGAGTTTCAGAATAATTCATCTTTTTTGACGATTTTCAAATTTTTCATACTTTTGGATGTGAAGAGAACATTGAATCATTATGTCTAACAGTAGCTTGATTTTCAATAGCGACAATAATAACTGTGAGTACCACAATAAAAGCTGAAGAAAAATAAATTAAAATAAATGGATTAAAAATTACTTTATAATCTGCCACTTTATTAATACGCACATATTTGGAATACGAAGATTTCCTCGTCAGGACAAGCAGGATACTAAAAAACGATAATGTCAAGTATAGACAAATGATAAACACAGAACACAATAATGTAAGAATAGACAAATTATAAACAAACAAAAGTTGATCAAAGTAAGTAATTAATCAAAAACACTAATTAACAAATCTATATTAAAAAATTAAAAAAGAAATTGTTTTAATTATTAATATTATCATGAAAATCAATTGAAGATAAATAGCTATTTAAAAGAATATATTTGTCTTTCCATTATATTTAATTGATTATTAACGCTTTAATTTTTTTTAATGACTACCATATTAACACTTTAAAACATTTTTTTAAACATATCAACATGTTTCCAAAGCGTTAATTTCCTCATCAGAATACTAAAAAATAATAAGAAAAAAAAATTATACTTGACATTAACGCTTTCGAAACATGTCGATATGTAGGAATATATATCAATAAAATGATGATTACGAAGTAATTTTTAATTAATTTATTAATAATGACGACACAAATTGAATACCAATCTTTTGAAGAAATTATAAAAAGAAGTTTGTTGTTATTTTCGTTATATGTTTGTTATTTTCTATGACTATCGCCACCCCGATTTGTAGAGTGCGACGTGAATACGAATTTTTGTTTTAGAATATCCATACAAAAAAATCAAGAATACACGAAACAATACTTCTTGGCCATCGCAGTCTCTTTCACAGCCCCCGTTTGTCATACCTTCTAAGTCATTTTATGATATCTTATCACGTTCAAAACTAATAACTATAGTGACGTGTTCCCACATCCTTGCCATTTCCTTCAAACCTGCTATTAAAGATGACGAAAACATTGCGAAATCGGTAAGTTCCTAGTTTCCTTCGCGTCCACCATTACAAGATGAACCCTGGACAAGTGGTTAGAGTCATTGACCAGAATCCACGAGGCTCCGAACTTTGAGAAGGTCGCGGGTTGAACTCGCTTGTTACCGTTCATTAAACACTCTGCTGAACTTATGACGGGACACGCTTCAAGGCAATTTAAAAGGCTTTTTTTCTCTTGCATCCACTTTTCAATAGCAGTCATGAGTAATAAAATATCCGACTGCATTCTTCTGGCCGTGTAGACAAGATGGCATTGAGGAAAATGATTACTGGATTTGTGGTGGTCAGTGTTGCACTGGGTCAAATTGATTAGAAAACAATAATTTAATAGTGGCGGTCAAAACTAATTGTTTTTCGTTAGGACACGCTCCCATGTACGTGATAAATTATCAGTTTCTGACTGACATTTTGCTATGAATTTTAAATCATAATTGGCTGTAGGCTAACGTGCTCCTACCCTGATTTTAAACAACCTTAAAAATAAAAGTATTCTGACCTTTAAGAATTATTCATTCTGACATTAGGTACAACAATTGCCAACCTTTGACTATCATACTCCAGGTCACTCAAAATGAAAGGACTAAAACCTTACAAATATAATAATATATTAGCAGGTGTCACTACCGAGTGTCAAAACTGGGTTCCAAAATCTTTTACCTTAAAAAAAACGTGTGGGGTTCTCGGTTAAATTTTATTGAGAGTTAGATCGATATTACATACCGCGCTATATAAACTCGAATTTTTAATGACATACTCGTACAGTTTGATTTTCTGCGCTGGAATTAGCTACAGAGTAAATTAGTAAAAATTTTAAACCACTTTTTTATCTGTTAGGCATTTTATTACATTCCATTCCATATTTCCTTGTTGAAAAAAATTTAAAATATTTTAATAAGTATAAATCAATAAGTTAAACAAGTTTTTTTTACATATTATTATGTATAATTTAAGATAGACACCGCCATAGCCACTCTATTAATAAATAAATAAATTATGAAATTATATTTTTAGCCATTTATTTCATCACAATCATTGAATTTGGTAATTAAATACAAAATAAGTAACAAGGAACTGATTTGATAATTACCTGTTTCCGTTCAGTGAGCGCTCTCGTTGGGTTGGATGACTGGGTTCAAGATCATTATAGATATTCCACGGCATTTCTCTGCCAAACCACACGAGGCAACGCCCGACCTTCGGAAACCTGAAGCCTGCATCTAGCCTTCATTTAAGTCAAATATTTACCTTCATTCAAGTGTATGTACCTACTGGTCAGATCCCCACTTCCTGTCATTGGCTTCGAAATGCGGATATATTTTATTCCTCCAACAAGCATAAAAATCATGAATCGCTTATCATTATCAAGAGTGGTTAGATGATTTTTTAACCTGATTTGTTCGAGTTAGATAACATGAAACTTGGCCACTATTACATTCTAGTTTGTCAACGCTTTACTCTTTACACAAACTCCTTATATTTTTAATTGTCCTTACTATATTAATCATGAATTTTTACCATATAAAAAACTGGACAAAAAATATTTTTTTCTAAGAAAGCTCGCGTTATTAGATAAAACTTTTGAATTATCTTTCAAAACTAGTTTTTATGTTGTAATTTAATATTACGTACCTATAATATGATGTTTTAGTTTTTTTCCGGGCAATATAAAGGGATTGTGCAATGCAATATAATGCATTGGAAGTAATAGAAAAAAAAAGAAAGAAATACATATATATATATATATACTCAAATGCGAAACCATTATATTTATTAAGGTACAAAAAAATTACAATAACCCAATTGAAATGCGCTGTATTAATTACTAATCAGAAAAAATAAATAAAATTAAACTTTTCTTTTAAAAAACCTTACTTACGAAAACATTTCGTCAGACACAAGAACTCCTCTTTTCTGATAAGGTACAACCAAGAATATACCCTTTAATTAATTATTTCATAAAATGCTTGTAATGCAACTTATGAGAAATAAAATTATTAAATAAAATAAAGAAAACACAATGTCATTTTTTTTACGTAATTTCTTTCATTTCTAATGTAAATTTGTTATTTAATGTTTTATAATAATAACATTTTTGATTAATTTCTTACCTACTTTAATCACTTTTTGATTATTTTTATAATTGGTCTATTATTACATTATTGTGTTTTATGTTTATCATTTGTCTTACTTGACATTATTATTTTTTAGTATTATGTATTTCCCTATGAGGAAAGCATGGCTTTCGAAATACGTCGATATTTATATATTAAAACGCGGTGTTTACAAAGTATTTTTTTGAATAATGACGTCACAAAGTGAATAACAATATTTTGAAGAAAATATAACTAAAAATAACTATAGACCTATTCAAGCCTTTTCACCTTTCGAAAACTTTATGAAGCCGTGCTTTGGTGGCACAGATTGACGTAACTATATAAAAACTTATTTTTTCTAATAAAATAATCGAAAAGCTACTAGAACTTCAAGATCACAAATACTTTTGATTTATTATGACGTCATGAAAAATATGACAACTGCGTAAAATGTTAAAGTTAAGTTATTTGAAAAGAAGTGCTTATTCAATTTGTTTCTATTATGATTCTGTCTCAGCTGAAGTTTCTAAAGCGATTTTCAGGTGTATTAAGAGGTTTAATTTTACTTTGCGCCTGACAACTGTAGCAGCAAAAACTGCACACCTTTTTAAACAATAACAAAAAATTGATTCGTTATTGGACTAGCTTGAGGTTATTTGTACAAAAAACTAAACAAATATTACTTTACCACGTTATTATCAAAGAAAAAAAACTAAATCACCGCTGAGGGATTCTTGGAAAACGGTATTAACATTTTTTAATATAACTGCACTTATGCGAAGGTAGGTGCTTTCACGGTTACGGTTATGGCGTGAGATAGCATCTCTGATTATTGCAAATTGCATATCAATTCTGAATTTATGGTCGGCATGTAGTTTAATCAATGAAAGTAGGTTTGCTAAGATACGTTTGTATTGGAACTGCTTTAGATAATAATTAGATTAATATGATATCACTGGAGAGACTTGGTCTGCATTGAACCGAGGCTATGGAAGAATTTATGGTCAGCAGGTAGTTTAATCAATGAAAGTAGGTTTGCTAAGATACGTTTGTATTGGAACTGCTTTAGATAATAATTAGATTAATATGATATCACTGGAGAGACTTGGTCTGCATTGAACCGAGGCTATGGAAGAATTTATGGTCAGCAGGTAGTTTAATCAATGAAAGTAGGCTTGCTAAGATACGTTTGTATTGGAACTGCTTTAGATAATAATTAGATTAATATGATATCACTGGAGAGACTTGGTCTGCATTGAACCGAGGCTATGGAAGAATTTATGGTCAGCAGGTAGTTTAATTAATGAAAGTAGGTTTGCTAAGATACGTTTGTATTGGAACTGCTTTAGATAATAATTAGATTAATATGATATCACTGGAGAGACTTGGTCTGCATTGAACCGAGGCTATGGAAGAATTTATGGTCAGCAGGTAGTTAAATCAATGAAAGTAGGTTTGCTAAGATTCGTTTGTATTGGAACTGCTTTAGATAATAATTAGATTAATATGATATCACTGGAGAGACTTGGTCTGCATTGAACCGAAACTATGGAAGAATTTATGGTCAGCGGGTAGTTTAATCAATGAAAGTAGGTTTGCTAAGATACGTTTGTATTGGAACTGCTTTAGATAATAATTAGATTAATATGATATCACTGGAGAGACTTGGTCTGCATTGAACCGAGGCTATGGAAGAATTTATGGTCAGCAGGTAGTTTAATCAATGAAAGTAGGTTTGCTAAGATACGTTTGTATTGGAACTGCTTTAGATAATAATTAGATTAATATGATATCACTGGAGAGACTTGGTCTGCATTGAACCGAGGCTATGGAAGAATTTATGGTCAGCAGGTAGTTTAATCAATGAAAGTAGGTTTTGCAAAGATACGTTTGTATTGGAACTGCTTAGATAATAATTAGATTAATATGATATCACCGAGGCTATGGAAGAATTGAAAATTACGTCTTATCGAAACATTCATCTATGAAAAGGAGATATTAAAATTTAAAGTTGAGTTGTTCAAAAAAATAAATTGCTATTATTTTTTTTAATAACTTATTGAAGCTTATAAACATTTGTAATATATTTTTTAATCATTGAAGATAATGTTAGCAACTCTTAGAATGAAATACGGGTTCCACGTTTTGATTAAAACAAAAAAAGCAAAAAAAAAAATGTGTATAACGTTTGTATTTTATAAGTGAAAAATCATCCTGGAAATTTTTGATTTTTAAAAGGGTGCAATAAAATGCATGCTTCTTTAATATTAAAAATAACAAACGCAATTTTGTCATATAAATGATGATTATAAATAATAAATATTTCTATTTTTGCAAATGTTAATACGTGATGGAATTTCATTGTAATGTCTTAAATAAGACACTTTTTAATTTTATTCCACTTTTATTTAATAAATATTATCTGAAACATTTATTGCGGTGGGTACCTATAGAATAATTTAATGTCAAACATAAATGGTAGTTACTCGCACTAACAGACCTAAAGTTCTTTCAGCACTTGCATTATTTCAAGCAATAGAGAGTTTTTACTAGAATTTTTATATCCGTTATCTTGTAATGATTATATTCTTTAGTTTGTAGTAATAATAAAAGAATAACAAAATAAGTATAAATTTGTCTTATTTTATCCTAAAACTTAAACTGAATATAAATGGGTTGCCATATTTTGCTGAAAGTTCAACCTTCAGCCCGGATATAAAATCATACGCTATTACCTGCAGGCGTATTTTTAACAATCAAATTTAGAAATAATATATCACGCGAGCGACACGTGATTATTTTTTAAATCAATTCAAGAGAAATAAAATACCTTTTCATATTTTTATTATTGACAACAAACCTGGTCCATTATGTACAGCTTTGGGGGTTAAACAATATAACAGCCTTATACATCGAGAGGTGAGTTTTTTTTATTATTTTTAAATGTTTTATGCTAGTTAATTTTAAATTGAATTATAACACTTAAAAGCGCTAGTAGATTTATCTAATGGGTGTTTATTGTACCTTTTCAGAAGATTTGATTGCATGGCAGTTCATTCCAAGATTCTGAACTCAATACATGCACACTTATGGGATTGGGGCAACAGGGTTGTATTGTTAAAATTTAAGCTTTAAACTTTAGGGCGCGCAGTTGACACTCGCCGTTCTATCTGTCATTTGTATAAAACTGAGATATAGAAATTCAATGTTTGAATCGCGAATAAAATAATTAAAAATTTACATTTATGAAAAATTGAATTTGAAGAACGTATTGTATTTTTTATGTTTTATGACATTTTGTGCATTTAGACAAAAAAAAACAGACAGAATCTCTTTGTTTTTAAAATCAGCAAAAAATTCAGCAACAGGGTTCAACGTTTGACTATAGAACGTTGTTGTCCTGAAATGATTCTCTCGTAAGAGATCGTTTAGTGCATTTTATTCACGCACTATGAAAAATCACGGGTTTTTACAAGTGTAGGATTAGTGAAGCTGAAATTTCGACCTTTTTTTAGATATAATATTAAAATTGAAAAAAAATAATATTATTTGTACATTAACATAAATCTAGGATGTATTTACAGCAGCAACCAGGTACCAGGCCACGAAAGAAAAATTATGGGTCGAATAAAAAACGAAAACCTGGGCGTTTTCATTTTAAGATTATTTCAAATGTGGAACAGCTGCGGCTGTTATTCAAACAACAAAAAATGGATTATTTCTCTGAATTCGGTTTTAAATAATTTTCGTCTACCTACTTACCTAAATATTTTACATTATCACAAGTCTACCTACTGATTTGTCTCCATGCAATATTTTCAGAACACCCATGAATTTTATTTGCTTATTGATATGTTGGCAATATCCCAAATCGTCAGATTAAATATAACAACAAATATTTGGGAAATTTTTTCACGTGGAAAGAGAAAACGCAGAAAGAAGATGGGAATAGGATAGTTGATAAATGTCTTACTTTCCATGTAAATTTTTTTTTTCAATCTTTAACGCCGCGTTATTTTCTATATTACAATGTTTCAGCTCCAAAGTTAGAGATACAACACGAGTACCTGAAGAGTTTGTCTATTACTTACGTCTATAAATAACCATTAGCACTAAGCACAATGGCAATTACCTTACGGTGGATTAAGATACAGCGTTGCGTCACTAATTAGGTAATCCTTGAACTCGTCAGCTTCTGACTGAAATAAGGTAATAATTATTCTAACCGGATACCGGAACGCAACCAATAATTGTTTATTTCATCTAGCACCAATACCCCGATTTGAGCGCAAAGTTTTTATAATTATTTATACTTTATCCGATTACAACATGTAAAAAGTATATTTCTAAGTACACCACACCCACACTTTTTTTCAATCACGGAGTCGGTTAAACAATGGAACCGAAATTAAGAAGCAATAGGTGGTTTAAAGAAAAATGGGTAGGGGAAGAAGCAGATGAAAACAAAAGTTTCGAAGCACCTGGTTATTGAGTCATTTCAAGGAAATTTTTGGTGGCTCACCCACTGAAAATAGAAAATATTTTCCACTCCCGATCGAGGCAACGAAATTAGATATTAATTTATTCAAATTATGCGAGTAAAATATACGTGAGAGAAACGATTTTGAATCGACCTCTAGATCCAGACCCGTGGAGCTTAATTAACTGTTTCCTCGCACGTGTTTTACATAACTGTTTTATAAAAAAATTATAATAAATATTAACGCAGTTTCATTTTTTATAATAGGTTTGTTCTCTACCTATGAAAAAGCATCACCAGGCGGCTAGACAAAGTGGTATTTAAACCTTTTTTTTGAAAAGGTAAACAATAATCGGTGATTTGAATAAATTAATGAACAAGTTTTTCAGAAGCATATAAAACCATATGGCTATTTTTTATCAATCTGCCAGCCTAAATAATTCAATTATTGTACTTAATTATTTAGTTTAAAAGTCGGCGGCCTCGTGGTACAAGTGAAAAAGGCGTTGTTCTCGCGTCACGGTGACGCGAGTTTAACTCCAAACAAAAATGAATAAAACTTTTAACATTTAAAAAAGTTGGTTAATTTTTTTTTACGGTTTTGGAAAGGAGAATTAAAGTTGGATAAATGTTGCAAATACTGAAGTAAATGTTAATAATTCTAACTAGCTAACCATTACGCCGTTTCCCCGCAGGGGTAGGTAGAAAGAACGGACCGCCAAACACCTCGATCTTGGCATACACTTCTTGCTTCATTGAAATTTATACCGTCTCATACATTCTCTTCTATTATTCCGACTTCTGACATGGCTCGACTCAAGTATTTGATTCACTTGATTGTGCCATGTCTTCCTCATGCGTCATATATTCTTCTTACACTCCTTTCTTCGTTCATTCGCTTTTCATGCCCAAACCATCTAAACGCCCCTTTCTTAATCTTACCCATTAGGCTTACATTAGCCATGCACACTTTACAATTTTTTTAAAGTAAATTTAATAATTCTAATGTCAACACATACATATAATGAATTTGCTTTTAAATCTTAGACATTTATATGACAAGGTTAACAGCAATGTTTCTCAAAGTAGGCGATGTCGCCCCCTGGGGGCGCAGTTAAGTTCAGGGGCAGCCACGGGAAGCATTAAAGGATAGAAAGGGGACTGTGAGGGCAACAAAAAATCAATGAACAAAAGTTGGTCGACTGCAAAATTTTAAACATTCAACTATATACTAAAGTCATGCACCATTGCAAGAATCTTACCTATGAACAATTCAAATCTGTACATATTTTAAATGCAAATTACAACCGATCGATTTTCAAGATTGCAGAACATAAAAATATCGCCTTAGCAAAATTATGTTTTTGTTTAGTTGGTTTTACTATAGGTCGCTAGTTACATTTGAAATATTTAATATCCAGATAATTTTTCTTACAATAACTTTTCTGGAGGAGGGCGATAAAGAAAAGGGGCGATGAGTCTAATAAGTTTGAGAAACTCTGTTTTACAGCAATGATATTTTTTTATCAGATATCGATTTGTTAAGGCATGTAAAGGTAATTTTACTTAAATTAATGTTATAATGAAAGGAGCACTTTGTTCACTGTGCGTATCAAATACAGAAAGGGGGTGTGTCAGTAGGTTGTTTATAACCTTCCGAAACTGTCTTGCAATGGGTACGTACAATAAGGTGCCCGGTACCTGAGACCAAAAGCCTACGTTTATTCGTAAGTGGCAATGCAACGGTAGATATAAATTGATTTCAATTATTTGTATGCGAATACTATCTAGACTCTACTAGACCCACGCCAGTATTAAAGCAAAATATTTTCGTGAAATAATTCCTCAGAAGCTATGGTCGTCCTTCGAGGCAGAGCGATCAGCTCATTGGCTCTTGTCGCAGAGGTTGCCGGTTCAAATCACGTTTCAAATAAAAATATTAGTTTTGGTTGTTTTATACACGTAAAGAATTAAATCGATACGGGCACGAGCCAAGTATGATGGTCGATAGAGCTCAAATAATAATTTAACATATTAAAGGCTATAAGTAATTGAAACATGTAGTTTAACAAATTTTTATTATTTTATTTTATTTTATTTATTTATTTTTTTTTTTTTTATTAACTTTTTTTATTTTTTTTTTTTTTATTTTTTTTTTATTATTTATTTCTTTATTTATTTTTTTTTTTTACTTATTTATTTATTTATTTTTTTTTATTTATTTTTTTTTTTTTAAGCTAAACTAATAATATTAAAATACATAAGAAGAAAATAAATACATTATTACTCTAATTTTTACTAACAAGATCTTAAAAATCCTTAAAAAGCCCCACCTCGCTCTTCTATTTATTAATTTTGTCATTACTATTATTTTAACTAGAATGCTGTTCATAAAATAACTGGCTAAAATAATACCAACAAAATAATAGGTACTTCAGCATTTTTTTTAAATTGAGAATTTTTTTATTATGATCCTTTTTTTTCAATTCATATTAAAAAGTTTTGCTAATGAATTTACATGATTTTCAACTACCAAACTAGACACACGCCGCATTATGGCAGTCGACATTTGTTGTTTATTATAATATTTGTTATAAACCTATATGTTGTGAAAAAAGAATATAAATAGAAATAAAATCCTTTTAAAACGATATAAAGTTACATTTTGAAAAAAAAATAAAAAAGAGATTTGGAAAATGATATCCTATCTATTATATAAAGAATAATGTCCCGGGCGGGCGGTGGGTGTTTATTTTGTTTTATGTTCAGTTTTATTCCTAGCTTGATGAAATTTTGCACACTTGATCTACTAAACACTGGAAGGCCACTGTTTGCATGAGATTTCGAAAAATCTCCCCCATCCCCCTTTCCCATCCTAAAAGTCAAATTTTGGTACTTCTTGATGAAATTTTGCACACTTGAGGTCCATCATAAGACGTAATTGTTTTTGTATTTAATTCGTAGAACGCCATTGATTAATTTTTTTTTCTAATTTAATGTAAATCAAATTTAATTATTAAGTTCTCCAAGCATTTTTAGTTTGTATTATTGGAACAGATGTTTCGTCGTTCAAGGATATTTTCAAACTGCGGTTAATCCACATTGTGACGACTTATTTATATGATTTTATTCAATCTTATCCCATTCTAATTTGGACGGGTTTTTAAAAGCAATGATTTATTATCGGTAAAACTGATGTTAAATTATATTCTTTCTAACATTTACCTTAAAAATCCACGATGATTTTATCGGTCGTAATAATTACTTATACATTTTTTGCACAATTATTATAGTGTTGATTGGAATCAATACAAAATCTTAATTTTTTTATGCATGATTCAATATTTCCTTGTGTTATTTCTTCAGCGTCCTTAATTGAAGGCTTCTGTATCGCTATAATGAACTTATAGTATAAAATAAAAATATTGTATTGTTTGACGAAGGTTGTAAGCATAGGCACTCCGTTACTTTTATTTCTGTAATCGGGAACCAAAAAAAATTGCTTCCAAATTTTTATGTACACCTGTAAATGGCTGTTAAAAGTTGATTTCTTTCTGAAATGAAAAGAGAATTGTTTTCATATAAATTACCATTTAAAAAAAAACAATCAAAAATCGCAAGAATTGGTGGAAAAGTCACGGAAAGCAACTGGTTGTATGTCATTCATTAATAATGATCAGTAAATTACCTGAGAAATATCAAGATAAGATAAAGCAGTTGTATATAAATAGTTCCAAAAAAACATTTTAGTAATAAATTACACCCGTAACATTGTACAATATTGGGTACAATCGAAAAAATACATGCACGCCATCGGACCGTAGAAACGTTTTAACCTCGAATATCTCACGTACTCTGTGGAAACCAACAGCCAAGTGCTTACGTGAGTTTAAATCATACTTAATGATATCCATAATTCCTACTTATTTACTATTTATTCGTTCGCTACATATTCAACTAGTTCAAATTGAAGAAATGTCGAAATTTATTACTGTTACCAAATCGGTCGGTGCGGTGCGGTGTTTCGGACGTGAAAAAGGTTTTTACAAAACTGTAAGAAAGGCGATGCTTTTGTTTGCTTTTTGTCTGCGGCATTATTACAATTAAATTTAAAATGTATGTGGCAAAAAGTAAGCACAAAACGTATTTCAAAACATTGCAAATATAATAATAAATGCTAGTTAACAGTAATTCTTATATGTTTTTTTCTTTATCACGTTTTTGGTCAAATCAAGTTAAACGTTTCATAAATTTTCCTAGTGCATGAATCATATATATATTTTTTTGCAATTCAATTTTTTTTTAATTTTAATAAAAATATGAAAAGAAGTACGGTAACCTTACGTGTTCGAGCAATTAAAGCGATATCCACAACATTAAAATATTAAAAATAAGGGTATTGAAATTATTTAAAGATTTTTTAAATTAAATGTGTACCTTGACAATAAAATGCAGACATTTAATGAAGTGGAACAATTTTTTTTCATTACTCTGGCATCACCAAGTTATTCGATAATTTGCCTTTGAAAATTGTTTTACACATAATTTTTTTTTTCATAATCGGGTCTTCTCATTTCGTTTTAACTCTTTGAAGCACTGTGGTATCAAAAATCGATCGCCAAGAAAATAAATAATTCTGTGAAAACTACCATCATTAGCAATACTAGTAACTAATTGTGAAACATGGATTCTTGACTAATTAGTTTATCATATGTAGCACTGCACAGTTTGGCCATAAGTTTGACATTTTCAAAAGGATTTGTGTTTCTTTTTTTTAAAAGGTTCGTGCTTAAAGAGTTAAAGAGACAATCCAAGACAACATAACTCGATAATATTAACGTTTTTTTTTTATCTGTAATTTTTATCGTTGAAATTAATTTTGCTTTATTTTGATTTAACATTTTATAATTGATACAAACATTTTAGAAACAAAAAAAAACTCGCTTTTCCATATAATTATATTCCTTACGAAGCATTAAGTAATTAAAAGTGTTTCAACATAAAATTGTCTTAGAATTTAATATAGAATCATTTCCTTTCGAAATATACCACTAATTTCTGAAGACCGTTTGGTTAAAGTAAAAAAATATGCACTTGGATTATTGTGCTTTTATAAATTTACTTTATTTTTCCTATGAGTCATCTTGGTGATGTTATTTAAAACCTTTTAAACGATCGCAGCACCCACGATTTTTGTCTACTTTTAAGTGTCAGACTGTAAACATATTTTAATGCATCACGTATTTGTCTAATAGGTGGTGCTCAGGCCATTTGTTTCTTTGTAATGATAATATTATTATTCATTCAATAATTACGTAATACTCACATAATAACATTAAGTATGTATTATTTATACAATATGGGTAAATTAATAACGAATAACTGGATCAATTTTTATCCTTCGAGACCTTGTCTTTTAGTCTCTGTATTTTTATCCGATAGAAGTAGTGTACCGTAGTACCGTGTTGTGCAACAAAGCTGCAATTAGTGTAATTACATATTCTAAGGGCTACCGACAGTAATTGTGACTTTAATAAATCATAAATGTGCGGCTGAATGCACACGAGCGAGTGTTTAATTGACAGGTAGTAATTGTAGAATCAATGGTTGATTGAGATCGGCTTTAATATCGCTTATCGCTTCCCAACGCGTGTTGTCCTGTTCCGAATATGAGTTCAGTATGTAACTGGATCGCAAGCTTCCGGCATTGCAAAAAGTAAAACACCTTAAAACTGCCATAACCGTGCAAGGTCAGCTCCCACCTACCAACTGCGTGTACTTACGGCTGCGGGCTCTCACTGACGGTAGCTTAGTATGTTACTTGACTACTGACAAGATCAACGAGAGATCTGCCTTGCATTTTGCTGCACGCAACACTCGGAATCATGACGGTTTTCTGCTATTACCTGCTGCTGCGACTTCTCACTGATGGGACGGCAGTTAAGTATATAACATGGCTATTAATAAGCTGAATAGTCGGCATAACGCAATACTGATAACAGCAATAACGAGGGAGCGGAAAACATGCAAGAAAATATGAAAAAAAATTAATCCACTAAAACTTCAAAGAATTTATAAAAAATTCAACAAACATGCAAAATATTGGATTCACTCAAATAATAAAGATTTATATTGTTTTTCATTCAATGTTAGGAATTGTGTTGTAAAATGAGTTTTGGCAAAGATAATTTCAATAATGTGAAATATGCATTACATTTATAAAAGTAGTCTTGCTATTGAAAAAAAAACAAAGCAAACAGATTAATAGAAAACAATATTATAACCATAAATTTAAATTATGCCTAACGATTATAAAAACAGTAAAACAACTAAGCATTTTTCATAGTTTCCAGGAAGAAATTTATGTCTTTTATCAGTAAACAAGTGTTTGAAAATCGAAAAACTTCCCTCAATATCTATTGATGTAACATCTTTTAGGAGGTTTCAGAATATTTATTGTTTCTAAATCCGGAACGTTACGCTATTTTCAAAGTCACGAACAAGAATGAGTAATCCCCGCTGTTGACTCAAATTCGTATTTTTCAAGAATATCCCGTCCATTACGATGGCCTGGTTTGAACTAAAATAATCATTTAATTTGGAGAAATTTACAGAACCTGTTATTATCAGATCAGATTAAACCATATTTACTAACTATAATAATTAATAATACCATGTTTTTTGTTTGATGAGAATATGACATTTTTAGCGGAAAAATGCAAATGTTGCACTAACCTTGTAAAAAATGCATTTTTTTACGAATAACGATGAAAAATAGATATAACATTTTTTCCGCTCTCTAGTGATAACCATTAGTGCACGCTTTCTGTTGCCTGCTGCGTCTACCTAATAGAGTCGCTACTCACTAGGCTGCTAGTATATATGATGTACAATGCTAAAAACTCGTCACTGCTGATTTTCAAAGCTAATACTGGCCCTGCTGTCATTCCGCCCATACGTCTCGGCGAAGCCAATCTAAATATTAGCAGAAAAACAAAATACTTGGGGGATGTCATCACTGATGACCTAAATGATAAAAATGACATAGAACGCCAAAGAAGAGCCAACATGCTCGCTATGAGATTCAACAGGTGCAGTCCTTCGGTAAAGAAGCAACTATTCCAGACATAGTGCATGAGCTTTTATACTAGCGAACTATGGACAAGGTATACACAAGGCGTCATGAACACATTCCGAGTACAATATAACCACGCTTGCAGGGCGCTGTTCGGCCTCCTTTGGGGATGCAGCGCCTTGCAGATCTTCGCAGAGGGAAGGGTGTATGGGTTCGCTGCTTTGATGCGCCACAGAGTAGCCGAGACGAGTCAGCACCACCGGAGATCGGAAAACACTCTTGTCCAGACCGTCGCCCAGTGGCAGGGCACGCCCCTACATCATAGATGTAGAATTTCCCCCAAGCCACCGTAGCATAAGTGCTAAATATGTTTATCTTTTTATTTATTTATTTTTTTTATATTGTATTTCCACATCATGTATTTTTTTAGATTTATTCTTTTATATGGCAGACAGAGTATTGCACTCTCCGCTTTTTTCAGCTGAAATAAAATTATTGTTATTTTTATTAAAAATTACCTAATTATCAAGATCAATGCGAGATCTAACTTATATTTTTCTTCATACAAAACTCTTTAAAAAAATTGTATTATTTCTGCTGTATACTACTCGTACTGCTGTGTCTTCCCCTTGTGGATAGCTCAGTGTGTAACTTAACTACTAAGAGCCGGTAATTCAGTCGCTTTTTACGCTCGGATTGAAATATATTTACTTCCATCAAGTTGCTATCTGGTAGTAATTCTGACATAGAATTCTGATTGATAACATTCCTGAGTATACTGAAATACAGGCCCAAAGAATTTCAATGAGGTTTTACAAATGAGACAGTACGGCATAGCATAATTCTGTGAATAAATAAATAGTATGTAGCGTTGCTACTAACAATCTCGTTGACATTTTGCTATTTGCAACACACAAAACCTTGATAATAAAATTTGTCCCCGATGAAAAGACAAAAATCATGATCTAGTAACATTTTACAAATGTGGTGTTAATCTGAAATGAGTTCGACCTAATCGGAGTGCGAAAAATTAATTAAATGCTAATTTAAATTAACGTTCTTACCAATAAAATGAAATACACTTCATTTAACTTTTAAATAGTGTTAAAAAAATCTATCACAATATTGATTTTGATACGCGATTTGAATTAGCGAAAAGAATTTATGATCAAATTATAAATTCATTTACAATATATGATGAATAAAAAACTTCCGATTTCTTAATGAGGTTACACGAAAAGTTGTCGGAATACATTGTGGTTACAATTGTGCCTACCAACTTTTCCACTTCTTTTGAACACTTTTTTAGTTAATTATTTTAAAAAATGGCCACACATCTAACGTGACACCACGTGAAAACTTATATTAAAAAAAAAAAAAAAAAAAATCAATCACCTATTCGAAATAATGCAATAGTTAAAAAAAGAGTTGCTCAAAAAAAGGAGCTACAAGACTACAAATAACGAATCATTGACGTATTCAAGACTCCTAAAAATAAACAAGGTGCCGAGATTTCACGCAGCAATATAATGTATTTATTAATTTCTCAATTTCATCGACATGTAATTTGTGTATGATTGTGTGCATTTAGCAACGGTGAAAATTTCTGGCAACAACAAGTACTATCGGGAAATTTGACTGCTTCAAATTACACAGAATTGCACAAAATCTATTTGAGAAATTATGAAATTTACCCTCGTGCATGCGCATGCCAGCCGATGAAATATGGATATTAAATTAACAGGTAACGTACAAGTCAAAATACGTTCGCAAAGCAATCAGTTTCTAAAATAGTGTAAACACCAAAGAAACTAGAATCACTAGAAGGATTATTAACAAGACATATACCCAGAGAGATATGCAACTGTTTGTGGTAAGTACAAACATCCATAGGAAATGAAAAGAGGATGAAAAAACGTCATGATCTCATATTGTTCCGAATTAATGAGAAGTAACATCAGATTCCTGGGAAGCCAGGTGGTGGAAACATAGGATGTTACCCACTCTTTGATGATGGAGAAAGTACAAAATAGGCTTCTAATATATTTATATTTTAAGAGACTTCGGATACTATCCTTACTTATCCATCAGCCTTCTTATCAGGAATACTGGGTATCAGCAGCCTTGCCAACAGACGGAAAACTGCTTTGCTTATAAGCTCTTAAACGGTCATATCACTATAATCCAAAATATGTCCCGTAACAATTTTACAATAGCGCCTGTGCACAGATCTTTCCTTGTTCCGATATGCAGAACTAATCTACCGGTAGTAATGCCCATCGGAAGAATGGTCATGTTTTTAAATGATCTAACGTCTGATATCGACATTTTCCACGTTAATAATGATAAATTCAAAATGCTGATAAGTGTGTAACAAACATTGTTAACAAACTAATAATGAAATTTACTTTTGTCATTGGAATAATTTTTGTAAACATTCATTTAAAATAAAACAAATGGGAATCACGAAATGACCGCTCTGGTGAAATTTAAGGATGATATCAATGAGGTGAAATAATGGCATGTGACCAGAGTGCTTGGAGAAGCTGTGCAGACTGACTCCATATCAAACATATATAATATGGAAATGTATTTCACATTCTAAAATAATAATAAAATAGTTAATATCGATGATTCATGGTTCAATATCTGACATTGTCTGCGCCGATACATTTTAACCTTCCCAAGACTTTAGCCGGATACGGTTATGAAGCATTATTTGTATGTCCTTTGAAAGCACAATAACCCACGAGGTTTAACATTTACCATGTGGAGCTGCAATTTAAAAAAAAATTTATTGATGTATTATTTTTACGCTGATCGTAATCATGTTATTTTCGCACATTATTATGAAGGTAATCACGATAAGTCATAATATTTTTTAATGTTTGGAACCAAAAAAATGGTTTACTAGGTGTACTCGTATATTGGCGTGCGAACCCAATAAATTTTATTTTTAGGATTTTTTTTTTAGTTTTGGTCATTTTTCGTGTTGAGTACGTGTACGAGTACTATTAAATTTAGGGGCATTGGGTTTAAAGTAGGTAATAATTGTTATATTATTATCTACTAAAATTAATTAAATTTGAATGGTGTAAAATGTATTCTATTAATAACTAAAGAACGGAGAGAAGTGATTATGATTATGATCATGCACTGACAAAATAATTATGTCAGCGAGTTAAAATTGATTACTTAATAAAATAACGATAATGAAAGGGAAAAAAAATTAACTAGAATAAAAAAAACTAGAAGAGGAGAAAATCTTTTGGATTTGGGTATGGAGTAAATGATAGTGGAAAAGCATTTTGGTATCCAGATTTGGTCATTGAGTATTCGAACAACGCCAACAAGTGGTGATCTGGGTGATACTGCGATTAACTTTTTTTAATGTAAATACAGCACAAGAGTCCCAACTGCTCCCAACCACCTGGAGCTAGTGAGACTATGGCATCCCCAATTGGGGATGTTGTGAGGCTTAAGGTAGTGGAGACGGGAAGGAGATGGGAAGAGGAAGGTAGGGAAGTTCCTGGATGTTCAGATCCAAACACGGCTAAAGCCACTTCAAGCAATTTTTCACTTCTGAACGGTAGTTTTTTACCAGGGCGATACTGAGAGTATCTTCCACTCTGGAACGTGCCGCAAATATGCTATATATTATTTTTTTATTAATTAATGATGAAACAACACAAAGTAATTAAATAAAATTTACTTGAGCACACCTGGATTTGAACCCGTGACCTCCAGATTCGTAGTCGAGAGCCTTACCCCTAGACAACTTTGAAGTCGGCTTGCAATCAAATCCATCGGAGAGCTCTATTAATTTGTTTTGTAACACTTACAAAGGCGCAAAGCTTTTTTGTTCGAATTATTAACCGGGTAGCTGGGACCTAATAATTTAAATCAGTAATTTCTCAGAAGCCGTTTGTTCAATCCGACCACAATATAATGCTAAGCCCTTGTTTATAGTTTATAAAAATAAAACTTAAAAACGAAGCCATACTGTGCTGTTGAAAACAAACTTGGTCTGTTGGTAAAGGCAATGTTGAATCTATGGACCATCGACAATAATCTAAGAACGAACGACTCAAACCCATATTATTCATTAGCGACATTTTGCCACAAAAAATCTTTTAATATGTGCTACTGAAGACTATAAGGGTAGGCTAACCTATGCTTTAGATCAAAGGTGACACGTTTTGGAAATCATGAATAGTATTATAAATTATTTTAATAACGATTTTTATTATAGTTAGAAATGTTGGTGAATTCGTTGTTAATATACGAGTATTTTTCAGTGAAAACACAGAAGTTAATAATATTATCATCGAATGAGAAAATATATTTTATTTTATTAACAATAACGGAACAATGTATAAATCTGTTTTTTGTACAAGTTGTCACAAAACAGAATCTCTCGATCCTGTTCGTAAGCACATTTGAATTTGCAATCTTAGTAAAGTTCACCAATAGATCTATTATATAGAAGGTTCCCGACTAGCTCAACTCAGGGTAGATGTATACAAAAAAACGATACATCTGTCTATTAATCGTGTTGTCAGTTCGTTAATGGAAGATTTTCGAAATTACCGCTTAGTTATCATTAATAAAAACAAATACATATAAATAGAAACAGGAATAGGGAATTCAAAATAAAAACAACTCTCTTTTGCTATTTAAAAATACCTGGCAGTCAGGTCTATATTTTTATTGCTGCTACTAAAGGCTTTAGGAAAAGCTTTCACCTCTCTGTGGACGCCTTCAGATTATGAAAGGATAGAATGAAATTGAGTGATTTTAAATGATTTCTGTTTTATCAAAAAGCAAGAGGGAAATAAATAGGTAAGTAAATTGGAACGGTACCAGTCTTTGGTCGCAGAAGCGGGTGACAGGATGGCTCGGCTCTTCAGACTAGAATGAGCTGCCCTGTCTTCCCCAAGCTCCCTTGCGGTCCCTTTCCCCCCTCCCCTTCCCAAACGGAGCGGCTAGGAGAAATAATTATCATAGACAACTAATGTTTATTTATGGTTAATTCCGGGTCGGCTGTTTGTCAACCTTAGTTGTTAGGGACTTGCTTCATAACAAAGTAGAGGGGGTATTTACTATTAAACATGCATCCTTACGCATGAGCGCTTTACGCAACACCTTTTTTCGTTCAGATTCCTTACAGAATAGATATTGTCTAGTGAAGCAAGTAAAGTATATGTATAGCAACTTATGTGCCAATAAACGCCCGGGTTGCCGGCAGTGAAATAAATAAAATGAGGGCGTATTATATGCACATGGTTTCGGCATGATAAATAGATGTAATCATAATGTGTGAAAAAGTATTACCTTCTGCGTGAAGTTTGGGTACAAGTGAATTTTTGAATGACTCAGTCCTGAAATTATTGTTACAATTGAATAAAATTTTTAATCGAGTAGTTCTAAGAAAGGGTCTTAGATTAAATTTACTTGAACAATTAGAAATTGATAAACGAAGGAATGATCCTAACATAGCATTAATTAACAAAGTAAGGAAAATAATATATTCACCGCTTCTCAGTATGTTCACATTATCAAAACAATATAAAAATTTTAAATAAAACAATTAATAAAAAATTATCAGTTAAATACGAGGAAACACACTATAAATGTGAAAACCTCACAGAATTCAGAATTTTAATTGTTTTCTAACTAAATCGGTTTTACCGATAATAAATTATTATTTTATTACATTATAAAATTTATAACATTATTAAATTTGATTTACTTTAAATTAAAAAAAATAAATTAAATGGAGTTCTATACATTAAAAACAAAAACAATTAAAAGTTCTAGTTGTAATATTAAATTCAATTACGCTGACTATATCAGGGCTGTCTGTAATATCAATATTCAAAATATTGTTAAAAATAGTATGGATAGAACTAGACTCTGTTTATTACTGATTGTGAATCTAATTTTACCGTACGGTATTGTGAATTTAAGGTGTATTTTTTTATTATTTGTTGAAATTTTGTGACAGGTACTTTCACATGAACTACGGTTTGGGAAAATCCCAAAATATTATTTCTTTTTTGGCAATTAGCTATATCTGTATATAATAATGATCGTATAAAGTAAAGATTTTCCATATGGGTTCCGATATGGTTTTAATATGGAGATTGGTAAGGAAATAAGTTTCGTGTAAAGCTAGCTTTAGAAACTAATATTACACACTTAAATATATACGTTGTTGTTCCTAGATCAGTCACGTTGTTTATCAAGCGAGAAATCTAGCATTGCTTCCTACATTCTCTTACGTGTAAACTACATCAGAGAGTTGTTATTTCTGAGATTTCTTAGCTCCAAGGATTACCGTATCCTTAACGAGATCATAAATAATCAATCGTCAATCTTTATAAAGTGGTCACTCATAAGCTGACACATTGCTCGCTAAAGAAAAACCATTTGTATATGAAAAAACTATAATTCTGATGTTAATGTAAATTAAATGTTTGTTTTATGTTATTGACGGTGGCTAAAATAGAGAAGTGATTTTTTTATAAGTATTAATGGTCTAATTTACCTACCTCTAAAATAAAAGATTAATTTTTTAACATATTTTTGAGATTAATATGGTTTAAGTCTCAGTGTGCGACATATTAACCTAGATGTCTTTTTAAAATTATTTATTAAGTTAAAAGAAAAATATAATTATTTCCCTTTCTTAACTTAACTACATAAATACATATTGTTCTTAACCTATTTTCATACTTTTATTATATACTAGCTGATGTATACCCGGCCTTGCTCGGGTTTTGGAATAAAGTTATGAAGTTGTGAATTCTTGCTTGTCATTTGTGTTCCATAATTGATTTGGCAGCGAAAGTAACTATCTCTCCAAATAAAGAAACATTAATTTGAATATTTTATTTCATTCCAAAAGTTCTTATGTAGGTACCTACTCGTGTTTTCCGTTTTGAAAATACTCTACCCACAAAAAACTTCTTCTTTTGAATATGCAAATTTGAATGTGGCTAACCATAGTGTAATATCTATGAGATAACCGAAATAAAACATTGGCGGGTTCAATGTTTTTCATACTGATTTTAAAACGTTATAGCAACAGTTTTACAAATTGGATTTCATTCAAACTCCTTTCTAAACCTTCCTGGCTATAATAAATTTTCGAGAACATCTAGAACAAACAAACAAACTTACATTGATTTTTATATATATAGATATCATAAACCTTGCAATGGGTATGAAACGGAATGATAAGGTTTTAGAATGTGTGCGGTTAATGAACATACAATTGAAATAATCATATATTAAAGTTATTTTTGACCCCGAATTGTAAAAACAATTTTACCGAGTAATTACTATTGACCCTCGGGATGCAAAAACTCACATAAACGTAGAATTATGACGAGCTGTCGAAAAACGTTAAATTTCAGCGATTTTTTTTTGACGTCTTGAATCATTTCAACCTTGCATAAGGTTGCAATTTAGTTACCAACTCAACTGCAAGGTTAATGTTACAAAAGTTGATAATGTCAAAATAATTCTTAAAAATGCATAATTTGACGTGAATCACCGCACGTATATAATCTCAAGTACCGTTGAGTCATTCCAGCCCTGATACAAATTACTGCATTAGCGGGAATGATTTCAGTACTACCACTGTGCCTATATTGTGACCAGAGTGGAAGATACTCTCAGTATCGCCATGGTGAAAGACCACCATTCAGAATTGAAACGTTGCTTGAAATGGGTTTTAGCCGTGTTTGGTGACCAGATCTGAATAGCCAGGTATTTCCCCTTCTCCTTCCCCTCCCTAATACCTTCAGCCCCACACATTCCCCAATTGGGGATGCCATAGTTTCACTGGCTCCAGACGGTTGGGAGCAGTTGGGACTCTTCTGCGGTATTCATATAAAAAAAATATGGTCAGTAATGTGGGGAAATATTAAATTTTTGTTTCAGGTTTTTATTAATGGCGAAGATACATTTTTATAGCAAATTGTATTCATAAATTGTTTTTGTGTTTAAATCGAAGAAATAAATATATTTTTTAAATAAATCAAATTTAATAATGTTATTAACGGCAAATATATATATATATATATTTTTTTTATTATTGAAACAACTTTTGAAAATGTCTTTGAACATCAAAACAGCAAATTACATAATATAAAGTACATAATATTGTATAATAACTAAAAACAATTGACAATATTTAAACAACTGAATTTTTTTTAATGTCTTTAAGTCAATATTAGTTCCTAGCTAGGCAGATTGCCCGCTCTAAGAAACCAAATGCTCCAGTTCTGTCTGGTTTATTATTCTGTAATTACTGTTTTCTTCAATCTATCTAGTATGTTAAATAGGTGTGACTAATTTTAAGGGACTTTTTATAACAATTTATCAAGCTTCCCTCTTCCCCACCCCAATTAACTATTTGGTTATTATTGGACCGATACATCGTATAAAAATAATTTCACTTTGGGAGGCGGATATGGGTACCGCCGACCCGGGAACCATTCATTGGATAACCAACACCTCTGCCATAGGTCACCCCGAGTAGTTCCCTACGTTTGGTGACTCTTTTACTACTTTTGGTGAGCGGGGGTGGCCGGGTTTATATGGTGAGGTTTGTCCGGATCTTGGCGGCAGATGCGTCCTTCTTTTGTATGTGTTTTCGGTTTCATATTTTATTTTGAACGTTGTTAATATTATCTACAATATATTCAAAATGAATTAAGTTTAGAAGCTTCAATTATTTAATCAAAATTGGAGACCAATCCTAGAATTGTAGAAAAATTCACCAGACGTTCCATATAAATAAAAATTGGATAGATGTATCCGAGACACTAGCCATTTTTTTGTGAAAAATCACATCAAGGGCGCTGTGTCTAACGTATCACTATCTAAAGATTAGATATTCATTCAGATATAATCTTGTCGTGTTGATAATAATGTAGCAGCCAAAATTAAGGGGAATTAATTAAAGATGATATTACCAATTCTAAGAAATCGAAGTATGACGCCAATAAAAATAGCGGAACGGATTGGGTAACTGTGGCTCAGTGGTTTAGAGCGCAAGGTCCCGGAAAGATCACGAGGTCATGGGTTCGAGTCTCAATTGCTGCCGCTTTCTTTTTCTTTTCTGCGTCTTTTCCGTTTCATGATTCATTTTGGGAGTTGTTAATATTTTTAAAATAATAATTCAACTTAACTTATTTAAAAATGTACCTATCTACCTACCTTCCCACGTTATGAAGGTTACATTTACTTGAAGTGAATCAACACAAAACTGCGCTATGTAAATGCTAATCTATTATGATTTAGCTAAACTAATTGACTGATATCTGAAATTTTCGGGTGAGCAATTAACCTTTTTTAAATATAGATACGCCAATGACGCGACATTTCGAAATTTGCTTCCTTTTTTATAGTTTGTGTATGTATAATTTATCGGCAAGGTGGATTTTTTTTATTTAAAAGATTTACTATGATTATATTATTATACCAGAATTGCGTTAAAAAATGTAGATCTACTTGACATTCAAAGAAAAACTTTAAATGATCGCTTTTTTAAGTAACTTTGTTTTGGAACAAGGCGAGTTCAAGATCCGATGACGGTGAATAAAAAAAAATTAAATACATTAAAATGTTTTTTTTTTACAGTATCCTTCACACAGGAAGCCCTGGGGGATACAATTTCCCTTTTAAAGGATAGGAAGAAGTAAACCTGGGGCTTGAGGAGAACCGAGCTGTTGAAAACAAGAACGAGCCGTAGATGCGACCTATTCTCATGTGACAAATGTCAGGCGTTTGGCGTGTTTCCCGACTATGCACTGGTGCCGAAAGGATCAATAATGCAAGTTTCTCAGGGCATCTTCCATTAACATACCGGTAGAACAAGGACAAAATTCCCACCTGACTTCTCTGCTCCAAAGATTTTATTAGAGTTTATTCACAACAAGGGTAGAATTAAAATGTTGTGAATCAAGAAGTCGCTTTATTTAGACCAAATCTGAACAATAGAGTATTTTATTATCATCCTCTCTAATTTTTTTCATCTGTCTGCATGTTTTTAAGAAAGTCATTGCGGTGGGAATAATTTTGTTCATATTTTTTAATGGGTCCATTGAGTCTTGCTGGGTGTTGTGATGTCGGATGCTAAGTTTTATGGATTCTAGAAAATTATAACAATTCATAAAAATTAGGTTGTAGTTATTTAGGTTAAATATTTTTTTTACAGTACTCCACGTAGGAAGCCGTGAGTGAAATAATTTCCATCGAGGCCTATATCATATTTGGGGATGCTGTATGGAGGGTCTTTTAGAGGATAGGAAGGAGTGAACCTGCAGATCATTCCACAGACGGCCTCGATGGTCGAGGGGTAAGGCTCTCGACTACGAATCCGAAGGTCGCGGGTTCAAATCCCGGCGTGCGCAAGTAAATTTTATTTAATTAATTTGTGCTGTTTCACAATTAATTAACTTAAAAATAATATACAGTATATTTGCGCATGTTCCAGAGTGGAAGATACTCTCAGTATCGCCCTGGTGAAAGACCACCATTCAGAATTGAAACGTTGCTTGAAATGGCTTTTAGCCGTGTTTGGTGATAAGATCTGAATAGCCAGGTATTTTCCCCACCTTCCTCTCCCCTTCTCCTTCCCTTCCCCAACACCTTCAGCCTTACAACATTCCCCAATTGGGCCAAACTGTTGAACACAAGAAATAGTCGTAGAAGTGACCCGTTCTCGTATGATAAATGTCAACCGTGTGCAAATGTTGGGCGCGCGTTTGGCTTGTTTCCTGACTATGCACCTGTGCCGAATGGATCAATGACGCTAGTTTATCCCATTATTAATCTATAAATGTGTGTCTTTTTAAAGAAAACATGTTTATAGATATTCAATATTAATCGTTGTAATATTATGTTTGATATATTGTTTATGAAAGTACCATTTATTCATAAAAATAAGAAAAAATAAAGTCTTAACTACTTGATAAAGACCTGAAAATTTCACGTTTGCGATAAGGCGAATTTTCAAGTGTAATTCGCTATTTTCACGTTAATAACGCGAATTTTCGTAATAATAATAATTCTAAATATTTCTTTAGCTGTGGTTTTGACGAGCTTAAATAGTCATAAAATAGAACTTAGCGAACTTCACGTCGAAAATGCCGGATACTGTTTGTTATTCATTTTTTAATTATCCGATTTTGTGAAAAAATAAACGAACAAACAAATAAAAAAAACCGCGGTCCAACTTTGTTTTGCTGCATAATACTGAAAAATTAACATAAAACCACCTTTGTTTCAAAATAACACCACTTTTTCTGAAAATTCTATAAATAATAACGCGATTTTCGCAACAAAGTAACGTGAATTTAGCCAAAAACAACGCGAAATTCGTCGAAAAATAACGCGAAATTTTCTGGTCCCCATTAATTGATAATGCCAGTGTTTGCACATTCGCACTGCGCCATAATGCGATTGAGACAATAAAAAAGTAATTGGTACGGGGACAAAGACATTATGCCGATTTCAGTTTCACTCGGTCACTTTCAGTTTTACAGCGGTGACGAGTGCAATCAATGCGCCGTAAAAAACCTCCACTTATTCAAAATCAATGTCCGAGGGACACGACAACACTGAAAAACTCCATTATACAATCCGCGTTTTTTGAATACAAGAAGTTGAATCCAACACCAAAAAATATATGTCTCGTAAAGCAGGTCATCGTTATTTGGCTACATCGACCATGACCAAAACGGATTGACACTGAACTACATAGCCACTCATTAAATTATATAATAGTCCAGTCAAAATACTGATTTTTATCCGTGGGTACCTTCATTCTAATTATTTCAGTTTCTGTTGGCCTCACAATTATACCCGAGTACGTACTAAAAAAATAGATTAAATTAGCCGTTTAAATCAAGGGCGGAGAAGACCTCGCGGTATGCTCGGGTGACCAGACTTTTTGTTTTGTTGTTAAAATAACGATAAAAGCCTACAATTTTCACAGTTTAGTGAAGAATCGAAGTTAAAGCCCTGCGCATTAAACCTTTAACGTAATGACAGGCAAAATCTTTCCCAAGCTTCACATTTTTCATTTCAGTACAAATAGTTGAACATTAGCTCTTTTATACCAAAGGAACATTTATATTCTTAATCTTTGTATACATTGAAGCCAAAAACCGATCATGTACTTTCAGAAAAAAATATAGTTAATTAAAATAAATACACTTTGCATGAATCCACTTTTATTTTGTATATATGTCAACTAGTTTTGATTCAGCAGAATTCAGCAGAATCCACTTTTATTTTGTATATATGTCAACTAGTTTTGATTCAGCAGAATTCAGCAGAATCCACTTTTATTTTGTATATATGTCAACTAGTTTTGATTCTGCAGAATTCTGCAGAATCCACTTTTATTTTGTATATATGTCAACTAGTTTTGATTCAGCAGAATTCAGCAGAATCCACTTTTATTTTGTATATATGTCAACTAGTTTTGATTCAGCAGAATTCAGCAGAATCCACTTTTATTTTGTATGTATGTCAACTAGTTTCGATTCTGCTGAATTTTGCTGAATCGAAACTAGTTGACATGTACACAAAATAAAAGTGGATTCATACAAAGTGTATTTCTTTTAATTCATCATGTCAATCCACAAAGTGTTTGCTTATTATGAAAATCAAAAAATATAGTTTTTGGATGTGTATATGTTACACATAGCCACTCGAGCGACAGCTACCCAAATTTGGGTCGCTGTAGGTACGCGATGTTTGCGAACTTAAATTAATTTGTTTTAAACTCCCCGCGAAAAATTAAAATATTTATTGGCTAGCTTGACTAAGCTCGAATCGAATACCAAAAGATGCCGCTAATGTAAGTATCTTGAAATATTTAAAAAATGTTTTTATCGAATTCTAGGTGCCATTGTTTTAAAACGTGTTTTGCAACGATTGTCGGCTCTCGTAAAAAATGTCGCAAGTATTTATTTTATACGATTTCTGATACATAACATATATCAATGTGTTCGTAATTGAATTTTATATTTAATTTATATCTTAAATAAAGCGGTTTTTAAATGCAAATTTATTTTTTACGGGGCGTTTTGTATTTTTTTTAATTACATCTACATCTATCAACAGATATTTTTAACTGATAGATATAGATAAATAATGCATCTTTCCAATATAACACAAATTTTTTTTGCGTTAATTGTAATAAATATTCGAAATCGTAATATTCAATTTGACAGTCAGCGAACCGAAATTAAAAAAAAAACGTTTTTCGTACTAAAAATTCTGTAATGCAGTTTTAAACGTAACGAATACAGAAATTGTCAGTAGACTGTACACAATAAGGTGATTTTTCACAAAAACCGCGCTGTACAAATCATCCAATTATTATTATTATTATTAACATACAAAAATAGTAATATTAAATATTACTCAATATAAATTCAATCAATGTAGGGCAATTTTTAGTGATAAACAAACATAAATCACGCTTTTTAAATTTAACCAACAGAGAATTGTGGGTGGATTAATTGCCTTTAAACAACAGAAAACAGTTCATATGTTCTTTTATTAATATTCTGAGGTACTATTCTTAGAAAAATATCGTACGAATCCAAAACCGAACGCCCAGAAATGTATGTCGATCAAGGTGTTTTTTTTTTTTTTAAATACGCTGTCGCTCGACTGGCTAATCAAAAATACATTTTTTAGATTTAGTGCCTACCTACTAACGAGATTGTAGTAATCTCAAGAAGATACATTAATATATATGCGATTAAATTAAATTTATAATATCCAATATTCATGAGTCATGCAAATTTACTTGAGAAAATGACTCATTAAACCTGAAAACCGGATTGAAAACTCAGAGGAAATATGATCGATAGCCCATTTTCTCTCGGAATGCCATAATTAATTCGATCTAAAGAATTGCAGCCGTATTCAGTTTGCTGACCTGTTCGAGATACCGCACGATAGAACGATGACGTTCTAGCACAAAAAATGGACATTAGGAATAGTGTTGCTGAATGGTGTTTCTGAAAAAAACAAGTTGAAATGTGTATTTGCTCTCGATACTGTGGAAAACCTGAAAGAGATACTAAAAAGCATAAAAATAATTATACTAGGAGTGGAAGCATAGAGAGGATGACAAGATTTTTTGTTGTTAAGGAATATCCATTAGTTCAAGGTGTGGATGAACTGTTTGGGTAGACTAAGGACACGGTGAAGATAGCTGTGATAATGGTCTGGATGGTCACCAACGTGATTTAAAAAGTAAAGCAGCACAATGTGGAAAAATAGTCAAGCTTCAGCGAGATATTATAGTAAAGATATCATTGCACATAACAGTGATTGTAAATTTCTTAAAGTGTTCTATAACAATAGGCACAGGAATATTACTTTGAAAGCAAGATCGATCGGTTTGTCTCTCAGCGAAATCCTATCATTTGGTCGCCTGTTTTGTAACGTTGTCAGATCCTACGTGAGTTGCAGTTGTTACGTTTGTTACCCATTGTTAGTATTATTATATATCCGACAGATCTTACGGATGGATTCACACGTTTAGTGGCCGTTGATTCCATCATCCGTTAAAAAACCAAGCCGTTAGAGCGCTTAGAATCCTCGTTCGTGTCAGAATGTGCAATCATAATTCTGAAGGAAGCGGAGATTTCGCACATTTCAAAATTAAAAATAACAGAAGCACGGTATTTTGCAATATTTAATTACATTTACATAAGATTTTCGTACTGGTTTCATGGCCATTCGGGCATTGTTCGCCAATTTCTAGGTTACTAGTATTCCAAACATGATTATCTTTGCTGAAATCTAGACGTAAGCGTTATCTGAAACGGTTATTTGAATATCGTAAATCATTCACTGGCGCCGATTTTGCGTTAGATTAAAAACTGATTTTTTCAATGCAAAAATGTTTTTCACATTTTTGCATTTAAAAATTTAATGTAAATCAAATTTAATAATGTTATTATTAAGTTCTGCAAGTAATTTTAGTTGTTATTATTGTGACAGCTGTAATTAAAAAATGTCTTTTAAATATAGCTTTTAAAACCAATAATAATAAAGGAACAAGCCTAAAAAACTCAAAAAGTAAAATTCCCAAACTTAATAATAGTGGCATATATGAATTAAAATGTGACCACGCCGACTGCAACGCTACCTATATAGGGCAGACGGGAAGGGCTTTCTCAACTCGATTCAAAGAACATATAAGATGTTATAAAAATAAAAGCACTTCTTCAAAATTCGCAGAATATCTGTTAGTAAATAATCACGTCCCGCTTGACAACAAACCTACACCCTAAAATATAGAAATAAAGGGCCTAAGATTAAATTTACTTGAACAATTAGAAATTAACAAAAGAACGAACGATCCTAATATAACATTAATTAATAAAGTAAGGAAAATTATATCCTCACCGCTTCTCAGTATGTTCATATTATCAAAACAATACAACACCTTTAAATAAATCAATTAAGGAAACATTGTCAGTTAAATACGAGTAAAAACACGTTATAAATGTGAAAACCTCACAGAATTGAGAATTTTAATTGCTTTCTAACTAAATCGGTTTTACCGATAATCAATCATTACCCATCTATCCAAATTTTAAAGGAGTGGGGGTATATTAAATTATATAAATAAGTCGTCGCAATGTGGATTAACCACGGTTTGAAAATGGCCTTAAACGCCGAAACAGCTGTCACAATAATAACAACTAAAATTACTTGCAGTAACTAATAATAAAATTATTAAATTTGGTTTACATTAAATTTTTAAATAAATTAAATGGAGTTCTACGAATTAAACACAAAAACAATTAATACGGTATATCATGACTGTAATGTGTGTGGTTTCATTTTCTCTACCCATAATATATATGGTTACCCTGTCTACCCATACGCAGAAGGTGAGTAAGGTCGTACCTAAAAGGCGGGCAGTAATTCAAATAACCCGATAACCAATTGACAGTTCATTTAGGACGAGGTATCTGCTTACAATATTTGAACCAGGTTTGTGAATAATTATATTGATTAGTTCATAATTACCATTCGGTGTAATTATTATTGAAAGTTAATCAAATTACCAAGTACGGGTTTCGTTGTTGGATTTGTTAGCCGGCCGCCTACGCAGCCAGAAATGAAGGTGCGTGCACGCCGAAACTGGCTGCTTATTTAACGCAATTGACATTAAAAACCAAATAAATTAGATATATGTGGCAACACTGAAAAAACTTGTTTCCAAATCTTGTCCCTGAATATCTCGATACTGAGGTAGTTCACTTTTTTCAATTAATTTTTAACTATCTGGTCAATTAGTTTTATTGCAGCTCTCTCTGCTTCCGTCTACCCATTGCCGATTATAGATTTCCTTCCTATCCTCCCAATATTCCGTTATTCGGGCCAAGGAAATACCTATCAGTCCTTGCTGTTTTTTTCCTAGTAACCATTTTTCAGCTTGAATAATTTCAAAGTATTCAACTTTTGCTCCTCCTAACATATTTTTAAACCCGTAGACTCTACCCCATGGTAGGATGCAGGTACATGTTAAATATAAGTAATTTTTTATTTGCGTATATATATATTTTTTTACGGTACCTCCACACAGGAGACCCCGAAGGAAATAATTTCCCTCGAGGGCTATGTCATCTTTGGGGATGCTGTGTGGAGGGTCTTTTAAAGGATAGGAAGGAGTGAACTTGGGCCTTGAAGAGACCCATGTTGTGGGATTGAGGAAACACAGAGGCCGGCAGATCATTCCACAGCCGCGCTGTTGAACACAAGAAGAAGTCGTAAAAGCGACCCGTTCTCATGTGACAAATTTCGACTGTGTTCAAATATTGGGCACGCGTGCACTGCACGACTATGCACCGCTACCGAAGGGATTAATGACGCTAGTTCCTCAGAGCATATTCCATTAAGATACCGGTAAAACAAGGACAGCATTCCCACCTGACGTCTGTGCTACAAAGAATGCAGTCCGTTTGTTAAGATAGGCGAACCTATCAAACAAACCGCCCGTTTCTGCACAGAGTCAAGGGTTTTTTTCAGATATTTTGGGACTCCCGACCAGAGGTGGCTGCCAAATTCTACAGTGGCGCGCACTCGCGATTTATACAGGGTCGGCAGTTGTGTACTATTAAAGTAACTAACGTAACGTAAGTAGCTAACTTTACTCTGGATAAATAATTATATATACCACTATATAAGTATATACCACTTCCAGCATAATAAAATAATTGTAATACTATAAATGTGTACAAAGTGTGAAAATACGGGTTTATAAATAACGAAAGTAAGTTGGTGTATGGAAAAACAACTGATGGTTCTTTGGTAATAAAAAAATCAAGTCAGAGAATGGAAAACGAAAGGTAGTACATATAAATATCTTGTCAATGTTTCCTGTTTTCTAGGAAATTCGCCGATTATATCCCTATCTTTCGGTCGTCAGTTTAGAGCGGTGCTTCATTGCAACTTCGAGTACATGATCTAACTGTATGATCTCCTTGTATACTTTAATAACGTCTACCTTTTGGTTTCGGATAAGTTTTTTTTCTCTAGCCATAGCTCAAAGAAGCATCGTTTAATTGATTGATCGTGGTTTAGAGGTCTTCCAGGTATAATAGTTGGTATCGAAAATTATTTAATTTTTTTACATTTACACCACATAGCCTACTATATGATATGGTCCTGAGGAAAATAATCTTCCTCGAGGACCATATCAAGAGGATTCTGGGTGGAGAGTCTTTTAAGAAAAGGAAAGAGAGTTCTGGCAAAAAAGGTATGAGAGTTTGGTAGTAATCTGGTGGTCAGTGTGTTCAGGAGTGACGGACGTATTAATCCATCCCTCCCGCGGCGGTGGGTCGAAATATTCCAGCTAGAGAAGTCAAGGGGTCTCCCTCAACCGGCCTCTCTCGATCAGGCCTGCCACGCAGTTGGTGGGCATAAGCATCAGCCGCCAAGACCTGAATAAACCTCACCCCATGAACCAGGGCGCCCCTGCTAAGTAACCAACATAGCCAACCAATTGGGGGTAACCTATGAATGGCAGAGGTGTTGGTTATTCAATAAATGGTTCCCGAGGCGGCGGTACCCATAACCGCCTCCCAAATTGTTATTAGTGGATTACTTAAAGTGGTGTTAAACAAAATAACTTTTCACTTAAGTATTAGTTTACGACGGATTTTTTTTGTTCTTGAATTTTAACAAAAACAAAACTTTACGACGAATTTGTCCAACAAATTTCCTCAGTGCCTGATTCGTATATTATTATTATTTTATTGATAGGAAGATGGTGTGCATAGCTCCCGTGAGTTCTCAGGCCATAGGCATTGTGCTATCTCACATTTTACCTCATTTCTTTCACAGGTCCCTTTGATAAAGTTCACCAGGGTTGTCATTGTAAATTCGGCTTTTTCTTGGTTCCACAATATGTCTTCCCGGATAGATGAGTCTTCTTCCTATCAAGGCAGGGCATTGGCACCATAGGTGAATTGAAGTATCTTCATCCTCTTCACATTTCCTGCATCTGTTAGTGTTCTCCACTCCCAACAGGTGGCAGCATCCCGTTAGGAGTCCTACCAATTCCCACAGTGAGTTTCTGTCCATATTGAGAAGTTGCCTGGTTCGACTCGGGTTCGGTCCGTTTATGAGTACTTTAGGTAATGATTAATTCGTATAACTATCATCAAACACCATGGCCACCAAGTACCAGAGTACATTGATACCAAGATGGAGTTTTAGACGATAAGAATCGATGGAAAATGAATGACACTAATTTAATTATCGACAGTTATGTTTCAAACATTGGCAAGTAAGGTACCGTGCTTTCCTACTTTAAAACTATCCAACGTCCCTGGGGCACACTCGAACTAAGAGTAAAGATGTTGTAAGTTACAATTAATAAACGTCGGATTTATAATTCGAGTAAACACCGAGGTTAATAACTAAAAGGTAACTATGCACACTGGAAGGCATGTTCTGCATGTGAACCAATTTACCCTTAGGGGGTGTTTACGTTTAACAAGAAAATAATTTGACTCAATTTAGATTTAATTATTAATTGAGTCGCTGAAATAGTTGACACTAATTTAACGGGTGACCAGACTTATTTATAATATTTGGCGGATAATAAATTTATTTCGGGATACCTACAGCGACAATCTGAGAGCTAATTTACCTGTACAGAATAATATCGTTTTATATTCGTAGTTCGATATATTTCTGCATAAAATTAACACACATGATATCCGGCAATCCATCGAAAAATCGTAAAGTTGGTTTATGTACATATTTTTAATTTTTTTTATATTTGTTTTTGTTGTTGTGCGTGTCAGTCGTTCTGGCAGGCCCTCGAGATTTTCATACTATAGGGGTAAAATTAATTTAAATGAAGGAACAGCTGAGGACCAGAGGGGCTCCAAACCATGGCTGACTGCAGAGTAAACAGTAATTGTGTAGGTACTATTATAGTATTTTCTGGCTCTGCACAATACGCCCAGCTTACAAGACAAAGTATAACAGAGCCAGAAAGGCATTGAAAATTATGATTTTTTTTAATACATTTTTATTTTACATGTTTTTTTACAGTATTTCCACACAAGAGGGTCTGAGGGAAATAATTTCGTCTTTGTGGATGCTGTGTGGAGAGTCTTTTAGAGGATAGGAAGGAGTGAACAGTCTTGAAGGGACCCATGTTGTAGGATGGAGAAAATACAGAGGCCGGCAGATCATTCCACAGCCGAGCTGTTGAACAAAAGAACGAGTCGTAGAAGCTACCCGTTCTCATGTGACAAATGTCAATCATGTGCAAATGTTGGGCATGCGTTTGGCATGTTTCCCGAGTACGCACCGGTGCCGAAGGGATCAACGACGCTAGTCCCTCAGAGCACCTTCCATTAAAATACCGGTAAAACAAGGACAGCATTCCTTATTCCTACCTGACGTCTGTGCTCCAAAGATTGCAATCCATTTGTTAAGATAAGCGAATCTATTAAACGGACCGCCTGTTTCTGCAGAGCGTCAAGTACTATTCTGTATAAAATAACGGCGAGCATTGCTCTATGAGCAAGTATAGTTTTTCAAAATCGGGTATGAACAATTGTGCTTTGAATATTTGAAAATGAGTATTTTATCATAGCCTCAAACATAATAAACCACATATATTCAATCGGCGCATAAATATCTTTAATAAATGTGTTTACAACATGTATGGTTTACGGAATAAAGCTTGTGAATTATTTAGTTACAAATAACAATATTTATTTCGCCATTGTATCACACACATCGTGACAATGGCGAAACATACGAAGATGTTAAACATGTTGAAGGCAAAATTTTACTTCATTTATGAAGACATAAAATCAAGAGCCATGGCATTTTTTAAATACATGCATTTCAGAGAATATTCATGTCAAGTCTGTACAAGGTTTTGGTAAAATCCATTTTAGACATATCTAATAAAAGATAATCTTCGAAGTTTATTTTCGTAAAGTCTGACAAAATTATTTAGACTGGTACCAAATTTTCAAGGCCCTGGCTTATGTTACGACCTTAGAGTAATAATATTGTTACTCTTAGGTTATACAAATGAGAATAAAAGTTCCATTGGAGAAGCACTGAACTCGAATCTAATGTCAAAATGAATAATTTCGGCGGACGTTTGGTTTTTTTTTATTCTCTACCGATTTCGTTAAAAATCGTCATTACAGTGTATGGAGGTGCACTTAACTCGAATCTAACATCAACATGCCTAATTTCGGCGGCCACCTTGAATTCCTTGAGTTCTCTACCGATTTAGTTTAAAATCGGGATTAGGGTGTTTGAGGGTGCACTGAACTCAAATATAATGTCAATATGCATAATTTCAGCGGCCATTTTGAATTCCTTTAGTTCTCTACCGATTTCGTTTCAAATCGGGGTTTGAGGGTTTAGATGTGCACCGAACCCGAATCTAATATAAAATACATTAAAAATACATTTTAATTAGAAATTTGTTTCCTTTTTAAATTTCTCCATAATTTCTTCTAATGGTTAATTTTTTTAGGATATGCACAGCATTTCAGCCTTTACGGACTGCACGCCACTGGTATAAAGTTTCTCCCGTTTTCAAAGAGTCACGTGGAAGGCTTATTAGTAGATTACTACTATACTACCCTACTGATTGAATGCTGATGAAACTGTTTAAATTATTTCCGACTACGTGCTAGCTTCCAGACACCGCGTAAACTAAATAATTAATGCTTTTGGCATAGGACCCTCGTGATTTATTGTATTATTTGCTCAAGTTACGTTATGGACTATTATTAACACATCAAAATTATTGTGATTGTTTCCTAACAACTCACGTTTGTTACGGATTAACTTATAATCCAAAATATTTATTGTGCGGTTATTAATATTGCCGCTGGAGGCTGTTTAAGTTGTGCAATTAAATCATTTACGGTTTACAGGCGGAGAAATAGTTAAGGTTAAGCAGTTAACTTGGTTGCGTTATTCTTTCATCACGAATAATTGAACCGATTCTCAACACGTTCGTTCGATTAATAAGAATGATTTATTATTAGCGATCTGTCAAGGAGATCAACCATTGTGTCGGAAAATAAAAGTATTTGATCAATGACAGTGTAGTTGTTAGTCCTATCAGTGGATGATTTGGCATACCGTCTGGGTCCCACCCAGACATCGTGAGATCAATTCCTCGGCTGGCTAAGTCCTCCATCAAGACACAAGTACCATTTTTCGCTAAGTGTAACGGTAGTAAGAGATTTTCAAATATTGTCCAGTTATTCGTAACCCTGAAATGTTTACCTTTCTTCATATTATTTTTAAAATAATAAGAATTTAATGTGAAAGTGGTAATAGTAACTGAAAACAACTTAAACTGATAAGCAATATAATAGAATCGTTTGGACTAGGTGCAACAGTATTAAAGAATTAACCACATAATTGAAAAGATACGCCCAAAATTAAATATATTTATTTGTTTTTCAGTCTCCATAAAACAGTTGTACACTAATATATTACAGAGATTGAAATACATTGCAATAAATGAGAAATAGTAAAAAATATACATTTGTATATAGACAAGTATTGGGAATAACAAATTTTATAAGTCAGTAAACATTTGTATATTAATGATTTAAACAATACTGAAGTTGTTAATCCGTATGCAAGAATTGGAAGGTTGATAGGTAAAGTATAAAAAGTCACGGAGGCAATTTTATAACTATTTTGTGACATGGGTCAAAAGATAGTCGCAAAATTGTCTGTAAGTTATATTGAAAATTTTAACGCTCAATGCAGCATCATTGGGCAGTTGAGTAGTTCTGCTAATTGGCATGTTCTGGTAAACAGAAGTTCTCGCTTTCGGAGCATAAAAAGTGCATGGGATCTCCCACGGGTGTGCTTGTTAGGAACGTATAAATATTATATATGACAATAGGTGGCACGCATCACAAGAAGAATTAACAGAAACTGAATATAACGACATTCGGTGAACCCCAAGCGGAACAGCGCCCTTGAGGTGACTTTTCACAAAAACGGCGCTATACAAATCATCCAAGTATTATTATTATTATTATTAATTCGGAACATTTGCGTTAAATGTTTAATAGCCTATGACTAACATAAAACAGATAAAATGTCTACCTTTCTAAATTGAGTATTTTACTATTGAAATTATATTAGAAATTTCACGCGGTACGTACCTACTCGTACATACCAATATATTAATTGAATTAGGTACCTTGATCCATTTTAAAAAACCCTCACTGTGTAAGGTTATTTCATTTATTCGTTCTAGTTTTTTCACAGTGGGAAGCAGTTTCATTTGCATACATATTATGTGCATTCTATGTACAAAAGCTGTTACGTATCAATATCTCCTTTGTCTATTTTTTTAATCTTGCAAGTTGCAGCTGGAAACCGTTTACACTATCTCATATATCTACCTTAACCATTTACAAATATTAAATTCACCATTTACTAAAATATTTCAAGGAAAGTGTTCATTAAAGCCGCGATTTGAAAATAGTTGTAAAGTGATTTACTCATTTGGCAATCATTATGCAAACCGCAAGTTGCGCGCGATAATTTATTTAAATGCCCTTTGGTAATTAAACCGAAATGAAAATTTGTATCGAAAATTAAACGGTTCATACATTTTCTTCTGTCCAAACCGTGTATATTTATCAGTACTTACTTGCTTTTAAAAATGTGTACGGTAATTTGTAAATAATTAAACATTATAATTTGTAATGCCATCAATCAATTTTGATACTTGCGAGGTCGTTGTTACTATCAAAGAATACTTAATTGGCAGATAGCTTATAAATTGTGAGATTAATGCATGAATGCGAAAGAGGGTATAATTCAATAAGCCGCATTCTATCTTATTGAATTAGCTAAGGAAATCCTTCCTGCCACCATTTTCATATGTAGACAACGCACTTTATACGTTTTCATCATTAATCTGATGAAATCGTAGTTTCGTAATGAAACGATGATATTCAAACACTGAGATTGCCGAAGTAATGATGGGTTGGCTCTAAGGAGTGTAAATCAAGGTGGGTAACTTCGCGCCATGGAGATTGTGGGAATTTTGAACAATGGTTATTCATTTGATCTATCGTCCGCCTTTATCGGTGGTGCTTCAACTCGAAGCAGATAAAATACTAGAAGTGCGATCTAAACCGCTTTTAAAGAAAATTTCATCGACTGTTCATAATATAGTACCCTTCCGTTTTAGACCATAGGAAGTCAAAAAAGCCAATCATTCTTGTTCTTTCTACCAGAAATAGTATTTTTTTTATAACTTATTGAAGTTTGTAAACCTCATTGTTATATTTAATCATTGAAGAAGATAATATGAACACATCCCAAATGAACCACGAAACCGAAAAAACAACGGAAAATAAAAAGATTACAGTCGCATCTGGGACTCGAACCCGGGACCTCTACCTATCCGGGGTAACCGCTTAACCAACTTAGCTAATGAGACCAGTTCAAATTACGCCATTTACACCGATATCATACTTCAAGTTCAAGACTTGTTAATATTATCCTCCAATTTTTTAAATCCCATATTCTTGGATGCTATCCTTATGATGATTGCAAAGTTTCATCCCGAACTCAATTGCAATCGAGTTGAAAAAAAAAACAACATTTTTTTGGGTCGATATTTTAAATTATGTACGGGAAATTTGTGTTCCAACTTAAATTTCGTTTTTAATTTAATTTAAAGTCCACCATAATGCTAATTTTAACTTTTTTTTTTAAATTTTTTATTTTATATTTCATTACATTTTTAAAGTAGACGGGGTAAATCTTTTTTTTTTACATCACCGTTAGCCCCCAAATAATTGTTATAGGTGCCTCTCAAATCGCGAAAAATCAATTAATTTAATGGCCTATGTTTCATAAGTAAAACAAAAATAAATAAATTACTTCTAATCCGTATTAGATATTTACTATACTATTTGATGGAAAAAAAGATCGTTAGCTATATTTAGGCGAGTATTTTGGCCGCAAATCCATTATTAAGTTTTGTATGAAACAGGCCGCGCATCCGTACCTCTTAAGAACTTTATTATTAAGATATGTTTTGAAAAAAATAAATGATTGGAAAAAAATAATTTTTAAAAATTAATGTTTCTTTGTTTAGAGATAGTAATAGTTCGTCATAAGGCATTAATTTCGCTGTCAAATCTCACAACCTCACAACATTCCTCAATTGGGGATGCCATAGTCTCACTGGTTTCGGGTAGAAGGGAGTAGTTGAGACTCTTGTGCGGTACTCATATTGAAAATATATATACTATACGCATTAAAAAAAACATGGTTTTTACTTTCATTTTATTTATTTTTTATTTCTTATTTATCTATTTTACTTGACAGGTTTTTTTGTTAGCTAATATTTATCATGTGGATATGAGGTTTTCGTAGTAATATGTACCTATTTAAAAAATGCTCAAAGATGGCATCAATATCTAAAATTCTGATAGAATGAACTCACGGCTTTTCCTAATTAAGGTGGAGTTTCTCTTACATATCATACCTATACAACGCTATTTCGTAATAATTGTTTTTGACGATTTTATGACAAATTTTAGTTAATTGTGAGGTAACATTTTTTTCAGCAATAATAATAATTTGATAAGAATCTAGAATCATTTTTTGTAATGAACAATAATTTAACAAATTAATCTACTGAAATTACATCCAGGTATTACGTATTACGAGATTACTGTACTTTTCCAGCACGTAGGACGAAGATGTATATTGCAAGTGACAATGAGGGATGGCTGGTAAACTGAATCGTACTTATTATTGTATATACATACCCTAAAAAATGTATAGAAATCGTACTTCTTTAGTTATAAGGATAATTTATTGTTACACTAGGGAATTTTAAAAAAAATACGGTGTTGGTATCTATGACTTTGTTTTATTGGGGGCATTTACACAGCTACAAAAAAAACGCATATATTTTTTGGTAAAAACTAATCGAATCTTCGATTAACTTATTAGGGTTTATAAGCTTTAATAAGTTATTCCAGAAAATTTGAAAATTTATCCTAGACTTGTAGAAAAAGTCAATAGATGTCTCATATAAATAAAATCCGATAGATATATCGGAGACACTATCTAGATTTCAAATAAATTCGTCTAGAATTTTGCAGCCAAAATATATGGGAAGTAAATGAAGATGATATGAACAGTTATTAAATTGGAGTACGATATCGATAAAAATGAAGGAGAACAATGGGATGGATTAGCTCAGTGGATAGGAGCGCTGGTCCCGGATAGACCGAGAGGTCCTGAGGTCGAGTCCCAAATGCGACCGTTACCTTTTTTTTATTTTCTGAGTCTTTTCTGTTTCATGTTTCATTTGAAATTTGTTAATAATATCTTCAATGGTAAAAAAAAAGTATTTTTCCAGATCTCAGCGAGGGTAAATTCTAGGTAGGTAGGTACTTGACAGCCACGAAGATTGCGTAGTCAAGTGGGTATTTAATGAGTTATTTTTTTCTTACAATATTGGAATACTAAATCTAGTTAGTCAGTCGCTGTTGACCGCAAAACACAAACCTTCTACGTTCGTTGTGGACTTTACGGCTGGCCGAGTTTCTGAGGAGCATGTCTGACTGCCCTTTGGAAACACTGCGTGCAATTCACATTATTTAAAATAGTGGGAATTATCGAAATGGCTCAGTTACATACAATTATTTGCGTATCTACAAGAATCGCCGTGAAAGTATTGGTCACATTGTTGTGGGCAGGACGCCAGCCATTGCTCTAGATAGATACCCGACTTACGCAATATTGAATAATAAAGGTCTGCCGTTTTTCATTAAGTAGCGCGGACTTTTCATTCCCTGAAAGATACACATGCGAAATGTTTTGCAATGGTGATTTCGCGATCGCAAAATCTAAATAAGTAAGTACTTCCCAATAAACGAGCAGGTGTACTGCTACCGCAGAACAAATAATGCATTGACTAACACCTCGGTATTCCCATAAAGCACTGTTCCTGGAAATATTATATGGTCAAGTAGATTCTAATAGGATAGGACCTAACGCACTTTAAAATTCCATCATTACGTGCGCGTGATCAATGACAACAGCCTATCTCAACTTGTGCAGTTCTTAAAATATAATGACGCTTAAATATGTAAGTATTCACTTTACAATGAAATTATTATTTCAAAAGGCTTTTACGTTCATTTTTTGTAATGATTATTGAAACAGTATTAATTTTTTTTAAAGTTTTCGTGTGCCGGGACACAAATCTTTTGTCACCTTTGATGACTGAAAACGTTTTTTTTTATTATTTCGTTGTTTTAATATTGTCTCAGAAAATATTATTTTACTAATTTAGACAAACTTTATTATTGGGTAGCAAAGGTCCTGGTAACCAGGTCTGACTAGAAAGATTCCCCAAACTTCCTCTGCTGTTTCACCTTCCTCTATTTTAATTCCTTTCACCTCACCGAATTTCCCAATATTGGGGCTGCCACTGTCTCACTGGCTCAAGAATGATAATAATAATAATAAGAGTTAATTTCTACAGCGCAGTTTTGTGAAGGTTCACCTCAAGAGCGCTTAGACTATAAATTCCCAACGGATCCAAAGGGGCGGTTGTGGTCTCAAGGGCAAATGGGGGACCGGTGAAGGGCTACAAGGGAGCGGTGAAGGCTGAAATGGGAAGCAAAGGCAAAAAAATATTTATAATATTTTTTTCTTATGAATTCAAATTTGTCGTAGGTAACTCGTTGAACGAATCATCCAAAAAATAACTGTTCTATTACCTACTTTATTGATTTTTCGATAGATTAATCGTTTTCTTTACGGTTTTATAACACCTAACTAGGTATCTCGGGACCTATTGTGAACAATAATGTATTATATAACGAAATATGTAAAATACAAAAAATCAAAGAGCTTTCACAATGGAGAATAATGGTAATGAAAAGATCGTATCGGGGTATAGTCATTATCTCTCAATCACCAGTAGTTTAGAAACGCGGGGGGGGGAGAATTGATGAAAAATATAGTCAAAAAGTGGACGGTGAGACAAATAAGGTTGAGAACCTCTGCTCTAGACAGTTGGTACTTACTTACATGCTAATCAGTTTTTTAAGGCTCAATTGGCAGTTTTACAATTATTATTATATTGCCCTATTTGTCTATGTCAAAGTCAAAAGTCTTGTCAAGGGGACCCATTGGCGCTTTGTAGCCTAATTTGTGTCAAGTGCCTTTCCCACTTCCGACCGACGACGGCTCAATTAAACACTTGTTGGTACTGCTACTACTGACTTCTTTACTAAACCGCATTGTCTAATTATTCCGACACCGTGATTCTTTGTTATCTTGCCTAATGAAAGGCTTTACAATTTAAACCATGACATGAAATACATCAGATCGGTACTAGCCTCAATCAAATAAACGGATTAACAGGAACGGCTGCGCTGCCTGTTTCATGCATAACTTCATTTTGGATTTGAGGCCAAATGCCCATCCAAACTGAATGATTTTTTTTAATTAAAGCTTTAGTAAATATCTAGTATGGATGAGAAGTATTTTATTTATTTTTGTTTTAAATTATGAAGTTATAGGCCATAAAAAAATCATTTTAGATGCAACTTAGAAAATTATTTGCGGGTTTATGATTTTTTTAAATTATCATATTTGCTATGTAAATATAATTACGTAAATAAAAATATAAAAACAAAACAATAAAAAAAAAATTTTTTGGGGTCGATATTTTAAATTATGTTCGGCAAATTTGTGTTCCAACGTAAATTGATCGTTTCTAATTTTAAAGTCTACCATAAAGGTTTTTTAATTTCATTTTTATTTATTTCATATTTCATTATATTTTTAAGGTAGACGGGGTAAAACTTCTTTTTAAATCACCGTTAGCCCACAAATAATTGTTAAAGGTGCCTCTAAAATCCTGAAAAATCAATTCCATCAATGGCCCATATTTCATTATGTAAAACAAAAATAATCTGTACTAGGTATTTAGTATACTTTTTGATGAAAAAAAATACCACGAAGTTTAGTTGAGTATTTCGGCCTCAAATCAACTAGTGTTGTTGTGTCTGTGCTGTACTGTTCTGTACTGTGCTAATAGATGTGAATAGACCTTAAAGCTAAACAAAACGTAATACGAGGTCACAGATAGCGCAATTTTTTTTTTTTTCAAAAAAACACTTTTAGGACGTAATGCTTTTAAATATTGAATCGAATTGTTTGTTGGCGGGTACTCACACGGAATATATTAAATAGAATAAATTATTGCTTAAGACTTAAAGCTCAAGTCCTTCAAGAAATTTATAAAAATAAAACATTATTCTAAAATTAACATATCATATTCAATATTTTTATGAAATTTGTAATGTCTGTTTTACAATAACGTGTTGTATTTTTACTACTTTCTAGGTGAACTTGAGCTTTAAATTTACAATAACAATTTATTCAATTTCATAGTCCGTGTGTATACCCGCCAAGAAACAATTTATTTCAATATTTAAATGCTTTAAGTGATAAAAGTACTCATTTCTCAAGTATTGGAATTTGCACCATCCGTGAGTGTGTATTACGATTCGTTTAACCTTAATTTATCAACGTAGAAAAAAATCAATTGAAATTTAATTTGGTATTACCTGGAATATCATTAAAAAATTATATATTTAAGGTAAAACGAATAAACAGCCTCCGTACGCACCTGATGATTGACGCATTTTAGGCGGGGACGCTGACGATCTATACCAATTTCATGCGCTTAGCTTTAATATAACAAACCTTTTTTCTTCATATTGTTTACACGTGTTGCTTTCGCATTGTAGGAACTGTGGTTATGGAATTAAACCGCTGGCAACTTTTGTAAAGTGACAATACTACACGTGCATCCGTGTTCAGCAGAGAACGAAATGTTGGGCATTTGAAAAAACGAACTGACATTCGACTTCGTGTGACGTTAGCTTGCATTTCATAATTCATATTCCCTACATAAAAATCTCTAGCGTTTTACTCCTTCTGATTTATCTAAAATTAAAAGAATTCTTATTTAATTTATCAACTTTATTTCTCTTTAGACACACACGATGTTCTATCAGGGGGAGTAAAACGCGGAAGATTTTAATATGTAGGAAATATGAATTATGAACTGCAAGCCAATGTCACACCACGTCGAATGTCAGTTCGTTTTTTCAAATGCCCCAACATTTCGTTCACTGCTGAACACGCATGCGCGTGTAGTATTGCCACTTGACAAAAGTTGCCAGTGGATTAATTCCATAACCACAGTTCCTACAGCATATTTAAATACTAATTATATAATGATGGGTATATTGGCTGGACAACCAACAAACCTTGAATGGAAGTTAGATTTATAATATTATGATATGTGTACAAGAGTTGCACATCTTTGAAAAAATAACGTTTTGCCACAATTTGTTTTACTCGGTATTCTGTTGGCGGGAGGGGGCATCTAGTGTAATTTAAATCGACCCATTTTAGATCGCCACTCAGGTCAAACGTGTAGATAATAATTAGGTACCGAGAACGATTACTTGCGAAAATTGAAAACTAGATAATGCAATATTTTGCGGATACAGGGTGACGCAAGGACAAAGGCAATTTTAAATTAGCTACGTGTTTTTTTTTTCAAAACCTATAAAGCAATAATCCGGCTACAATATGTTTATTCGAAATTCGGAAATGTTTTGTCACGGAAATGGCCGTCGCTTAGAAATACTCAGCGGTGATTGTTTTATTAAGTATGTATTAGTAATATTATAATAATGTCAAGCTGTATATAATTTACATGAATTTATGGATAAAGTTAGTATTTTATTATAGTACCACATTTAATAATGCACATTCGCTTTCAGTTTTCAGATCTTAGTAAGCCTTTGAGGTCAGTTGAACGCGTGCCAGAGCTGCGAATGCAGTGCGGTGGTCCCGGGCCTTGTAGGCCTCAGGAGATTTCCAAATAATTAGAATAGACAACCATGAAGGCAACTAGGTATATATATGTTCATACATTTATATGGAGTTAAATCAATCATCGTTATAACGATCTGTAGATAGGTGGCATTATATGTCATGCCGCCTATTATAATAGAACTTGTACCATTCTAATAATAACGAATTCTCGCTTTGCATTTAATACAAATGAATGGATAAAAAAAATATAATTATTCTTACATAAAACAGATGAGGAGCTAGCAAAAAAAAACAGTGTCTAAGTAATGGGTTTTTTTTAATCGTGGCTTTCGTTTTTTTGTGAATTATTGTAGTATTTACGCCATTGAAAAAAAACTTTAAAAACATAGTGTAAACGCATAGATTTTTTTTTCACAATACCTTAGATAAATTCTGCCTTAAAATATAAATAAAATAGAAAAACAGAAAAAAATGACATAAAAATCTATTTCGGAGGAATAAAAATAATGCTTAATAATTCATTTTATAACTCGTCCACTTTTCATTGTATGCTCAAAATATATTTTTTTAAATTCACCTCTGAAGTGTAAAAAGGTTAGTGGGTGTGTTTACAGCAGAAAAAAAAATTCACATTCAAATTTGTAACAAAAGAAACCATAAGCAACGTTTTTTTAAAACTATTTAAACGATTTTTTTAAATACCTACGTCACTAGAATAAATGTGATTGGAATAAATTATCTACCTATTCGGCAATAAGAACATACAACCAATAAAAAAATTGTAATTTAACAAACTGCAATCAATAATACCACTTAATCATAATGTTCCATAGGTTGGATATTACCAAATTAAGTACTAGACAATAACGTATTATGTAATATAGGTACCTCTGCCCGTAGGCAATATAAAAACAATGGCATAATGAATGTTTAAAAAGGTTTATGATCCGCTTGCTTAACTTATTTATTATTTCCGGCCAACTTCTTCACGTTAGCGAGTACCTAGCTACCTAGATCTAGGACACGCATCTAGGTTTAAGGTTACTCGGTGGATTACGTGTGCAAATGGGCATAATAAAATAATTTCAAGCAGCGCCAGTAATCTTCTTTGCCGGAACTTGCGAATGCCTACGTTTACAGGGTTATTGGTAGATACTTGATATGAGATATTGGGCGGTAATTAACCGCCCTACCCATGAGAACTTACATGATACGGTTGCTATATTATCGCCCGAACGCAACAAGCCGTATCCCGTACGTTCAGGTACAAAAAAAGCTATACCGAAACCTACAAAACATTCGTATGGTATACGTCAAGTTTATTCCTGCGTCATCTCGTTTAGTATTTCGAGGTCAGCCGAAGCTAACGGATGTGTTCGGGTATTTTCGTCTCTCCCATACAAGTTACGTCATTAGTCACAGGTATTGTTATTGTGAAATCTAATGGAAAAAAAACGATGTTTTTTTAACTACTTTTTGAATAATAACGCAAAGGACGGGCGGTTAAAGGGAAGCTAGCGTCGTAAACACAGTATACAGTAAGAACTTAAATATGAAAAAGGTGTCAACCGTTGATCAAAGGTGATACTTTAATAATGGTCGCTAATTATGTGATAAGAGTTCCAATTGTACGGAGCTTATGGAATCTTGGCATCCCCAATCTGGGATTTGTTATCTGATGGGAGTGGGGAGGTGAAAGAAAATCTAAAGAGTAGGAATTTGAAGTACTAAATGCTAGGGTTATTTCTGAAGTTAACCGCATACTCTGTATATAGCTAACCTCAGCCTCGATTTTTTTTAGAAGCCGCCTAGCTAAAAACTGCTAAACTAAGTCATTGGGCTATTCTATAACCATCCATATCTTCCAATTTCCATAACTTCTTATCATAATATCTACATTTGCGTAAAAAAGAATTATGTTATGTAACTTTTTATAAATAGTAAAACAAAACAAAAACATACCATACGAAAGACGGGGAAAAAGGCTAAATAAATAAAAAAAAATTACGTTTATTTTGTAATTTGCACATATTTTTGCGTATTTTACTGAGTAATCTTTTTGTTTGTTTTTCTTTTCGTTTTTTCTTCCTCTTATTTTACGTACCTATTGTTATTTTTTTGTTTGTATCATTATCACTTATGGAACGTATTGCATTGTACAACCCCTGCATACCTTCTGGAATAAATAACTATTATTATAATTATTATTTCAAAGCACTATTAAATGATATTAATATAATATTATTAATTAATATTGACAGTAGAGGTAGGAAAGTAGGTACATCCTTTTTTTAACCTTTTTTAAATATAAGGAGTAACGACTATAAGGAACAAATTTAGTTTGTCCACCAAGTTTCGTTATAACCAAGTTTGACTGTATTTATATTAACGAATTTCTAAACAAAAAATCTTCCAAACTCATATTATTATTAGTCAGACAAATGTTTCAAAATAATAGTGCTTTCAAGCGAGAGCTTATTCATAAAGACATTTAACAGCTTTTCGGTACAGCCAGTCAGACTATGGTATCCCCAATTGGGGAATGTTGTGAGGCTGAAGGTAGTGGGGGAGTAGATGGGAAAGATGGAGGTGGGGTAGTACCTGGCATTCAGATCTGATCACCAAACACGGCTAAAGCCATTTCAAGCAACTTTTCAATTCTGAATGGTGGTCTTTTTGTGGCATGTACCACTCTGAAACGTGTCGCAAATATACTATTTTTAATGAATAGAATGTGAAATTAAAAAATAATTAAAAATTTCTTGCGCTCGCCGGAGTTTGAACCCGCAACCCCCGGAATAGTAGAGCCCTTGACCACGGAGGCCGTCAAGAACTCCACTGGAAAACCCTGGGTATTGCACTAGTTACAACTCTTGGCATTGGTTAAGAGTTTTGAGACCCTTTCTTTGTCTGAAACCCCACCAATTAAGGAAAAACAAAAGTTTTACAAAAATCATTTTCCTAAAAGGGTATTCGTGTTGGTTGAGTTAACAATCACGATAACATGTATTAAATAGACCGACTATTCCCTTGCTACATGAAGTATATTCTATGTGAGTCAGTAATGAATGTAATGCACGTATTCCAATTCGATTGCATCAATAACGTATATATGAGGAAGTGAATTTAAAATCAGTGCAGAATGTGCAACTCTGTGCACGTATGATATTGCAACTCCTATAATTTACCGTGTATTTATTTGTCGAATGAATAATTGCATTTAGTGTGCATTTTTATCACATTGATCATTGGTAGTCTGTTTCCTATAATGAATAATGAGAATCATCACAAAGCAATTATGGCTGTTTTCTGAGAGGTGCAATTTTATTTTGAATTTATTCCAATAATTTCGAAATGTATAGTTTCAAGTATCCTAGAAAGGATATTTCATTGTGTTCTGTGCCGTAGCTCTCACGTCGATGATTGCATTTATGTTTTTATAAAGACTTTGGGTCCTTTATTAACCCTTTCATACCGTGCGTATATTTAAAAATACATTTACGTATTTCAGAATGTTTTCCTCCCGCTCCAGAGCGAATGTAAAAAAATAACGGCTTTCGTTTCCCAATTTCGGGCATTACTGGCTTTGCACGCTGTTTTTTTTTGTCTTTTGATTTAAGCTACTCGTTCAGGCAGTAGCCATATTTAAACTTTAAAATATGATTTTTGTGTTTAATCTCGACTTCCGCAACCTTTAAAAATATTTTTTGATGTCAGTTTTCAAGCTATTTTTTTTGTAAAGTAAATTATTTTAATTTATAATTTTTTTTTTTATATACAGAGTATGATTTATTATTTTAAGTAAAGCACGCCCTATGAGAACTTTTTTTTTTTTAATTAATGTAGCGATAACTTATCTAACTTAAAAAAATAATAAAAATGAAACCAAAATTTTCTCAATTTTCAAATTTATATCCTATCACTGGGGGTTTTAATTCGCGTCTGAATGGGTTAAAACCCAATTAACCTTTGCAGTTCCGTGTTATCGTATAGGGGTTCTTGCAATAGGCAGGTTGTAGATTGTTCATGGTTTACTAAAATTTATTTATTAAAGAGTATTATTGTATGAAAGTGAACCCAACAATGTTTTAAATAACTAAAAAAAAATTATAAGTTCTCTTGAAATACTATATCTAAATTTATAAAATGTATATTCTATTTTAATGACATGTGTATTATTTATAAATGTCTACATGCTGTATATTATTGTTGGGCATTTTTTGTAAAATAAATTTATACTTTTTTTAAAAAGCTATTATATCTGTACTATTAGATATTCTATATGTATTTGTAAAAAAAAACAAAAAATAAAAAATTACCATATAAAATCTATTCTAACTTGTATATCAGTTTTATTTAATTGAATGTATACACATCATTTTTGTTTTTTTTTTTTTTATATGGCAATATTTGATTTAAATTTAACCTTTATGATAAAAATATGACATTTATAATATTCTTAGAGGTTTGTGGAGATGAAAACTAGATACATATTTTCAGATCAAAAAAATCTACCTATGTGATGAAAACCTGTAAATATATCACTACAAGCAACACTATAATATACTTATTATAATGTACATATTCATATACCTACAAAATACATTATTTTAACTGGGCATATTTTGTTTACTTAACAGGCTCTTAGTTAATGTTCTGTAACAAAAAAATTGCTAGAAGATGATTACAAAAAAAAGTCAAGGAAGTTGTTACAGCCACATTTTAACTACCTAATTAAAAAAACACACTAAAACCAGATACCATTGCCATCAACAGTTAAAGTTTTAGGTATCGATTATTTATTATTCAATCTTTTTTTTATGTATACAAGCAACATAAAAACCGAGGTTTCCCTAATTGCGTGTTATCTCACTAAACACCGTGTTCGGGTTTGATGTCAATGGGAAAATCATATAACAATGTCTATACATTACGGATAACGTAACAATCGTAGTGATAGAAAAATACTTGTAATTGAAACCTTAATGAACAAGAAACCACCAAGGTCTTCGGTAAAGACATTTTTTAAACACATATTTAACTGACTCGTTGGATTTTCTGTCAAGGTCTCTATTAACCTGCTAATGACGAGAGATAAGCAGGTATGCATTGTATCATAAACGTTGTGATTTCATGTTATGATTGCGAGTTACTTAGGCACAATGGAGCAAGAAACCTAATTACCAATTGGTACTCTGTAGGTTTGTTTTCTGGAAAGTCAATAATAATCATGCATACACAATCCACCATCCACAATTCATAGTATCAACAACAAAAATATGAAATTATTGTGGCATAATGTTTCTTTTTAATGTTGTGAATTAGATTTTCTTTGTGGAAAGCTGTGAAGAAGACGAACGGCCCCATAACTGGATAACAATGTCCAGAGACGGTTGCCATTGGAGACCTCTTGTGGAAGAGGTCAAATCCCTTCCTGGGATAGTGGAATGTAGAGTCAAAATAAATCTGTCAGATACATCGACCAATTATATAAACTACATCGACGACGGTAAGATATGAATATGTTTCTATGGAACACTGTTAAAATCACACTCTCGTTAAATTTGAGCTTCATGGCAAAAATTTTAATAAAAATGAACGGTAGGTATAAACATTATCTACGACTGAAAGAATTTATTAGAGACATAAATACATATATAACATATAATGTTTGGCAGGCGTTCATTGAAAATATCAACATTTTCTTGGCAAATATAAGAAAAATAAAGGTAAGTACCTATACTACTTCTACAAACTTATCAGAGCGTCGCTAGTGTTTATTTATTACACGCCCATCTGGGCTTTTATATGAGTGTACTGTAGAGTTGATTGTTCCGGGGTACACGTCAGTTTTCTTCATTTCTGTATTAAGGCGACGATGAAACTTTTGTAGACAAAAATAATGAAAACCATGTACAATTTTTTCACTCCCATAGGAACACGTAATAATAATCCATAGCATCCGGAAACACCCAACACGTTCCCCAAAAAGGACATTTGTTTATAGCAAACCGCGAAGGCGGCAATCGCTTTTAACAAATATTAACCAAGTCACCAGTCAGAATTCAGTTAATTATTCTATTACCTTGCATTTAAATAATGCAGGTCAATAAAACCAGAAACGGGGCATAATAAATTCAGAGTTCAATAAGGAGCATTGAGTTTGTAGGTGAACAGTTTCGGAGCGGCTATCGACAAGTAAACGTATGATCATCAATCAAAACTACCAACGCAAGATTGTATCAAAGTTTACGATAATAACTGAATAATTTGCCTACGTGACTGCTCACTGCAGAGTGCAGACCGCAGACCAACACACGCTGCCAGCCGGGCCCAACAGGGCATGAACAGTGAACATTGAACATGCCCACGGAGAACAAATAAAATGATAACATTGATTCGTATCGTTTATTCTGCAACAATCCTATCTTATAATTTGCATTATTATCCTAAACTCGGCAATTTGTATTGCAGCTTGCAGCCGTCCCGACAAAGGAATAGATCTAACGCGGACAAAGAGGTAATACAACGTTGGCAACGCCAATATCAAGAAAATGTATTTACAAATTGAATTAAAAATTAACGTTTTGAATACAATATTAAAACCTATTTAGGAACTCCCCCACAATATTATGACAAATTTCCACACTCTTCCGGCAACAATAATAATAATAATAATAATAAATGTTTATTCCAGTATGTGGGGAAGAACTAGTATTTTACTAGCAACGAAGAAGTAGTATTTTAACTAGCAACGAAGAACTAGTATTTTAACTAGCAACGAAGAACTAGTATTTTAACTAGCAACGAAGAACTAGTATTTTAACTAACAACGAAGAACTAGTATTTTAACTAGCAACGAAGAACTAGTATTTTACACGACATAATTTATGTTTTAAAATATGTTTAAATAACCTTTTACCCATGTGCTATAAATACCTTAGCTTTTATTTGGATAATCGTCACTTTGGATGGATTGACTGGACTGACTTTTTTTGCAAAAATGACCTTTGAGTGCAAAACAATTTCTTCTGCTCATTTCTATAACGCAAATAATTTTCAGAGCCATCTGTGTTGCATTTTTGTACATAACTTATATGACGAAGTTCTAACATCAATCACTTAAAAAAATCATTTTTTACATGGTTCTAACATCACTTAGAACCTTTTGCAATCGCCATATTGTTTGTATCAGACAGTTAATAGGCATAGTCCAGTTCGTTACTTTAGTTAGACGGGATTTGATCACACATCACTTTGTTCTGAGATATTAGAATTTAAATTGGGAGATATGAGAGTTTGTACGATTTCTCTTAAAATATTTGACAATTTCTGATTCTGGGGTTCAATTTTGTGTAAAGTATTTAATTTTAACATGTTTTAAAGGAAAGCAATTAATTAGGACGCGGCCATGCTATCTTGGAGCGACATTTAAGGGAAAATGGATTTTATGTCTGATTTGGTGCAATCTGAAATTTCTATAACCTTATATGTTTAGATTGGACTGAAAACAAATTATTATCTTAATTTTCTGACTGACCCTGACTTTAGTATTCTCTTTTCTCGTTAAATTTGTTGTTAACTTTTACATTTATTTCACTTATTGGTGTGAAGTTTTATAAACTATTTCAGCATAGTATTTTCGGATTGATTTTATAAAAAAGTTTTTTTTTAAATCAAAATACTTAGATGTGGAAGCAAAATCTATAAAGGTTGCTTCATCTGTAGGTTTCCCGTACGGTATTTTTCCATTTGTGGTTTTCAAAACCCTCATCAACCCTAGCGGAGAAAAATCTCATGTTTATACAAACTCTTTTCTATGTTACTATGAATATTATCAATCTCTTGAATGCAAGAGTGCCCCGCTAAAGAATATTTCATAATATGTGCATAATAGAAATTCTTTTTTCAAGTTTTTTTAAGAAAATGCTACTCCACTGCACTGTACTTTTAAAATATTGGTTATATTAAACCAATCTATGAAGTTTGTTAATAAAATCACAGGTAATTTTTTTTTAAATTGTACAAAAAAGGTTATTTTTTTCCATTATTTTCTATAATTTATACCATAAAAATAACATGTTATTAAAAAATCTTGTATATTTTTTTGTTATAATTAAAAGTATTTCAACCACAAAAATAAAACAAACTTGCTAAATGTAGTTAGAACCTTCCTTATGCAATGAATTTGTTTGCCTTAGCTGGTTTCACTTGGTTCTATCTTCATGTTTGGGTATGTTTAGATACCTACTAAGGACGGGTATGTATAGATACTTCAAGTAGGTACTTGAACTAAAAATTTCAAAATTAGGAATGAATTCATACTTCCAGTTTTGTCCCGTCTAAAGCTCTTCGGAGTATTCTGGTGCGTATCAAACTGTCTATATTTTAGACCCTCCCCCACAGCTTCACTACCATATTAATGGCATCACATTTAACTGGACTCGATTTAATTGGTTAATTTAAACTCCTTCACTCAGCGGGGTTTATTGATGAAATCAATTTTATGTCAATAACATAATCTACTTCAGACACTCAGTCAGTTTCTAAGATAAATACTGTGAGATGCAAATGCTCGCCATATTCTGTACCTCCACAACAGATGAAATTAATTAATAATCGTACCAAATTAAATTGCAATAAACTGTGAATAAAACATAAATCTCATTTTCGTCCTAACTTTTTTCTTTCTCAATGAGAGACAACATCAGACATATTGGCAGTGTTTACCAGTGGCCTGCATTGTGCTATATAGTCAAAGGTAGGCTGTGTGTAGTTTGTTTATGTTCGGGTATGAATTGCACATTAAATATTTTAAAATTTCCATTTTGTAATCATCTTCCTCTGATTTTTGTGGCCAACTGAATAAATGAGCGTACAAGTTCCTTACCAAATTCATGGAAACAAACTTTTTTTACAAACAATATTTTTATTTATTTCTGTAGGCACAGCCTTTCAGCCTTTCGACCAAGGTTCAATGTATAACAAGGTTCCATCTGACACAGCAATGTCATGCGATAATGTGCTCTATAGAAGATTACTCTAAGACTCATTATCGCATAGCATTGTTGTGTCAGATAGAACCTTGTTATTCCTAGGGGTCGCTTTATGGAGTGCATACCACTGGTGTCTACTAACTGTCTAATACGTATTGATTTATTGTAGTTAACCTTTTGAGTAGTGACGGTGCGGGTTCGATTCCCTCGCAACCTATAAAAACACTGATTTTTCACTGAATATATGGCAGCTGCTAGGTAATGTGTTGATTTTTAGGTTTGATGGAATATATATACGGACACAGGAATAAAAGAGAATACCACTTTTGAAAAAAAAATCGTAAAGAAACGCATATATGTATCGGTATTTAATGTTATCATATTATTAATATATTATAAGAATCTCATCTACATATATGTTTCACTCAAATGAAAACAGTTCGTTGTTTAAAACCACTTTATTAATAAATAAAGTGGTTTTAAACTAAGAACTTTTTTTCTTAAGCGGTTTTAAACAAAGAACCTTTTTATTAATAAATAAAGTGGTTTTAAACAAAGAACTTTTTTTTATGAATAAATGAAGTGGTTTTAAACAAAGAACTTTTTTCATTTAAATATAATGTCAAGCGACAACGAGGATTCTTTCTTCATAATTAAATACCTTTTCTAGTAGTAATTTTATTGAATCAACGATATGACCATTTTTCACTCGCTTATTTTATTCCGAATTGGTATCCCCATACTTATAGGCATCATAAATCGTAAGCCGTAAGTCTAGTGGATATTTAAATAAAAACAAAATTAATTATGATGTTGCTTTGTTTCTTTAAAATGAACTATCTGACGCGAATGTGTGTAATTATTTTAATGTGAAGAACACATTTCAAAAACAAAGTCAGTAGCTTGCTGTTGTCATAGTAATGACATTTTGTAATTCCAAAATAAAAAAAATATCTACAATGAAATGCCAAGCTATAGGTACATCATCTCAATAAACATAATTAAACAAAACAACATGCCGACAAAACAAGAGAAAATAAAAGTTTAAGTCAATTTAAAATCGCCACGAAACAATGGATAATCAATAGCGGTCGTGCAATAACCAGTAAACTCACCCAAGTCTGACCTTATGTACTTCCAAGTGTATTTCTATATTTCCAATAACTTTTAGGTATCATTATTGTTACTAATACCCGTTATCAACTCTTTTAAATATTTCTAAAGATTATTCAAATGTTATTAAATAAGTTAAAGATAAAATTAAAATACTCGTAAATTGTAAACTAGCCTGTCTCATCACAGAATATCCCCAGTGCGAGAAGCAAAGTTTAAAAAAAATGTAAACAAATTTTGTATAGATGTACTAATAAAGAAATACACAAGAAGGTAGAAGAATTTTTCTTGCATAGTATAAAGGCCTTGTTTGTGAAAAATGTTCACAACAACTCAACGAACTAAGCATCCATCAATCGAAAAGGGTTTAAGAAATGCCTGAGGGGCGTTCAAAAACCAAAATTGTGTTATATACATTGTTCATATTTATTGGTTCCAGTGAACCGGGTGTTAGAAAAAGAAGTTTCACAATGCTTTTTTTATGTTTAGAAACAAACAGTACATGTATAACATGAGTGGAGTACAATTTACAATGTTTTAGAAAAGTATTACAAGGATCGGTACCAATGACATGTCTCTATGAAATATTTGGTTTGTGATGTACTGACATGTGAGGCAATGATTTGAAGTAAAGATAAAACAGTATACGAGTATGATGGCATTAGGTTCTTTTCGGTTATTGAACACGAAAAAAATGTATTATGTATGTATGTAGGTATGTATGTGATCTGATGATATTATCTCAGTCTTTCACGATAATTGGGAATGCTGTACTTTGAACCTTCTTATGTAATATTCATCGTGGAAACGGAAACTGTTTTAGCGACCAACAAAAATTCCCAACGAATGTCGGATGTGCAAATGGTATCTTCTTATTAGAGCTTTGTAATGTTTCGTTTTTATATCTTTATAGTTTCACGTCTACATTTTTACTATTTTTGAAATAAAGAAATACAGTGCTGTTTTTGATATTTTGCATAAACCTTTATTTATTTCATTGTTAAAACATATTATAGCAACTACTACAGCTCTTATGCAAAGTTACCAATTTACACATCCGACATTGTTCTACGGAACCGTCGATATATTTAAAGCATTTAGTATTTTTAGTTCTGTATGGTTTTTTTACACGCAGGCCGCAGGAGTGTTACTAAATCTTACAGCTTTCTCAAAAGAGTTTATCAAATATATTTGATTTAGTATAAAAGGATTAATTATTTTTGACTTGCCGAGATTCTCATATGTCAAAACATCGTGAAAAGAAGAAAACAGTCCCAATTAAAAAATTCTCGACATCTTGTGGTCTTGTGCAGGCAGCCATTATCGTCTCGCACACATACGTTTCCGTCTGCGTTTCTCGAACTTCGCTCCAAAGCGCACGCCGATACGCCAGATCGGCCTGCCATGCCGGTCGAAACGCTGCGTTAATTTGGGTAAAAAAAGGAAAGCCAAAACACTAATAGTAGACTCATAAATAATCAAATAAATTTAAATAAAAGTCCAATCCTTTAATTATTCCCAATAAACAAAGTACACACCCTTCCAGGTCAGCAGGTACCTGCTAATCTCCCACCCTTGGCCCTTCACCCGCCTGTTTGTATCAATCTATGACAGTGCATCTTAGTTCATAGTTTAGTTGTATACTGCCCTGAAGAAGCTACGGTAGTAGCGAAACCCGGTTGGCTTAAGTATAAATAAAAGTGATGTAAAACAAAATTATTATTATTTTATTTTTTTTAAAGATTCGCTGATCGACTGATCTCCGTGCGGAAGAAGTGTACGTGTAGAGGGATTTCTCAGAGATCGGAGCGGAGTGTGGCCTGATGCGTGATACGTCATACGGTTTAAAAGTTTTACTACGGTTTTGACCATAGATATCATAAGACAGACATCGCTAGGGCCATTTACCAATTAAAATAATAACGTCATGTCATAATTACTCAGAAGATTATAAATGACTTAGATATGAATAGTGTAAATATGGATAGTTTACTTGCAATGAATGTTTCGTTCAAAAATGAACTAATACTGATTTTTCAGTTTCTATTTTTTGCTTTTGATTTTCCATAAGCAGTCGGTAAAAAGCTATAAAAAACAAAAAATCAAATGCGCGGCGCACGCTCAAACGCTTAGTGTAAAGGCGTTCCACGCCGATCGCCGAGAAAAGCCTACGCGTCGGACTGACGGGAGTTCTGGGCGTTTGGACTGCAGGTTGCTGCCTTTACTTACACGTTTCGGTGAGATCTTGAGTCCGAAGCGTACGTGTAATGTCCGGTGCAGTCCGTCGATGAGACTGGAATATACAATGTCATACATTATTCATACACCTATTTTTTTCCAGAATTAATATTATTGCCATAGTGTTATGGACTATGCTATGACACAAATTGTTAAAGTAATATGTAAGTTTCATATTAGCGTAAAGAAGAGCAAATGGTAAAATTGATAAAATTTTCACCGCTCCTGAGGAATATTTTGTGAACAAACCCATCGTGACAAACAAATTTACACATCAACTTGTGCCATAACGCCCATAACCAATTTACAACACAACTCGAGACATTTTTACTATAATGTAAATATGTAGATAAAGTTAGTTTATCAAAATGCAACCGCCATTTTTTGTACGACTGGTTATATCTGCTCTTTTTTTTACTAGACAATACATTTATTTACGCATTCAAAAAATGTATGTTTAAATAAAGTAAACACAAAATGAAGGCGTTGCGATCGTTTAAAACGTTTTAAGTTTTAGTATTTTAAGTTTTAAACATGGACAACACCAAGATGGCTCATGTTTAAAAAAGCATAATGATCCAAGTGCATGTTTTTTTTTTACTTTCACTAATGACTAAACGGTATCCAGAAATTAGTGGTACTTTCCGAAAGGAGATGCTTCTACATCACATTGTAAGATAATTTTATTTTTAAATATTTATTTTTGTAACGCTTTGCAAGAAAGATAATAATTATACGCAAAAGGGCGATTTTTTTTGTATTTCTTAAATTTATGTGTGGAAGTAACCATGTTTTAGATATTAGATAATTAAAAAATCAAATTCGTAGATCAAAAATATTAATTAAAATAAGTAAAAAAACGAATTTGATGTTTTGCATTGTTTCTAAAGAATTGTCCAATTCGAATGTTAAAAATATTGTTAAAAATTCGAATGTTCGAATGTTAAAAATATAAATTCCTCCCGTCCTAAAATGAGTTTTGAAACTCATCGGGATTGCTTTAGCAAGAAATAAATATATAAAAAAAAAAATATAAAAAAAAAAAAATGTGTGGAACAAAATTTCAAAGACATTATAGCTTGGTATTGCCATAATAATGAAAAATGTAGTTCTAAAGCTTACCAATAAAATGTAAACAGTTAATAGTGTAGAACTACATTGTTTTTCATTTCTATGGGAATAGTTAATTATTGATAATTTGTTCCTCACATCCAAACTTTTCATATTCGACTGTTCGTTTTAAAGAAACAATGCAAAACATCATAATTCGTTTTTATATTTATATTGTGATTTTTTTTATTAATCTATGATTATTTCGATACATAAATGTCAGAAATACAAAAAATAACCCTTTCCGTCTAATGGTCTTCCCTGCAAAGCGTCAAATAAAAAATAAAAGGTTTTGACATAAAATTGTCTTAAAATGTGATGTAGAACAATGATATATATATATATATATATATATTTATTATTTTAAATTCATCTAATATGTAGAATCACCCCTTTCGGGGAGTACCAACAACTTCTGAGCATCGTTTGTTGGAAAAAGACATGAACCTAGACCATTGAACTTTTTTAAACATACAATAATTTATTTTTTATAATTTTTGGGATATAATGTCGTGTTGCGTATGGCTATAGGAAGAGGAAGCGCAATACGGCATAATATCCAAGAACTATTCAAGAAAATATTTTTGGTCGTGAAAACTTAAAACATATCTTATAATAATCCTCCTATAAGCCATCTCGGTGTTGTCATTTAAAACATTTTAAACGATCGCAGCGCCTTAATTTTTTGTCTACTACACGACATTACAAAAAAAACAAATGTTATTGGTTCTACTTGATTAAATGTCTATATTGTATTACGCTATACAAGAAAACGTAGCAATTCGGATTTTGTTATAGGCTTTTATTGAATAAAATATTATTTATTTTTATTGATATTGTAGTTTGACATCTATCGAAAATACCGATTACTATTTCCTAAAATATCGGTGGAACGAAGCTAACAATAAAAGCTTCAGAACAATGTTTATAGGTGTCTCTACTGTGCACTATTATAGATAAAATATTTTATTTTAACTTTTTGAAAAATTATTAGAAAAAACAGTAAATAGTATCACAATCCGAACAAAAAACAAACATTATTTTTAGTATATCTTACATGTATGACAGTAAAAATAATAACGTACGATCGAAAACATCAAAAACTGCAGAGGTCAAATTCAGTAATGGCCGATTTTGGTTCAGCTGTCAAATGCAGCGGTGGGCGTTTAGTCAATGATATGTATTTTTACTGCGAATATCATGTTCTAACAACCTAAATAACTAGGTCAGATATTCACGCATTCGTATTTGTTGAAACTTATCCGTTAATTTGCCCAGATCCAATCTCGCGAGTGCTATCCATTTCAGTGAAAATAAATCAATTATGTGACATTTGTGAACCACAGAATGACACTCTTTTCTGATATGTCTGCATTGTTTACAATTTACCGTGATTCATTTGTTACTAAAATGTTGTCGTAATGTTCTGTGTCGAGTGGGAAGTGTCAGAATAACATCAAACATCATGTTGATATTTAAGCTTGCCTAAAACGTAATACTTTTTCTCGTGTATTTTTTCTGATTGTTTTTCTTTTGGTGTATTGTTTTTATTCGTGAAATCTTGGCATTGTGCTATTGAATTTAATATGACAGTCTTATTTTTCGCAGTGATAATGTGATGTTAATGTTTTCAGTGACAAGATCTGAACGAAAATGAATTTAATGCGCAAATTGCGCGGGGCGGCCACTATGGGGGGCTCCGACCCGCCCGAGGGCTCCTCAAGCAGCTCTTCCCACACTCAACTGGGCCTCATGCACTTAAAGAAGCTGTTTTCAGAGTACACACATCCCCAGCATCCACTTACAGATATTGAGCGAGATGACAAACTGTACAACATGCTCCCTCTTTTCTGCAAGGTAAAATTATGTTTACCAACAGTCTATTACACAAATTATATGGGTCAATAATAATAATAGAATGTTATTTTATTCTGAACGAAACTTTTTTTGTGTATCCATATTCGTGTGCTATTTTTCTGTCTAGTTGAAAAAAGAAAGTATCTACCTACTACATATACTGGTTGTCAAGTTCTTGTGTATGGTAATATGTATCGTTAAAAAATTGAAGTGAATTCCTATGTTATGATTAAAAAGTCTTGTTAAATTTATTTGTTTTTAAATGGACTGGTTTCATCCATGCGATGGAAATCTTCACACCATTTTCTTATACATTTTTTTTTTTCCGTAACTCCACCACAAATTAACAAAAAATATTACAAATCACCTTACATTTAGTTTAAAAAAAAACTTTACATATATTCGGAATTACTTGTCTAATGCCTGTTGTAATTGTTTCACTTCCTTTTGTGGTTAGTATGCTGAATTTTACCACACTTTACACCAAAATATTGCCATGGATCAATATATTCCATCGCAAAAATCTTAAATCTTGATTTAAAAATTAATGCAACCAAATAGGATCCATTCCAAGTTGCCAATGATACTAAAGTATTGATAAAATATATCTGCTCACTAATAAATGTTTGTTTATATTGCATCGGAAAAGAATGCAGTGGTTTCGAATGTTTAACCTCAAATAAATTATTTCGTTTAAATTCGTTATCGAGACATGATCCCTAGCAACCATAACGCAGTGTGAGGGGGATCAAGGTCCTCACAGCTCACCTCACAATCCTAAATGACATACCTCCAACAGTTGGAAGCCCGCTTATGGAGTCTAACGCCATGTTCAAGATTCTCTCACTAAAGTGTGACCTGGCCAAGTGTAAAAAAATTAACGTCAACTAATGTATTGGAATTTGGCATATGATATTCATGAACCTTATCTCACCCACAAAAAAAAGCATTAGTAATACCCTACCTATTTCTAGGTATTGGAGATAATTTTTAATAGTTATCTAGAAGCACCATGATTTATGTTTTCTATAAAATAGTTATCTTTTTTTATAGCATTTTAACTGATATATTTCCATTGAATGAATGTACGAGGTAAACAATGTATTCGGCTAGGAAACAATTAAATTATGTCTCCCTTTTCACTTTGTATTGATGTCAAATTATAAAATAATAAATTTATTGTGGCTGTCAATCCTTTTATCCCTGAACGTAGATTTAGCGGTTTTTCATACAATTTTTTGGATTTTTCTGAAAACTCCCTGTAGGTAAAATTCACCCTGTACATTTTTGTACTGTCAGGCAATAGGTAATAATTTATGTTTAATTATTTATTTTTAAATAGCTTACAAATTTGACGGATAAGGACATTTTTGGTTTACATTATGAAACTCATTAAAACAATTTTTTTTCATTCAAACAGAAATATTTTGCAGTGGCTGCACTTAAAATTTGGCTCGGACTGAATCTTTTTCTTGCTGCAAACCTCATATCTTCCTTGTTTATTCACAATTATCGCCCAATGTGTTACTCTGTTTCCCAAATGAACATCTTTAACACCTGAATACTCATCCTTTCTACGTTTTGAAGGGCCTTCACTTTTAGTGTCAATTGAGTTTCTTTTATTTTGTTTTAATTTTCTTTTGCAGTATAAGACCCATCGATACATTTCTTCAAAACTGCTTTAAAGATTTTTTTTCAGATAAATTAAATTACAATAAATAATGTACAAGTTAATAAATGTGACATCCAACAGTCCCCAAAACAGTCTATACCACCATTTTTTTGATTTTCTGTCAACGCAATATAGTACTCATAGATGATCAGCCGTGTCAACCTCACCCATAAGTTGGTTGTAATTTTTAACTATTGTTGGACAGCGAAACTCAAACTTGGATCCGTTTTTTTGGGTTATTTTTACTTCCGACACCTCATTCCCATGAGAGTTAGACACCAAGTGAACCATTTTATTATCTTTCCATTTGAAAACTACAATACCCATATCAGATAATCGGTAATCGTAGTCTCCATGTTTCACGTATTCATCTGCCGTCATATTAGTTGGTAAACCCTTTCGATTTACCCTGATTGTACTGCAGGCCAAAATGTTTTCTCTTTTTAATCTTTCAACCAAGTGTACAAACGTAAAATAGTTATCAAATACTACAATTCTCCCAGAACCCCACATCTCTTTGGTCAGACAACACGCTCACCTAAAGTTGACCGGTCAGTGGCTGAGTTGGTATCGTGTTTGGGTCTCACCCAGACGTCGTGAGTTCAATTCCTCGGCTGGCTAAGTCCTCCATTTACGACACAAGCAACATCTTCATCAGCAATACACCACATTTTACTGGTTTCATTTATTATTATTAATACAATTTATTATGTATTTTGTATTTCTTGACATTTCAAAACATTTTATTGCTATATCCCGAATAATACATGTTCGCCGTTCTATAAATTATGATTATAATCAAATTTGTTTCCAGGTGTTTGGATCCAGTCCATCGGGTGAGATGAACGAGAAGTTCTGGGACATCTTGGCCTTTTGCCTCCAGGTGTCCAAGCTGATGGTCACGGAGATCAGGAGACGGGCGTCTAACCAGAGCACCGAGGCTGCTAGCTGTGCCATAGCCAAGTTCCTGGAGATTGAGAATAACGAGGAGTCCAGCAACGGCTGGATGCTTCTGTCTACGTTGAATTTGCTGGCAGCGGGTGATCAATCATTAGTGCAGGTACGTGCATCATATTTCCTGCTTTTTCTTCTGGCCCCCTCTCTTATCGGAAGTTGGCTATCACTGCAAACTTCACCCTGCAGACTGCAGCCCGGAACTGCACTTGCACCAGTCATGTATATTAATCATTGAAGAGACAATACTTTCTTTGAATTTATCTATCAGTTGTTTCAATACTTGGATGTATAATTTATTTCATTTTGTTTTTTTATTCACCCACATCCCAAATATTATGTTTGTAAATCATGATTTCAGAGTATTAGTCCCTAAAGCTTTAAATAAAGATGAATAAAATATATTTTTTTGTATTTCTTGGGCATTTACTATGTAACAAAATGAATAAAATAATCTACGGAATTCAGACCGAAATATTCAATCCATAAATAAAATGTAAAAGAATGGTGCGAATGTTTAAATGCTGCCAATTGAACTACTTAACTTTATAAACATTCACATACCATCAAGACCAATCCGACAAACTGATTTTTTTTACTTTCCCGCATGCAGGACCAATCTTAGGATAAATTCTCCAATTCCCCGAATTTGCGCACAATATAATACACAATTTCATAATATCGACATTCTTCACAATACTCTTTCAAAATATCAAACCGAAGTAATACTTACAACCATAAATTGATGCACGAGTATAAAATGTTGCGATCCCATCTCCCCCTTCCTTTCCCCCCCTCCTTATTTTCTGTTTTCTAATAAAACATCTGTACTTAACCACTGTTAGCATAAGAAACTTTGTTGGCTTACCTTTTGTTAAACTTTTTTTATGTAAATCTATAGTAAAAGCTGTTTGTTTCTTACAAATAAATAAATACTCTCAGCGAATACCTTGAAATTTCTCTGTGTGACCGAGGTTTTAGGGATCTTTATGCAGTATTCTCGGCAAGTAACATAAAAATTTTATTGCAGGTGATGACGACAGCCGCAGTGCCCTCTACTCTGGTGAAATGCCTGTACCTGTTCTTCGATCTCCCGGAGATGTCTGATGCTGAAGCGGACGCTCCAGATGGCAATAGTGAGTTCACTCCGCGGGAAAGAAGGATCCTTCTTCAGAAGATATTTGTGCAGGTGAATTAGTCAATAAAATGAAGTGTCAATACATGAAGTCTAGTGTAAAGAATGTAAAAATTTACTCAAAATGAACATTTGCAGATATCTGAAAATATTGGACCAAAATAATTGTGGTGCGTTCTAACAAAATTATTACTACAACAAAAATTACTGTAGCAACACGCATGTTGCAAAAAATGCATTATATTTCAAGCAACATTTCCAATTTAGGCGGCTCCCCTCATGGGCCGTTAAGGAATCGGCATAAACCAAATGCTGTAAGAATGCCGAGAGCGCTCCATTCCATATATTTCTATTAGCGCCCGTAGACAGCGAGGGAACGGTGTTTGCGTACTTCCACTATACAGGCAGCGGTGCGTGGTTTCAGTAGCTTCTCGATAATATCACGTCTCCGCCGAGATCACTTGAGGAACTTTTAATAACATTTTTTTAAAAAACGTTTTAAAATATTCTAACTAATTTATTAATTAAGCACATTAATAATGTCACAAAAACATTGTTAATAAATCTAAAAGTCCACAATCTCATCGTCACTTAACTCCCTTGACTATTTGCTAAATGCGTGACAGTAAAACAGAAATCTGTCATACCGGCAATTTAATAGCTACAAATATACTGATGTCTACAGACCCGTGTGCGAGTTCATGCACATTTTTGCTTCTCCCGGTTTATGTCTTTTCCTTACTGGACCATGAGCGAGCCAAGCCGCCTTAGAGAGTGGTTTTTTATAAACGATAACAGTGGATAGTTTAACTTTTTTTTTTCATTGTTCATTTCTCTTGCGTGCGAATACAAGTAATCATTGTAGAATAATAAAAGAAATAGTAGAAATGTCCCCTCCGCCAGTTTCCCCGAGACACAGATAAGATAATTAATTAATTATAAATGATAAAAATTATTATTTCATCAATCTTTTTCTAGGTTCTTGTAAGATTGTGCAGCCACCCGTTTCCCTGCGAAGAGCTATCCCGGAAAGATGATCTGAGTTTACTCTTCTCTGCCATAACCTCCTGGTGCCCCCCTCATAATGTCATGTGGAGGAAATCCGCCGCTGAAGTACTAGTCACTTTATCACGACACGGTCTCACAACTAACGTAGTCCAATATATTCATAGTAAGTGCAATTACCCTCATTTGATTTTAAATTAATAACGCTCGGCATTTTATTGGTGCGCTTACTGTTTGTCATTTATTCTTTTGATAATCTATGTACATAATTATGATGATGAACCTTACCCAAGAGGCAAATTATACTTACCTATCACCATACTCAAATTGCCTAATGACTGAGCAAGGACACGCTGTGACTGAACACACATATTCTATAAATAAAAGGGTTTGATTTATTATTTTTGGATATAAACATTTTCTAATAATTAGACTTTATTTTCAGATAAAGGTTGTGTTTCCCTGTGTATTGAAAACATGCAGAGAGTTCCCGAACTATCGCCATTGGAGGTTAGTTTTCACCAATGTAATAGTGTAACTTTTTTCTTATCTGGATGTTCGATAATAAATACATATTACATCTACGCACATATTATCAAATCAATAATATTATGTTGCCATTTTCCACATAGAGGTAATTAAAGAGTGTAATTATTCAAGATGGATCAACTTCTATTTATACACTTACATATTTTGCTTTGTAAGCTGTTTCGTATTGGTATTTTCTAGGATGCAGATAATTTGCAAATACAGCAATGTACATGTTTGGTTCTTGTAAATGTTCCACCATATCTAATACATTTTTCGAAAACAGTAGACTTTAAGATAATGTTTTTATTTGAAATTGATGAAGATTGTTACTGATTGGAATGTTGTGAATTTCTTTTTACTTAATGTTATGAATGTGTGAGTGCAATTTAAGACTGAGTTTTTTGTTTGTTTGTTTTTAGGTTGTTGAGATGTTTGTTGCTGTGTTTTGTTTCCTGAAAGATTCCAGTGACGTGAGTCAGTTGCTCTTGGATGATTTCCGAGCGTGCCAAGGCTATCTGTTTCTGTCGGAGTTCTTACTCAAGTGAGCATTTCTCTCTATCATTTTCACACACTTGGTAAAGTGCATGATTGACAATATTATTACAGCACTAAGGCAAGGTCATACCTCGCTACTCATTAATTTGTGATTAAACTAATTTGCATACTAGTTGTTACGTTATATCACCGTTGAGGCATATTCTTGTATTGTTAATAGTTTTATATTTTTGTTTATAATATCATATTTATTTTATCGTTCTTTCGTAAATATGTATGTTTTTTTTAAACGCACTTTCATTTTCGTTTTGTCGTTTATTTGTTTTATTTCAGAGAGAGTAAACCACACATTCCTGATTTATTGACTGACGGGTGAGAATATTAATTTTGTCATGTTTTTAAATGGTTTTCGGTTTTGCTTTGAGAATGCATGAGCAGTAATTTTTTTAGGCAAGCTTTTATACTACATAAACATGTATTTTTCACAACTTTCAGACATCAATGGAATTAGTAACAAACTGTTATTATTTAATTAAAATATATCAAATTAATGGACTTTTGCACTATTCATTATGCAAATTTGTACATAACAATGGTCTAGTCTTAAATGTTGAAGAAACCTTTTTTTTTTTTCATAAATGAAAGGATTATAAGACAATTTTACCTTGAATTGGCAGAGCCAACTGAATAGACTTCTTGAAATAATCTAGAAATTACAAAACATTTCTTCGATCAATAATGAACACATTGCAACTTGTAGGCTCGAAGAAGAGAGATCGAGGTCAGCCGAGGGCAATGCCGCCATAAGAAACCTGGTACTGATGGTATCGTCGTTGTGTTCTTGCGGCTACACTGAATTGCGGCCGCACCACGCCTCTGCGTCAGCCCTATTCCAGCTGCACGGATTCGTACTGCCACAGCCGTCCAACAGGGGGCAAGCAGTGAGAAATGTTCAAGCGTTCCAGGTAGATGATGGATTTTATATTACGTATCCATTTCGATAGGATAACCAATTTAGAAGCTCTTTGTGGAATTGCCAGAATTGTTGAAATTGTACTAAATAATTGAATATTGATGGTAAATGTAGTAGATGAAGATGCCACACCTCATGACTTTGGAATCTACGTGACTGGTACACGTTCAGTTCACTGCTTTTTTCCAAGCTGGAGCCCACAGGGAGAAGATTGCCTTGACGATAGCAAACCTCGAATAGAAAATAATAAATAATTTAATCTTTTGGGAACCTTGCTATATACTATTTAAGGAGAGATTATTGATCATTGATCAGTAAAATTTGTGTGCATGTTCTTTAGTGCAAAACAATAATAATTTTATTTTTATTTTGTATTCCTCAAATAATGTGTTTTTTTCAGGTTTTACAATCAGTATTTATAAAATCCAGTTCTCCAGCTCTCTGCTGTACCATATTGGATGCCATATCCAGTGTATACCACGCTGACAACGCCAACTACTTCATCCTGGAGAGTCAGAATACGCTCAGCCAGTTCTCTGAGAAAATACACACCAAAAGTGCAGATATTCAAGAGAAATTCTTCGAATTGGTTGAATTCATTGTGTTTCAACTGAACTTTGTGCCATGCAAAGAACTCATATCGCTCTCCATACTCTTGAAGTGTAATACGTCGTGGCTTTGCAGCGTTATATGCATCAAAACGTTACTAAATATTTTAAGGTAATTTTTTTTTTTTTAATTATTATTAATTTCACAACAAAGGCCTATGTCAACTTCGAGAATGCCGCGTGGGGGATATTTTTAAGGAGATGAAAGAGGCCTTGAAGATACTCATGTTCTAGGACAGAGGAAATAAAAAAGTCATTCCACAACCATGCTCTTGAACACAAGAATGCGTTGTAAAACAACCCATTCTCATATGGAAAATGTTTTGCGTGCATTTATTTTGTCTGCCGGCTGTGCACTAGTATCATAGAGATCAATAACGCTAGTTCTGCGGAGCACCTTCATTTGAAATACTGATGGAACGAATACGGCATTACCACCTGCTATTTTCCTATTTGTCTGTTAAGGTGCATAGATGAATCTATCGAACAGATTGCTCATTGTTTACTTTCATAGTCCACATCAATTTTGTATTTCTGAAATTTGTCATTTATTTGCCAATAAATTTTATTTTATTTTTCTAGGCATAACATTATTTTCAAAGATGTCTACCGGGAAGTGGGCATGCTGGAAGTATTTGTGACGTGCTTGTCTAGGTATGCAGCTATTCTTAAGGACAAGGAAATTGAAAAAGAGAAATCCAACAATGAACTAGGCAACAACACAGACTCCAATAAAGTATTCTACAGCAATGAGAATGCAACCAAAAAGCACAATGACACTTTACTTGTTCAGAGTGACGAACCTGTAAAAGACGGAATAGGAACTGAAGAAGATGAACTTGGCTTCCTGGTGATGGAAGGACTGACAGCCCTATTGAGCAGCAATGTCAGTAACTGTAATGTGTTCAGGGAGTGCGGGGGAGCTAAATGTGTTCATGGGATGGTCATCTATGAAGTATGCAGAAGCAAAGCTTTAGGTAAGCTAGAAATGTTTGCAATTCAAATCCTTAGTTTCTAAAGTAGGCTCCGGTTTTTATAGGTGTTACTTTATGATCATAGGTTAGAATCTATTTCATGACATTGTTTATTTGAGGAGGCTTTTATCGAAATTAAGAAAAACTATAATAAATAACTAGTATTTTGTACCTCTTTGTTTAATCCAATTGAATTATTTTGTCTAGGTATCATCAGAGAGCTAGTATTGAGTGCAGGAGGAGATGATGATATGGCCGCTTTGCTGGGGACATTACACGCAGCACCGTCAAATGCTTTAGTTTTAAAAACGCACATTTTAAAAGCATTGCTGGCTTGTTTGAGAGAATCTCATAGAACAAGAACTGTTTTTAGAAAAGTAAGTATTATTTTGAAACTAATTTACACTTGTGATTTCTTTACACAATTTCATATTATGCAAATGTGTATAATATGTGAGATTACTGATTTGATATGTGAAAAGTTTGAATTATGTTTGTTATAATGAAATATTTCTTTCAGGTGGGAGGATTTGTCTATGTGACGAGTATTCTCGTTTCTTTGGAAGGCAAATTGGGCGGTGAAGAAAAACCCAACAGGCAGCTGCTAACACTATTATACATGGTCTTCCATACAATCAGCACTGCCATGAGATTTGAACCAGCTAACGCCAAATTTTTCTACCAAGAAGTAAGATGTTCATTATATCATGGCTTTAATGATACATACATATTATAAATGACAGTTGTGACAATATTAATACGTGTTGTTTTCTTATTGTAGGTATGCACAACAAGTCTGTGTGACACAATACGCCTCCTCGGATGTTTCACACAAAGTATCTATATTGAAAGTAATAATGACGCGGTGGACCCTCAGTTTTATGACAGGTTGCACTCACTGTTTACTTCAAATATTTTAGAAACAAGGTAATTACACAATTCCTTATCATGTAGGTATTTGTGCCTTAGTATCCTAGGTTTTGAAAAACTTTCACTTAGCAGAGGCCCATAAACCGGGACTTCAAATTAATATTTACCAAAGTATTATAATATATATAGTATATTCTTCTCGTTTATTTCCAGCATACCTGATGAAATCCCACCAGTATTAGCCCACGCTTGCATCATCCTCCGCTTGCTCTATGATGTGGCCCTCGATGCCTTTGAGAAACCAGTATTCTGCGGATCCCTGTCTGTGAGATCGCCCAGCTTGGCAAGACAGAATGCTATCACTTCAGAGGTGTGTATAATACATAATACATCTATCTATACAATATTATTTATATATACATATATAATATTGATTCAGTTTTTATTTTACTATGTTCATACATATATTTTATGTGCATAATTTTTTGCAGAGGCAGCGCTCTTTGGAGAGTAATCGCTCTTGCGTTTCCTCGCTCAACCTCTCTCCGCCCAACCCGGAGCCTCTCGTTGTCCATGGTGGAGTGGTTGTCTGCCTGATTAAGCTGCTGCCATCTCTGCCATCCATCTACGCTGTTGGCAATCATCCCCAAGCAACTGCCCTTCAAGACTATCTTGCACACGTACTGAAGTCACTCGTACGAAGGTTAGTTACTGAATTTATATAATATGTATATACATACATACTTGCATCTTCTTCCCCTTATCCTACTCGCCTCGGGGACCTATCGCATCGACAAGGCACCTCCAGGCGTCCCTGTCCTGTGCTACGTCAACTGTATCTGTCCATAGTCGATCCAGCCTCTCTCCACACAGCCTCTGGAGTTGCTTCTCCCAGCTGTGTCTGGGGCAGCCCACTCAACGTCTTTTCTCTGGAATAGCACTATTTTCTGCGGAATTCTACCTTCTGGCATTCTTAATACGTGCCCAAGCCACCTCAGTTGCGACTTTACTATAAAGAGTAGCAGTGGTTCTTTGTTTAGCTCCTCCCGGATCATCGAGTTTTTTTTTCGATCCCATTTCGTGACTCCTCCAATAATAATAATAATAATAATAGTTGGATGATTTGTATAGCGCCGTTTTTGTGAAAAATCACCTCTAGGGCGCTGTACAAATATTTCTTAACTAATTATGTACAAACAGATACAGAAAAACATACTTACCTGGCAGGTCGCTTCAGATGAACGCAGTTTTATTAGAAAATTTATTTATGGAGATGATAGTTTTACATGGTTATTTGTTGCTCCTTTTCTATTGATGTTACATTTATTAGAAGATTGGTGGCACAAGAAGAGTTGGTATTTATTGAAATACTATAATTTTTAGGACTGGAAAGTATTCATAAAATTAATTTTAGGACTCGAAAATATCTATAAAATTACCTTAAAAAGCGTAAGAAGCTTTTAATAAATATTAACATTTTTTTTTTATTTTGGTTATTTACAGTGTTGCGGGCTGTGGATGCATTTGCGCACCGATGCGTGAATTTTTTATTTTTTTTATTTTTATTTATTTAATGACTTTAGGTAAGTACTAACCGGCTAGCCTAGCTAAGCAATTTACAGATGAATTTCTTCAATTTATGGATACTATTGTCTGAAAAGATGTGTTTTAAGTTTAGTTCTGAATTCTGTCGAGTCTTTGATAATTCTTAAGTCATGCGGCAATTCATTCCAGGCTTTAGGTCCTGACACTCTGAAAGCACGATCACCGAACTTAGTATTAGGTGTATGCTTTGGTTCCTTCAACCTGCTGATAGCTGATGACGCTGCTGACCTAAGGGTGGACTGCCGTGAGTTCAACTCCTCTCAAAAATTTCATTTCGGCAGTTTGGACCCTGGAACGTAATATATACGTACATGCATATATGTATGTATCTCTGTATTTAACAACAAAGGCTCAAAATTGTTTTTCAACAGATTTATCACCATTGAATGGGTTTTTTTTACTCTTAAAATTTATGACTCATCTTGATTTTGATTGATTTCTCCAGTGACACCCTAATCCGCTCATCCAGCTTCCTCACTCAACCTTGTTCCTGATCCTATCCAAGTTATCTGTTTATAAAAGGTTTGTATAATTGATCGGCCTACTGGTGAGCTTCTTTTGAACCTTGTTATTGATCCACAGTTTATAATATCAGTCAAATTTTGTTTTATGTATTATTGTAAACTTTAATTATATGATAAGTTAATCAATGAACTTTACTGATTTACTATTCCAGCGAGCGTAACCAGCAAATCATGTGTGAAGCTGTGCTGACAGGCGTGTTATTGGAGGTAGGTAAGATAGCACTGCAAGACGAACAGCACTGCATACATGCCCCACTGCAGTACATGCTGGAGAGGCTTGCTGCCCAGTCACTAGAACCCAAAGATCTCAGGTAATTGTGTACTCGTTATGTCAATCAATTACGTATCGTTTTCACTGCCGGCAAACTAATATATAATATAATTTCATTACCTACCTCACTAAGCAATGTCTTTTCTGAGACGGGAAACTGTATCAAGTTACTTCTTACCTACAAAAGCGTCAAAGCAGCAAATGTTATTATAATAACTGTCACTAACTATTTTAAATAATGATACTATTGTAATTTGATTTTTTATTACAAAATGTGTAAAAGCCCATATAGGGTATATACAATATAATAAATAATAAATAATAAACAATAAATTTTCTTTTTTTTTAATAACTTGTTGAAGCTTATAAACTTCATTATAATATCTGTCACTAACTATTTTAAAGCCGTAGCTCAGTTGGCATAGAGCGCAGGTTCCAGATAGACCATGAGGTCCTGGGTTCGAATCCCAGCTGCTACTGTTATCTTTTTATTTTCTGTGTCTTTTCGGTTTAGGTTTTCAATTTGGGAGTTGTTAATATTATCCTCGATGATTAAAAATAAATAATAATAACCAGTATTTGTTGACACTTATTTTTGCAGAGAGTTTTTGAGAATGGGAAACCCATTGAATTGCATTTCACCTGAAGAAGGAGCCCCGAGCAAACCTGGAGGTCCAGTCCCACTCACAAGAATCAAAACTCTTGTGTCTATGACAACACCCAGAGACTACCGGTAAATAGTTATTAATTTCGTAAAATTTTCATTAAACCTTTTATTTTATATTTCTTAAATATCTTTGTATGTATTAATCAACATTATGATATTATTAATTTCCTTGTAGATCTCACGGTTCTTGCACTTTGCCCTCCTTTGTTGAGTTTGACATGTCGGCAGAAGGATTTGGCTGCCTATATCTGCCAAGCGTTGCCCCGCAATCCGCTAACATCAGTACTCTAGGACCCCAAGATAACACAACTACAGGCGGTATCGGATCTGGTAAAATATTTCCATAACTATTCATTTGTTCGTTTATCCCATGTTTTCCAAAACATTTGGAAATTGCGAAATATCGGTTACATATCTCACATAGGTACTTATTATTTCTTTGTGTTTTCAGGTGACAGAGTATTTCCCCCCCAGACCGGCCTCTCCTACTCTACTTGGATCTGTGTAGACAAGTTCTCAGATCCTCGCACAGATCCTCACTGTGTCCGCCTTCTGACATTGGTCAGAAATCTGAATAATAGTTCCAGAGACGAGCATCTCGTCTGCCTTGCCATTGTTCTGTCGGCTAGGGATAAGGCCATCATTGTATCCACACACGAAACCCTTGTGCCCAATAGTAAGCGATACCAGTACCTTTTATAATTTTGCCTAATATTGTCAGTGTTGTAAGTTTGTCAATCCAATGAAATTTCAGAGTTACAATCTATGCTTTGTTTTCTAATAATATTATCATGTTTATGGTGATTCAGATGTCGGAGAATGGGAACCAGAAGGTAGCGGTGAGTGTGGTGCCCGAGTATGGTGTCCTGACTTACTTCACGAAGGACAGTGGCATCATTTGACCCTTGTACTCAACAGGGCAGTTCTCAAAAACTCTTCTTTCTCACTATACCTGGATGGTAAGTTATTATGTTACGTATTTCATAATTTTCTTAAGGTTATGTACAATATTATGTATGTGACTAAGTTTTCTGACTTGCTTTCTCTAATTTTAGGTCAACACATGCATTCAGGCAAGCTACACTACATCAGTGTAAATCCCGGGGGCGGTGCTGCAACTCTAAGTGTTGCTAGTGCTGTGTATGGAGTCATTGGCACACCACCTCCTTGGAGGAGGTATTCAAGGCTCACTTGGAGACAGGGCCCTGCTCTACTCTTAGAAGAGGTAAATTAACATAACACTAGTTTTATCATAAAATTTTTTATTTATTGTGCTAACATTGGTTATATACCGGTGTTTTATTTATGAAGCTAATAAGAGAAAAAACAAAACAAAATGAAGGGGATGAGGAAGAGGAAGATAGGATCGGGACAGGAGATGCTCTTTATACATTTAATGCTTGTGCATCAATTTGTGGTCATAGGCATTACTTCAGTTCAATATTTTGAAAGAGTATTGTGAAGAATGTTGATGTTGCTAAATTATGTGTTATATTGCACACAAATACGGGGAATTGGAGAATTTATCCTAAGGTTGCTCCTACATGCAGGCAAATGAAAAAAAAAACAGTTTGTCGGGTTTGTCTTGACGGTATGTGGATTTTTATAAAACTTATGTACACATGCTGATGAATATGTTGCTGTTTTCAGGTTCTTAGCCCTCAGACAGTAGCCACTATATTCCAACTTGGTCCCCACTACGTTGGCTCACTCCAAGCCCCTCACATCTCTGGTCCAAACCAAGAGCCCCTCACTCCGCTGGTCACTGAGGAGAAAGTGATCTTTGGCCTCAATGCCAAGGCAATGTCCCAGCTTACCCTGGCTAAGATACGTAAGGTGTACAGCAAATGGGACAATAAAGCCATAGCCCAGCAGTTGGGCATGTCTTCCCACGAGAACGCCACTCCCATCAGAATTCTGCACAACTCTGCTGGACACTTGGCAGGACCGGCCAGGTGTTTGGGCGGAACTGTTGTGGGATATCTTGGCGTCAGGGTCTTCTGTCCGAGACCAGCTGCCATTATGGTAAATATGTACATATATTTTTGTACTATGTGAATATGCAACATATGTAACCTGAAGACAATCTGTATCACTTAATTATAATATAAACGCATGAATTTGTTTTGAATATATTAAAAGGGGAGGAAAGGGTACTACCGAAACCGATCTAGATTATTATATTCAATTGAGGTGGTTCAAAACAAATTTATACATTTATATTATAATTATGACAAGCCACAAAGTAAATGCTTTTTACGAATTTGTATTACTTAACCCTGTATTTCTCTTCCCAGATCGACACTGTTGGTGGCTGTACAGTTTTACTGGGACTTATAGCAATGGCCCAGGATGTAGAGAGTTTGTACGCTGGCGTCAAAGCATTGGTGTGTGTCGTGAGGTCAAACAAATCGGCTCAAGCAGAAATGGACAGACGCAAAGGATATCAGACACTAGCCATGTTATTAAAGAGGAAAAGACAGCTATTGAACTCGCATATTCTTCATCTTACATTTGGACTAGTTGGAACTGTGGACAGCCAAAAAGAAACTTCTTCCATTCCTAATTTGATGGCTTTCCAGGACCTTATATGTGAATTAGAAGTGTGGCTCGGAGCGCCAGGTGGATTGATCAAATCTCTATTGGAACATCTCTTGGAGCTGGCTACTGAAGCTGCTCATAGAACACACAACTTGAGGACAATGAGGGAACTCCAACTGGTCACAAAGCTACTGCACATAATACCTGAAGTCAAGAACTCCAACACCAAACAAGTACTACTACAACTCCTCAGTGTTCTCTTAGGAGGACAACCAAGACCAAATGATTTGCTTTGCTTTGGCCAGTTCATCTCTTCAACCATCCCTCCATCAAATCAAACGGAAAGAGATTTAAGTTTGAGAGAAGGAGATGGAGAAAAAGAGGGAGAAGGGGAACAGATATTGCTTAGAAACAGATGTCTTCAGCTGCTCCATGGGCTTTTGTTCACTCAAAGGAATACCGTGAATGGTATTGTTTGTGAGGAGATTGCGAGGGTCCTGGGAACCGACTGGTTGATGAGCTTTATGCAAGTGCATGTACATTCCTCTACTGTAATTTGGGCCATGAGGCTGCTGGTCATCTTGTGTTCGGGTCAAGGAGCTCAATCCACCCTCCTTCAAAGGTAATTAATACACACAATATTAATGTCTCATTTGCACAATGATGTGATACAAAAATATAATATTGATGTTCTTTTTAATTTTATTTTCAGATTCCGTGATGGCCAAGGAAATGGTGGCTGGTTGAGGCATACTGAACTGGTGGCCAATTCGCAACAGGTTGGCGTTGTACTGGGAAGCTCTATCACAAATGGAGGCCAGCTGAAAACGGATCTATTACACATTCCTGGATTCCAGATGCTTGGATGGTAAAATTAGTATTCTCCTTTTGTCGTATTGTCCGTTAATCTTTTCAAAGTAAAAAATTGTATTACCTTATTTGAAATAACAGTTATTAGAAGCGCCATTGATGGTTTTCTTTCCAGGATGATGCCATCCCATTTGCAAGTAGGCGAGCTCTACTTCCTCCTCGTTGGGTTGATGCTAGGCCAGCCTGTTAAACTGCTCCCGGCCGATACACGACTGGCCATGGACACCGTGTGGCCCTTCCTCTGGGGAGTGGCCCCCAACCCCAACGCCTCCACCAAGCAAAGCATGGCCGCCGTGGCCTCTAGAATCACCTTGTGCCCGGAGGCAATGATAGTCCTTCTGTCCATGGTCAGGTGTCTGATACACCATGATCAGGCTTCTCTGCCAGAATGGATTAGGGATCACCCTGTTACTATTGTGCAGGTATGTGAAATGAGACAGTACATTCCAAATCTTTGTTCAGCCCTTAGGTGACATTTTGAAAATCATTCTTGTGACCAATTTCATGTTATTGGATGTGATTTTTTTGTTATTCCAGGTTTTGTTCTCTCTGTATCACAACTTCCCCGATTTCCCACCAATCGTGATGACTGGGGAAGTACTGACTGCTTTAGCATCAACGCTCTTCACTCCTGATCATGCTGAAGAAGCTCAAATTGGTAAATTATGTATTTCTTTTAAAATATTGGCAATCATTCAGTTTCAGTCTTCATGAATTTTTCCATATAACTTTTTTCTGTTATTTTCAGTAGGACTTGGAAATGAGAGTGGGGATAATTCTGGAGCCTCGACTCCAGCGTCAGAACACGAGGCTCCGATCATAGTCGGGTCAGCCAGCTACCTAAAGGAGACCAACGTCAGCCTGACTGAACACCCTGCTAGAAAATTTGTCATGGACTTTTTAAGGGTGATTGTTGTGGACTCACTTCCCCTCAGTGTTACTAGCAAACAAGCACCTGTGAGTAGGAACTTATTACATATTATATTAAAATAACTGAAATACTATGTTAACAATTATCTGATGGTAGAAATATCGTCCTTTTTTGGTTCCACTAACAAAAAATATATTTTTTTATAATGCATAATAATTTTATTTTTAATAACATCCAACAATCCCTGCGCTCAGTATTTGTAATATTTATTATGACATTATTTTTCTTTTTCTTATTTGCCTTACTCTTGACAGAGTAGTCGTGGTCATGATGTCCCCCTTTGGCGAGTTGTAGACACTGCAGCAGATAAAATTTTTCATCACTTTTCTCGGCATGCATTCAAAGAGGTTGGAATAAATTAGTTTCACAAGAGGACACAATGGCGCTGCTTAACATCTCGCAAGTTTAATGCAGTTTTCTTGGGGCATATACTAGGTCGATATTTTATTGAATATTATAAACCAGCTGTTATTAGCAAACTGTCTCATATTCTGCACCAGTACGTAGTATATACCCCCAAGGTGGCGGCTGTTTAAATGTTCTAAATAGCTTTGTGTTGAGTTCTTAAAAAAAAAGGTTTTATGGTTTATCTGTTTGTGACTGTTATTTCTTTATTTTTTTATATTGTTTTTTTTTTTATGTTATTATTTACTTTCCAACTATATACATATACACATATTATTACTAATATGTGTGTGTTTGATGATGCAGGTTATAGACCTGGTACTGGATGCTTCCCCCCCGAATGCCAGCTCCAACCAACAGGTGGAATACCAGACTGAAGTTCTGTCCACACTTATGGAGCACCTCCTTTCTATGGACATCTTCTCCTGTGAGTCCAATGTGGCCAATGTTTGTTATTTGACCGCTAGGCTCGTGGATAAATTGTGGCAGGGACAACTATCTAGGGATCCTCATGAGGTATGGACATTTCCATCACAAGTATTTTAATCTTTTTTTACAGTTACTCCACACGGGAGGCCCTAAGGGAAATAATTTTCCTCCATGTCATCTTTGAGGATGCTATGTGGAGGGTATTTTGGAGAATAGGAAGGAGTGAACCTGGGTCATGAAGAGACCCATGTTGTACGAGGCAGGAAACAGAGGCCGGCAAATCATTCCACAACCGAGCTGTTGAACACAAGAACCAGTCGCAGAAGCAAACTGTCACGTGACAAATGTCACGCATGTACAAATGTTGGGCTCGTGTTTGGCGTGTTTCCAGACTGTGCAACGGTGCTGTAGGGATCAATGACGCTAGTTCCTCAGAGCATTTTCCATCGAAATACTGTTAGAACAAGGACAGTATTCCCACCTGACGTCTGTGCTCCAAAGATTGCAATCTGTTTGTTAAGATAGGCGAATCTATCAAACAGACCGCCCGTTTCTGCACAGAGTCTAGGGTTATTTTCAGATAGTGCGGTGCGTTTGCGATTTGTACAGGGTCAGCAGTTGTGTACTGTTAATGTAACTGTGGGCCCTGTACATTCCCCCTAGCTTCTGAGAGGCTAACTTTACTCTGGCTTCGATGGAGCCTCCATACCTGAGCTGGTCACTTAAGGTTACACCAAGCATACCAATGGAGGGCTTGTTGGGAAGATTGCTTCCATTGTAGAAGACTAGATTGTTATTTCGATTCCTTTTAGAAGTAATCGGACATCTTACCGGACATTTACGTATTTAGAAAACACTTATCGATCTTTTCTCTTTCAGTTAATTGATACATGCTTTTTTTTTAGGTCTTTGACTTTATTGTCAAACTTGTTGCGCAAGCAAAGCGAAAATCGAACTGTGTTTCTTTAGAGGGCTTACATCATTGCCTCAACCGCACCATTCTATTTCTGCTCTCCCGTTCCACGGAATCCATCGCAGACCAAATGTCGGTTCTTGAAGCACTCCACAAGTTAACTACCAACCGACTTCTAATATTTGGAGCTGGAAACCACGAATTAGAGTTCATCGGCTGCCTCACTTATTGCCTTCTACAGTTGAGTTCTGACATGAAGATTATTTTGGACTCGCATATGCGGACAGTTTGGCATGTTAATCCTAGCAGCGATTTGGAGGCCAGAGATGACAGACTGACCCAGCATCAAGGTCAGTCAAATAAATATGTATTTTGTTTATATCATTGTTTTCTTTATCTTAGTTTTATATAATTACATTTTTGTCCATTCTATTACAGGGCGTAATCTGATGGCTGGTGCAGCGAGACGTGTGTGGGAGGAGTTGTATGCATGCAAGAAACCCGCCATAGAAGAGGTGTTCAAGATAACCCTCGTGGCTCCAGTGGCCAATGCCAAGGCTCCTGACTTAGTGTCGGTCAGAGAACAGCTGGCAGAAAGTGCTACCAAATTATGGCTGCATTATGTTGATACAGAGAGAAAGGTAATTTAAGAGACTATTCATTTGCATACGCTAAAAAGATTCATCCTGACATGACTTTCTGTGTCCTTTTTTATAATTTACTAGCTGATGTGTATCCGGCCTTGGTCGGGATTATTTATTGTTTTTGGAATAAAGTTATGAAGTTTTGAATTCTTGCTTGTCGCTAGGGTGCCATAATAGATTTGACAATGAAAGTAATGCCTTGTGATGACTATTGCTATCTCTAAACAAAGAAACATTCATTTGAAAATTTTGTTTCTTTCCAAACATTTATTTTTTCAAAATATATCTAAATAATAAAGTTCTTAAGTAGGTACCTGCTTGTGTTTTCCATTTTGAAAATATTCTACACGAACAAACCTTCTTTTGAATATGTAATCTGTGTCTAACCAGAGTGGCATATCTAAGGGCTAACCTCAATATAACATGGCGGGTTCAATGTTTTTCATACTAATTTTAAATCGTTATAGCAACAGTTACTGTTTACTTACTGGATTTCATTCAAACTACTCTCTAGACCTTCCCGGCTCTAATAAGAATAAACTGTGCTAATTTCAGCAAAACCTGTCTAGTAATTTTCGAGAAAATCGAGGACACACAGACAAATATTCATTTTTATATATAGAGATTTGCTTATATTGTTTCTCTCAATTTTTCAAATTGTTTCTCCCTAAATTTCATGAAATATGATTTGAAATTATTTCAGGCCTCCTACCGCATCCCCTGGGAGCTGCACAACCAGATACAGTCCAAGATCCAGAAGGTCACAGGAGGGTTGACCCGTCTGGCCAGCAGGACCAAGGTTAAGAAGGAGGACCCAGCCAGGGTCAGAGTCAACCTCACCAAGCAGCAGGCCTATGCTTACACGGACACTCATGTTGGACTAGTCAGGTAATTTTGGTGCACTTTTCTTCTAACCCTTTGGATGATTTTCTGAAGTCACCCAATTGTGTTTCCCATTTGGACCCGTAAATCTACATAGTCCACAACGACAAGAAATACAGCGAAGCAACCTATTTCATAATATAAACACATAGATTTGTTTTAAACCACTTCAATTTAATATAATGATCCACTGGTTTCAGAAGTACCCTTTCTTCGTCAGGGCTAAATTAAAACTAACCTATGATACGAAATAATGACCGACATAAATAAATATTTAGGTGTTGAAGTGGGAGGTGACCAAAGGGGAATAGTATATTGAATAACCAAGTAAATTTATTGTATTGTCCTCTTCTAGATATTTTTCCAGTGAACCCCTCGGTTCCTCCTGAAAAACCTCTAATTACCCTTTCCCTTCGGTCGCCTCCCACTAGAACGCTTAAATATTCATGTATGTCTGTCATTATTTTGAATCTTAGGTTAATTTTTTTTTATGATACTCACGAGAGCACCCCTGTCTGTACGGTCTAAAGACAGGGGAACTATATCACCACCCGACTGGGCAGCATTGTGAGGCGGGTTAAGATAGGGGCTGTAGAAAGGGATTTATCAATGTGGGTCTTAAAGGGGTCTGGATTATATGAAGGAGAGAAAACAGACACCTCCTTACATAAAAATGAGTGAGAATCGACCAGTTCTCATGAAGCCGATATCATCTGTGAATGGGTGCTCTACTCGTGTTCCTCAAGTTTCGCATACGTGCCCTGCTGCACTGGGGATCAATGCTGCTAGTTCCTTCGAGCAGGCATCATTGAAATACCTGTAGAATAGACTCAGCGTACCCACATTGAGTCTGTGCATTAGAGATGGCAACTGGTCTGTTAACAATCGGTTGTCAATCAGACGGACCACCCTCCTTTGCACTGAATCAAGCAGGTTTATCAGGTATTTTGGAGCTCCAGCCCAGATTCCCAGGTGGCTCCCAATTTCAATTGTTGGATGTATTGAGATTTATACAGGGTTATACAATTGTTGGATGTATTGAGATTTATACAGGGTTAGCAACTGGTCACTATTGAAGAATCTGCTAGCTCTGTATATCGGATCACTTGTCGTCTATATTGACTGTAAATAGGGGTGGGTCTTCCAGTCCGCGGGCTGCTAAGTATGTAAGGCTCGGTCCAGTTTGTCCAAAGGGTAGAAGAGGCGTTGTTTGAAGGAATTGCAGAGTCAAAAGCGGTGTCGAGATGTCCAGATGGGAGAAGAGGCAAGTAGAGCAGAGCGGTCGAGTTTGTTGCTAGTTCGAGTGATGTGACTGAGTGAGTGACGAGCGGTCGTCTATTGCGGAATATTTATAGGACGCGATAGAACCGTGTGCATTTTTTGTGGATGAACGCTCGATCCGCCCTGTGTAATCAAGGTACCTTTTGGTATAGCGTTTTGTGTTAATGTGTTTTATTTTCCAAATATTTAATTTTATTCAAGCAATAGACCTCAGTCTACCGTTTCCTCTCATGTAAACCACTTCTTCCCACCATTTTTATTAGGATTACAATCAAATATACAATCTTATTCTTAATCCCAATTTCGACAGTGTGCGGGAGAATTCTTACAACTACTTAATACTAACATTTGGATACCTAATTTATAAACAGCAATGTTGACGAGAGTCCCACCATTTAATATATATATGTTTGTTTGTAATTAATGTAGCGGGTCGCTCGTAAACCTAAATTTAATTTTTGGGTTGTTTGCGTTTTACCGGGGCATTTTGCGAATCCCCTCGTGCCTTCGATGGGTTTGACCAATCCCGTTTCGTTTTGTCTCTTGAATGGCGGAGAGGGGATACCACGTAAATACTGCATATCGTGCCCCGACTCTGTCAGTCTAGCTCGTGGCGTGGGGGGGATGGTCCGTAAATACGGCGTAAAGTAACGTCTTCTTGGTCATATGATGAGATGCGTCGTTACGTTCGATACACCCTGTACAAGACGCCCAGTTTTTTGGAAGCCAGATTTACTCGAGCTTCAATATAGCCCCGATACTTCAGCTGGTTTGAAATATTTACTCCAAGTATTTCAATTAAGTTTTTTTATTGGGGAGAGTATTCCCATCCAATTCCACCAGACAGTCATTGATCTCCCTCTTTGCCGAAATCAACCCTTCCCCAAGTACGAACCTTCTCGAGGTGGTGGTCAACTTTTTGTCTCAAAACTTCCGTCCTGACGAAGGAAGAATACTTGCAATACCAGTCGATCATTATGATGGGAGTATGTAATAACATTGAAGTGGTTTAAAACTAATTTATGTGTTTATATTATAATTATGGTAAGCCACAAATCAAATGCTTTTTACGAATATGCCACCTATTTTAGCTTATTTGTAGAAATGAGCACTGTTTACAATGGTGACCGAAATTCATCCAAAATCAAAACATTCAGACATCAATCTAAGTTTCTGAACAGCACAAATACACAAAAATATTTTGGGTTGTAAAGTAATTTTGCTGACAGATCATATTATTTGCTTTAGGGAACTGTGGTGCTGGCGCCGCACCCAGCATGCCAACACGTGGCAGCACACATGGCGCTACGTCCACGTAGAATGGCTGCAGGCCGAAGGAGAGTTGGTACGTGAACGAGGGCTGTGGGGACCCTCTCAGCCCCCCCGCCTCGACAAGTGGGCTCTGGACTACACAGAGGGGCCAAACCGGATGAGACGCAAGCTCAGGAAGAATGATATGTTTTATCAGCATTATCCATACAGGCCAGAAATGGATAACCCAGAAAATGTGAGTTTGGTGGATAAGTAAAATTATTAAATCTTTCAGAAGATATAAACCCTAAGATTTAGTGTCGAGTATAAACCTTTTGACTAAACACAACTTTTTCTGAAAATGTTAGTCCGGTACTCACTGTGGAATTTTTATTATGAATCATCTTTATACCATTTTATCATCCAACAGAGCATCCTACCCTGCAGACTATCAAGATGACCTCAATCGTCTTTTTGTGTACTGCAAATTGAACAAATTAGTTATTAATATTTCAAAATGTAACAAATTATCATTCACACATAACAAAAAGAATATTAATTTTAATAACATTTTAAACGATACGCTCATATCACTGAAGTAGAATCTATTCGAGACCTTGGGGTAATACCGAATGTGAAACTAAATTTCATCAAATAAACTAATGAGGTTATCAGTAAAGCCAATAAAATGCTGGGATTTATAATTCGTATTTCAAAACCTTTTTGCAACATAAAGACTCCCTTTACAAAGTATATTTCCACCCTCACTTAGAATATTGCACACCGATATGGACACCTTTATACCAAGCCCATATTGGAAGAATCCAAAGCATTCAATGTAAATTCTTTAAGCATATAAATTGTAAATTTAATTTACACTTTGCAAATAATTCCAAATCCTTAAAATTCCATGACTTCATCACGCTTCAAACGCGATGCTTAATATTTGATTAAATCTTGTTATTTAAAATTATGAATAATAGCCTGGACTCGCCAGAACTCATTAACTTTATAAACATTCACATAACATCGAGACCAACCCGACAAACCCATTTGTTTTATTTGCTTGCATGTAGAACCAATCTTAGGATAAATTCTCCAATTCCCCGTATCTGTGCTCAATATAATGCACAATTTCACAATATCGCCAGCGAACAGAAGTAATACGTACGAGTATAAAATGTATCGAGAGCATCTCCTGCATGAGCATGTCCCGATCCTATCTCCTCTTCCTCTCCCCCCTTCTTATTTTGTTTTTTCTAATAAAACATCTGTACTTAACCACTGTTAGCATAAGAAACTTTGTTGGGTTACCTTTTGTTAAACTTTGTTTGTATATAAATTTGTATTAAACGCTGTTTGTTTCTTACAAATAAATAAAGAAACTCTTACAATCTCTATATTTTATTGGACTTTGTATTTTTGTACAGTATTTAAAGAAAAATTCAGAACTAATATGTATTTCTTGTTACAGAAACAAATAAAGTACAAAGTGGCCCACAGTTTTGACAGCAAAGAATATTACTTGATGTATCAGCAATGGAGAACCAATGGATCCAATCTGGGAGATTGTGAGAGAAGTGAGAGTATCGGTTACCCACTCGAGTCCCAAGCTGTACAGAGTATTGAAGATTCAAATACGTAAGTTGAAAATGGTCATATTTAATTCACGTTCGATTTCAGATAATAAAATTAAATTGATATCAAATAAAAAATACAATTTTTGTTATAATTTTTTCATAGGCCCAAAGAATCCCAGACAGATCTCACAGCAAATGGAAGTTCTCCATCCAGTCTTGTCAGCAACCTCCGAGGAAGAGACCAGTCAACTTCCATCGAAGGCAATGAAGATGGAAAAGAAGAAGAGGATGAAGAAGAACAACCACCTCCACCTGATAACCAAACCTTGCTCCGTCTCCTTGACCACCATGAGAAGGTAACTTATTGATGCATTTCATAAATTGGTTAAAATTGAAACACTTGATTTTTTTATCTGACCACTTAGGTACCAAAAATATAAGTGATTGTAATAAAACTTAGGGCCATTGTTCCCAATCCTACTGAGCAATTGTTGAGCCGAAATTTTGCCTTAACACTGCTCAAATGCACAACTACGCTCTTCCCAACACAACTCTTCAATCATATTGGAAGATCGATTCATCTCAACAAAGGAGTAGTTATAAAAAGTGTCAACAGAGTGAAAAAATTTTAGCGAAATGTCAAACATCATTCTGTTCTTGAACTATTTTTCGTGAATTATTTAACATTCAAATATTGAATGACAGAGATTTATTTAACCGTTTTTGAATGTCAAAAATATGTTTTTTTTTAATGTTTTAAATAAAATTGAAGAGAACTTTTATTCTTCTTATTATAAGCCACGTTTTGGCTTGTTTTTCACGGAGGAGAAACGTCAAATATGTATATAAAAATAATGTACTTTCACAGTGTTAGCAAAAGTCAAGCTAACACCTTATTTTTCAACATAGATACTTTCAACACATATGTTTGTAAAATATAAAATGTTGGTTTATATATTACAGTATTTACAAAAAAAAAATGTGTATTCATAATAAATACAATATTAACTTGTCCATGTTAATTTAACATTGAAATTTTTTACTTTGATTTTATTGTCTTTGAAAATGGGCGGGCACCCTAGGATGATAATGATAAAAAATGCTCGGAAACAGGCAAACAAAGGGTTTGCTCAACAAAGCACTTGAACGGTGCCTCAGATTGATCAATCGAAAATTTGGAAAGAACGGTTGTTAGATTTCCATTACCTTCAAGCCAATATGTAATATTCTATACACCGTGTTCTAATGAGTAATTTGGTGTTCTCATTGCATTGTTACTACACAATTCAATATATCTCAATTCTTTCCCCCCAGATAACCCACATGTTCCGCTGTGCAAGAATTCAGGGACTCGACACAACAGAAGGGCTCCTGCTGTTTGGTCGAGAGTGTTGCTACGTGATAGACGGCTTCACTCTCCTGAAGAATAGAGAAATTCGGGATTTGGACAGTTGTCCCGCTGACTATGAGCCCATCCTGCCCGCTAGCCAAGGATGCTCAACCAAAGAATCACCGAGATTGTGCTCCAAGTTTTCCTACGAGGACATAAGGTAATATTTTGAAAAAATCATATCGTTTTCATAATATGTCAATGTTCAACTCACTTGATAACTAAGCTAATGCCCTTTCAATATTACTGTGCCGTTCGGAAGTCCAAACAATCTGTCAAGATAAAAGCATATTTCGAATTATAAGTTTTCATGTGCAGTAAACAAACCTGCAAAAGTCATTAATGTTTTGCTTTTCTTAAATATATATTTTTTTATAAACGCCCAGAGGGCTTTTACTTAAAGTATGTCTTTTTAAAATCACTTACAAAAAAATAATAATACAATTAATATTTCAGAGAAGTGCACAAAAGACGTTATCTACTGCAACCAATGGCACTGGAAGTTTTCTCAAGTGATGGTCGCAACTATTTACTATCTTTCCCGAGGAAAGTTAGGAATAAGGTAATAAACAGCATATAATATAATGATCCTATTAACTACCTACACTTTGTGAATAAATAAAAAAAATCAAGCTGTGTTCCGCAATTCATATTTTGACCTGCCCAATAATTTTGTGTCATTTTTTTTTTAAATTATGTCCTTAGAAGGACCTTGCAAATCGAATGTTGTAATTTAATACCTGAATTAATTTCCTTTGTCATGTCTTAGGTGTACCAACGTTTCATGTCACTGGCGACAGGAATATCTGACAGTGCTGCAGGATCAGTAGCTGGGCAGAAGAGGGGTGTGGCGGTAGAACAACCGCAAGGGCTTCTGGCAACACTCATCGGAGACACTTCTGTCACGCAGAGATGGGTGGTGAGTACACCCTGAAAGAAATATTGTCATTTTATTTATAGTTTCTATATTATTTATTCTTGCTATTATTATTATGATGTTCTCACTATTTTCAACACTGTCGAAGTTTTAATGTTTGCAGATGATCTGAAAATTTACAAAGCTGTTAGAAATATTTATGTCTGTTACACATTGTTCAAACTATTAGTATGGTGCCAAAATAACGATTTACAACTCAATATAAGCAAAATGTCTAATTATGAGATTTTTTAGAATAAAAATCTAATTATTTATGCTTATTCTATCAATAATATTATGCTAACAACGGTAACCAAGGTAAATGATTTGGGTGTACACTTTGATCAAAAACGACATTTTATAAACCATGTTGCAATTATGTCAAATAAATCTTTGGGTTTTATATTAAGAATATGCAGCCAATTTAATAACCATAATAATTTACCATAAAAAAATTGTACAACGTCGATTCGAATAGAATACAATTCAATAGTGTGAGTAGAAACTTATGCTACTCATTCCCCCACATTAGAAAGAATTCAAAATAAGTTATTAAGATTTATATACTTCTGAATGAGAATTACAAGGGAATGTATAAATTATGATAATATTTTATGTCATCTCAATTTATTAAATTTATCAGAACGTAAAATAATTACGGACTTCACTTGTTTATACAAATATATAAATTCAATTATTGACAGCTCTAATCTCTTACATATGATTTCTTTCCATGTACCACGTACATCAACATCGAGGCATTATTTACCTTATTATTGTGACTCCAGTACTGTATTGCAATTGTATAGTCCTATTCGCCGTATACAGAATTTAGGTAATATGTAATTATAAAGATATTGTCGACATATACATACATATCACATCAATAGCAAAATATAAACATATCTTATTTAAATTTATTTCGGCAAGCAGAACTAGTCTAATTGAATAAATGACTAATTAATTTGTTATTATGATAATTAGACAATTATTTTATTCTAACTTGCTGGCTACGAAGGTATTGTTAAAAATTATTTTGTGAATTTAATGTTGATCATTAAATTTATCATAAAAAAATCGCCATTAAATACTAACTTCTTTTGCTTCTGATTATTTATACTTTTTCCATGTCATTGTTTATAATATATTGCATATATGCATATCTTTTTTTTTTCTTTCTTTGGTAATTTTTTTTTTTGAATTTATATTAACATTTCTGCATTACTAAATAACATGTGCGTACTGTACTGATAAAACATAAGTTTAATGCGTAAAGCCCAATTTGGGCGTAAATAAAAAAATAAATAACATGTTCGCATGGAAAACCGACTCCTTGTCCACTTTCAATCAAAATCCTTTTATAACATGAAAGGAATCATGATGCCCTAAGTTTTGTTTTAACATCTTTAATTCGCCTTGAATTTTTGTTATTTCTATTTTATTTTAACATAAAAATCTAATTACATACCTTTAATTATATCAGCGCGGCGAGATCTCCAACTTCCAATACCTGATGCACCTCAACACGCTGGCAGGGCGTTCCTACAATGACCTGATGCAGTACCCCGTGTTCCCCTGGATCCTGGCAGATTATGACTCCGATGAGCTGGACCTCGCGGACCCCAACACTTTCAGGGACTTCAGCAAGCCCATGGGGGCGCAGAGCCAGGATCGGCTGGAACAGTTCAGGAAACGATTTAAGGTTTAAAATGTTTTATTTTCTTCTCTTAAAGGCCTGGGAAGCATGTATTGTAGGTATAATATGTTTAATACATACAATTCTTATTACGGTTGACAAATTTAATGAAATGCACCATTTAAGAGATGCAATGGATTTTTCGGTAACTTTTTTCAATTTTTTCTCTCATGGATTTTCTCAAGCAACTATTTGGTTATACCACATGGATATTGAAAATATATAAACATAACTTTTTTTAATATGTATATTATGTATGTAAGAAGAAGACATCTCACAATTAAGTAATTCACATTATGTACTTGAATTGGGTCAATTCAAGAGTCAGAATATCAGAAGACTTTGTATGAGACGATGCATTACTGTTAGTTAGTCTACTTTATTTTGATTTTTATGTAAGGTGACATTTTTTAATCTATGTATATTTATACTGTTTTTATTTTCAGGAATGGGACGATCCGCATGGAGAGACACCCCCCTACCACTACGGCACGCACTACTCCTCGGCCATGATAGTCTGCTCCTACCTGGTGAGGATGGAGCCCTTCACCCAGCACTTCCTCCGGCTGCAGGGCGGCCACTTTGACCTCGCGGACAGAATGTTCAACTCCGTCAAGGAGGCCTGGCGATCCGCCTCCAAACACAATATGGCCGATGTCAAGGAGCTGATTCCCGAGTTCTTCTATCTGCCAGAGTTCCTATGCAATTCAAACAATTTTGATTTAGGTATGAAGCCAATTTCTGTGAATTATTGAATGTGATTTTGTGGTTAGGTTCAAGCAATTCGATTTGAATTTTATTTTAGCAACATTTTCTCAAGACCCTTCAAATTTGCATTTGGAATGAATTCTTCACCTATTTTTTAAATCTTTTTCTTTGTTTATGTGGCATTTAAGAAAAATACTTCCCACACAAATATTATGTTTTTAAAACATAGTTTTTAATAATTATAATTGAACTACTTATATGGCACTGTTTTCATGAAAACACCTTAAGTGCAATACATAAACTACTAGCTGAAGTACCCGGCGTTCGAGGTTGTGAATGGTTTGGAGGAAAGTTTTGAGATTGCGATGTGTTACTCCCCTACCCAGTAATTTTCCCCTTATTTTTAATGCCAAATGTGCAAAATTTCATCAAGAAGTGCCAAAATTATGTTTTAAGGGGTGGGAAAAGGGGATGGAGCGGTTTTTCGAAATCTCATGTAGATAGTGACCTTCCTCTTGTTTTGAAGGTCAAGTGTGTAAAATTTCATCAAGCTCGGAATAAAACTTTAGATTTGTAAACAAAACAAACAAGTTCCCACTTGAAATTGAAAAATGGTCCAATCTACCCTACAAATAACATTTTCCCATATAAAAAGTAGTTTTTTTTCCTCCCCTCTGTTCTTTGATTAATTAATTAATACTAATTCAAAATAATATTTTTATTGCCTCAGGCTGCAAGCAATCTGGCGTAGCCCTAGGCGACGTAGTCCTGCCACCGTGGGCCAAGTCCGACCCCCGTGAGTTTATTCGAGTCCATCGCGCAGCCCTCGAAAGTGACTACGTCTCGCACCACCTCCATCATTGGATTGACCTCATATTCGGGTACAAGCAACAGGGCCAGCCCGCCGTGGACAGCCTCAATGTCTTCCATCACCTTTTCTATGAGGGTAATGTGGATATCTACAAGTAAGAAATTACACATTCAATAAGTGTAAAATTTTATCTACGAGTGCTCCCCACTTATATTTCAAGTTGTATACTTTCATATTCTTTTACTAACGTCTTTATTTGTCATAAAATTTTAAAGGCACCAGTTTTTTTGTTGAAATTAAGTTTGTCAGCGTGATTAAGTCAAACTGTTTTACTGCCACTATTTGATTTGGAAAACTTGATAATCAGTAAATATAAATCGAAAGTAATACACAATATTTACTCACTTACTCTAGTTTCTTTTTAAATTCATGTCTTATGCTTTCCCATGTGCTTTTCCATTCAATCTTTAGAGAGAAAAAATAGTGCATTTACCCTCTGTTTCTTCTAATTTGTTTTTATTCGAATTTTTACTCTTCTTCATTTAAAATTTTGAAAATGGCAACTAAAAAATAATTTCTCTAAAATAACCCAAGTAGGTACCCTCACGATATTATAATAATACAGTAGAACTTCGTTCGAACCCTGATAATTCGAAAAAATGCATAATTCAAAACTTTTATCAAAAAGCGTTGGAGCATTGTGTTCTCCAATACAGTCTTGTTATAAGCTTGTGGATGTGTCTAGTCCGAGTGACACATAACAGTATGCTTATTCTGTTATAATGATCTTTTCTTTGAATTTTCATAATGTTTATTTTGTTTTATCAGCATCGACGACCCCCTCAAGAAGAATGCCACCATCGGCTTCATCAACAACTTTGGTCAGATTCCCAAGCAGCTCTTCAGGAAGGCCCATCCCAGCAAAAAAATGTCCCAGCGTAGTTCCACCATACTAGATCCCAATATCATCAACCCGACTGTGGGTATCACACCACCAGAAAAACTCTTCTTCCACAATCTGGATAATTTGAAGCCGACTTTACAGCCTGTCAAAGGTTTGACTTTATTTAAGTTTGATTTTATCTGTTATAATAATAATAATAACAAAGCATTTATATAGCGCAGTTTTGTGTTGTTTCACTTCAAGTGCGCTTTACTATAAATAAACTTAAAAATGATTAAATAACTCCATTCAGTGGTATCCTACAGTGCTACTTTTACATTCTATTTATACATTCTTAACATATTACATACATTCCAGCTTATTCTTAATACTACTCCTACAGTACTCCTTAGGTGCATATTCATAAAAAATTACAAAATATTATACAGTATACATATGGCTATACAAAAATAACACATTCACAATATTACTACAAAAATAGTAACATTTTAAGACAGGAGTCGGGTTATGTTCAGCAATAACGGACTTCACATAAAAAATTAAAAAAAATATATATACGGAGGAAACCGAAACCAAACAACTACCAGAGGCTTGAGGAAATGACTTTTTATAATAAATTGAAGAGAAATTAAAATTTATAGACAGTAGGATTTTTTTAAATAAGTTTGTTTTTAAAGCCCGTTTAAATTCAGTCAATTTCTGGATATTAGTAAGAGCTGGGGGAAGTTTATTCCAAATGAGAGGGCCATTTACACGAAAAGAGTGATCATAGTAGACGGCTCGATTTGACCTTGAAAGTTCAATTAGACGATTGTTGACCCAATTTTCAAAACCCCATTCCTGTGATTGCAATCTGAGATTACAACATTATTTTTTCTTATTGAAAAATATGAGATGAACAATATGGAGTCTTGTCTTACTTTTTAACAATTAATATATTAATATATCCTGTTGTGTTTTGGGACGGTGGGGTAGGAGGAAGGTTGGGTAGGAGAGAATGCACCACGATGGGCGTCAGTGTTGTATTTCAGTGAAACTGGGGAGACAAGAATATCGGCGTGACTTACCCAGGTGTTAGTCTCCAAGGCAGGTACGCCTTTGTCCGGACAATGGTTAGCTCAGATTCCGGTACAGCAATGAGGTTTTTCTCTCCTTCAGGGTCGAGTGAGTCGTCCGCGGTCTTATAATTGGGTTTGAGGCAATTTCTAATCTACATTTAAATGAGGCGAGGGAGTACTTTCAGTCTCAGAATTTATTGTACAGTGATACTAGACATTGCAGGTTATGTGCAATCGTATTCCAAATAGAAGGGTCCTATTTCTGACATGAAGTTAAACATAATCCTCTCTCTGAAGGAGTTCTAAAACCGGGTGTATCAATTATGGTAAGGGCAAGTACAACACGTAATAGAGGGTAGGTAGAAAACAGCTAACATGAGAAGATCGGAACGCTGGCATCTCGCATTAATAAGTTCGATGCGGTCGGCGGGAGCCGCAGGCAGCAGCCCAGGAGTCGGGCATGTCCACACTGAGTTTAAGTTAGTTTTAAATTACAAGTCACCATCTTAGGTGTTTTACAGTGAACGGGCACGATTGGCTACAGGGCTTCAACAACAGATTTGGTTGACAAAATAGCACAGAGTCGCTGCGGACGGATAGCTGGTCCGATCGATAGTCGGTCCCACACAAGAATGGCGGGGCAAAGTCGAGTCGCTTCGCGTTACCCTACTATATCGGTCAGTCATGAATGTATGGCTTTCATTGGTTTATTTGAGGGGCAAAATCACCTGATTGGTTGATTACTGTGAGCATTTGAGGGAAATGTCGCAATTGGTTGCCCAGCTATTTGTTATGACGAGGAGCTAGGATTTAACTTAGGGTCACCCTTTTGTTACATAACACTTCCCCTCTCGTTGCAAAAAAAGCGACGTGGCAATGGAGCAATAGGACTGAAAAATCCTCTAAGATGCACCACTGTTACAAGGATGAGGAGAGTAGAGAGTAGAGAGAGCTAGCTATTGCATAAACTAGAGAATTTGTGACAGATGGATTACATAATGTGAGTGATGGGGCAAACATACATGATTATGCACTAAAATCAAAAATAATACATAGTTATGCAGAACAGAGACAGGAATACATGGTTATGCAGTACAGAGACAACAATACATGGTTATGCAGTGGAAAAAAAGAAAAAAAAAGTTTCGAAATGGTTTTTTTGCGTTGCGACATGGATTTTTTCACTGATTCTATTATGTTACATTCTCACTGTAACCTGACTCTTTCGAGATATCACCCGAGTGTTCACTGGGGTCTAGTGAAAAAAAAACAAAAAACGTGCGGCGGGGTTTCAATGAAGTTGACGGACGGTTACTATCACAGAGGTTGGAAGAAGACAGCAGTAGATGGTTCGTGGTTTGTGGTTTGTGCCAGAGAGAATTCCTTATGCCAAGTGGCGATGCAGGAATACGGTTGATGATTGTCCCAAAGCAATGTGGTTGTAGATAATATTGAGTATTGCACAGCGGCAATGTTGGTAAGTCTTGACAGCAATAGTGTATGCAAGATAATGATTGTGTCTCGTTTTTTGAAAGTGTCTATGTATTGTGAGACAACTTGATTCACAACTACACGTACGACTCCAGCTTAGTTGTCGTAGGCAGGGTCGGGTGCTTTTGTGTTAGTGGTTGAAGATGTTGAACCTCCGTGACAGTAATGTTGTGGTGATGGGGCGAAGCTCTGCTAGGCTGAAGATGAAGGAGGCTGCTGGGCTTCTTTTTAGTCCAGGGGGGAAATTATTATTAAAACAAAATTGTTGAAGTTTACCTGCCTGGTAGACCAATGATGCAAAAACATTTGGAGAGAAACAAATGTGTTGTGAGAGAGAAAAGACCCTGGCAAGCTACGACATCATTCACAATGTAACTGAAAGCAAAAAAGACATTTTAATTCTACTGTTAAAAAAAATATATTCAAATACAAATTTTAGTTTGTAATCTTGTAAATAATTTCCTATCACCTGCTCGGTGTTCCTTTTGATTTTTTTTTAAATCGAGCATCTGCTTCCTTCGGTACATGCTAGGTGGCTTACCATGTGTCCACTTTCGACCTAAAATAATATAAACATTTCATAATAACTAATAACGAAAGTACTAACTAAACGATTGATTAAATCAACAAATTATTATAAGCAATAATTATTACCTGAAAAATCATACAAATTGAATAATCTTCTGAGAAAAAATACATGCTGCCGACGGGACATGAACCCGAGCCCTTTTGTTTACCGGACAAGTGCTCTACCACTGAGCTACGGCTGGTTATTCATTACCCGCCAAATTAGTCAACATGTACTAGTTCTTCAGACTACAATCATTGCTTATTACATTTTTTCTCACTGGAAACAACCATCTTTATTTTTGTGGGAAAGGCATTGTAAGTGCTAACTCTCTCACCAGGTGGCGTCGAGATTCTATCGAATCTACATTTTATTTTGTAAGAATATTTTTTACTTGCCAGATATTATTATTTTAAATGATTAAACTAATGTTTATAAGACAAGATTTTTTTATGCATAGCACAAATATGGTAACAAATTATTATAAGCAATAATTATTACCTGAAAAATCATACAAATTGAATAATCTTCCAAAACAAAACAATAAGTGAAATTAATCTAGAATTTGTCGCTAACTAAATGATACATTTTGACGCAAATTAAACTATTTTAACAGTTATTAAAATTTGATTGTATACTTGATCATATTCCTGAGGTAGCATGATGGACATTTTTCAAAAACAGTATCCATTTCGTCACAAATGTTTGCCAAAATTCCTTCAAAAAATATGAATAAATTGTCATCATTTGTGGCTTATATTTTCTAAATTAAAACAAATAAATAAAAAAATGCTTTTCATCCTTACTAGATATTTACTATCCCTTTTGATAAAAAAAAATATCTCATTAAGTTTGGGTGGGTATTTGGCCTCTAATTAATAAGTAAGTTTTGTATGAAATAGCCCGCGCAGCCGTTCCTCTTAATAGTTGTGTTGATTTAAAAATTTCAGGCAGAAAAGCATTGCAAATTTCATGATGGTAGTACTCATCGTTATAGAGATTTTAGTGGGACACATAAACAGATTTCCTGCATTAGTGTGTGTCAAAATAATTACTATTTGGACAACCTTTTGAATACCTACCTAATTAGTTTTTCTTTTCGTTAAAAGCATTTATTTTGTGGCTTGTCGTAATTATAATATACATACACATATACATGTGTTTTAAACCATTTTGTCTTAATCTATTAATCGACCGGTTTCGGAAGTACCTTACCATCGTCAGGATAATATTGGTATAACTGGAGAATTGCAGTTGGACTGTACAAACCCAGATCTAGTTAACTGTGAAACAATAATTTTTTGTAACTTCCGAGACATGTTGATCAAGTATGTTAAAATAAAGTGGTTTATAACAATTTTATGTGTTTATGTTGCAGTTTTATCTTGTTTACTTTAAAAAATTAAGATTTGTAAAATTGATAACACTTACCACACATCCAATTGTTGAAAAACGCAAGTTAACTCGTTTTTTTATTTTTTATTCACTTCATTTCATAATATTTTTTTTTTTTCAATAGAAGTGAAAGGTCCTGTTGGTCAAATTCTCTACACGGACAAGGCCATCCTGGCTGTGGAACAAAACAAGATATTAATGCCGCCGGCGTTCAACAAGTACGCCGCTTGGGGCTTCGCAGATCACAGCTTGAGGATAGGAAACTACGACAATGATAAGACAGTGTTTGTGTGCGAAAGTGTCGCCCAGCAGTGCGGGGAGATTGTTTGCTGCGTTTGCCCCTCAGCCAAGTGCCTGGTGACTGCTGGAACTAGCACGGTAACTTTATTTTCTTTGAATTGAACACATTTTTTAAAATGGTTATTCTGTATTTCTTATTTTCACTCCGAACACCTCTCTAAAGTTTTTATTGTAGGCAAAGACTTTTTATAACAAAATAATAAATAATGATATCGTCACTGGGATTTCCCGTGCTGAGGATTTCATTTACAAAATATTAAATTTAGGAAAAAAAATTATTTGTTAGGTGAGGTGTTTTAAGTGCAGTTGAGTGGTTTCGATGTTAGTTTGTATTTCGTGTTAATATATTTTCTATTTCTATATAACGTATCCATTGTTTTATTATATACAGTAAAACTTCAGTTTTACATCACCCCTACTTCACGTTCTTCCGCTTTTTATGTCAAAAACCTGCGGTCCCGTTTTTTTTTCATACATTGTCATATATATATTTTCACATAATTTCAATATCAAAAAATTTCTGCCCCCGGTTTTACGTCTGTTTCATGCTGACTCTACTTGATAACATCGCCAAAACCTAAAATTAGACTGTACTTGGATCGAACCCTTTTCTACAAAGTCAACATTATTTTATTATATTACCATAAAAATGAGGAGTTAATCCGCTTATGGCCGAATTGTGATAGTAAGTCGGAAATATGGGAAGGAGGAAAGTCACTCACTCACTTACTTCATATAGAATAATAATGTGTGAGAAAGAGACGACGAAGAGAGTGTCGGCACAACCTCTGACTGTCGACTTGATAGTTAAGTTAGAGAGTGTTCACCAGCAGGGTTAAACCATCATCTTTACGTAAATTTGAAATCAGCTCCTAGTTTTTCACCTTTTCGAAAACATTGATTTTACTGGAACAATTTCTCGAGATGTTTGTTTATGTACAAAAATGTCATAACAAATTCAATTAGGTCGATGTTTGAATGTATTATTAACGTTTTTATAAATTGTCATCCCTTTAATTTTTGTTTTTTTTACATTATTAAGTTGCATTTCTCATTTATTAACATTTTTAACTGCGTACCTATAATAATAATAATAATAATAAATGGATTATTTCTATAGCGCCGTCTCAAAATATGTCAACCGGCGGTAACGGGGCGCACTATCAAGTTACTCAGTAGGGTAATATTCAACTAATATCGAGTTTCTTAAATCGATTATGTGGAAAAATATTGCATTAATTCAAATTATTAATTCGTATATATCGGACATATTTATATTTGACAAGCTGACAAGCGGAGTGATCAATCGGTCAATTTACGCGGGAATATAAGTAATGTTGTATTTAAAAATATAAATATTGATTTTCATGTTTTTGTAATAGGTTTCCATTTCCGCGGAAATATGTCAAATCTATCATAAATCTTTTATTAAAATAATGTTATGTAGGAAATTTGACTTTTTCAGAAAAAGTTTTATCCAACTAAAGTTACGAAACTAGTTTTAGGTTGTGATCATTTCGCCACCAGATTCTTTTGCGAGTGTTAAAATGAGTTGAATTTTCGACATGTGCGTAAAATTGGAAATTATTTCCGCTACAGAAACTATTGGATACAGGAATGTATGGAGAAGAAAAGGGATTACATTGATTTTTCAGATCAAAATAATGACAAAAAATGAAGTTTCACAATATTACAAAGTAAGGAAGTTTTTCAGTTTATTAATTAAGATTGAGTAGGTACTTAACAATTCAAATTTGCCATACATTTTTCATTTCCTCACTTTTAAACATTTTTTTTATCTTTAATAATAATAATTGGATGACTTGTATAGCGCCGTTTTTGTGAAAAATCACCTCAAGGGCGATTGAGAAACAAAGTTTTAGTGTATACAGAATACAGATTCCTTTTCCTTTTATACCTGACTTTACATATTTAAAAAAATCACACCTAAAGGTGTGACAAATTAGTCTACAAATGTAATAAAATTTTTAAAAAATCATTACCATGGCAACACTGATTTTAGTATGAAATTGTTTTTTATTCATTTATGATGTTATGTTTACTTCTGAATTTGACATGTTAACTGGATGAGAAAAATTTGTTAACTCAATTTTTCATACCATTTGTATTTATTTTTAAATGTTCAAGTGCGCATACATAGTTGTTTATTTTGATTTAACATCTAATAAATTTCTTATTTGGTGTGTACATTTCTAAAATACAAAAAAATCTTAAATATAATTAAGAATTTTAAATTTTCTTTGAATATAGAATCATATCATTTTAGGAATTACCACTAATTTCTGAACACCCTTAGTGATATTGATGTAAAAAAATGTTCACTTGAACCCAACCTTTTTTTTTAAAGTTTCATCTTTTTTCTTTTTAACCGTCTTGGTGACCATTTAAATAATCGCAGCGCCCTCTATTTTTGTCTACTTTACAACAAACTACGACAAACTGTCCCTCGTATTGAAATTTGTTCCATTTTTCAAATGCAACAAATAAGGAAGTCATTTTGACAGGTGAACTTTTTGAAAACAAAGGATGTAGTTAAATAAGATGGAGGTTGATGATGATATTTATTTGTTAAAAATGTATCGGGTGTGATTACTTAACATTATAAAATCTTCCAGGTTCTGACGGTCTGGCAGTACGACGCCAACCGAAAACTGCTCAGCATCAAGCATAGTCTGTATGGTCATACGGAGGCTGTGACCTGCCTGGCCGCCAGCCCGGGATACAACGTGGTGGTCAGTGGCAGCCGGGACGGGACGGCAATCGTGTGGGACCTGTCCCGCTGCGTGTTTGTGCGACAGCTCATCGGGCATACGGGACCCATTACGGCAGTCACAGTCAATGATCTCACGGTAGGTTTAATGAAAACATGCCGATAGATCCATATTAACACGTCTCTTTTTCATTAACAACGCTGTTGCTAAAAGAGGGGTTGCAACAGACTTCAAAATAGCAGGATCATGTATGGCGATATTGTATTTTTTTAAATTAATGATAAATTTTTTTATTATATCAACATTTTTAGTGGTGTTTGATTAGACGATGCTGAGTTATCTAAACTCCGAAGTAAAATATATTCTGATATTGCACCCCAAATCAGATTTTGCATTATGATATGCAGAAATACTGTATCAACAGATCTTAGAATAATGTGCATAAAACAATATGATAGGCCACATTACGTTCCCCACATATTACTAAAGTTGGCTCAATCACATTTACCATTGAGGCTGAAAAGCTGTGCCTACCCTAAGAAAATGGTGGATAAAAATAAACAAACTTAAAAAAAAAAAAACTAAAATAAACTGATAAAAAATGTAATTTTTCCATAAATTTTAAAGAGTTTTTTTTAGGTAATAACCTTTTCATGATAATAAAATTTTTCTATTTTAACAATTATTTTCATCTCTTCGGTTGCAACCTGACCCGGTTCCATTCATGTTAAAAAGCTATCTTCCTCCAGATAGTATTTATGTAGCTTTATTTCATAGGATACATCGCACAAGCAACCCCAAATCGCTCGAAAATGAACCCCATAGCCAATATTACACTATTTTTAACCAACTTATCAATATGGTAGCCCGTTAGCGAATAATCTAACCAGCAATAAAATTATTTTGATAAATGATCAACAACATTGTGAGAAAGTCTGCATTGTTTTTTTTCTCCGTACCTTAGAGTTTTTATATTTTTAACCCGTTATTACCGGTTTATAACCTTGTAAATATAAGACGTTGGGGTTTCAAAATGAATAGGGATTATAAACACCTGAAAAGCTACAGCCTACCCTTGGTCAAGGATCAATGCACGCCACTGTATAATACATAGATATAAGCGCACGCGTTCCTACTGTGATTCATTTAACCCTAAGAAGAGTGCATGAAGAGCATGTTACCTAATTGATTTTCTATTCAAGTTTACCATTCAAATCATTGACACCGCAGAATCCAAGAGAATAAAATTTTTCTGGTTGCCTGAATAATTTTTTTTAATTGTTAACAGGGTGACATTGCCACGTGTGCGGGCACCTGGCTCCACGTGTGGTCAATAAACGGAGATGTACTGGGATCGGTGGACACATGTGTCGGCAGAGCAGACAGAATGCAGCAGATCCTCTGCGTGGTGTTCTCGCAGACCAGGGAGTGGGACTCCCTTAATGTTATCATCACGGGATCCACTGATGGAGTTGTGAGGGTAAGTCAATATCTTGTTAAAAAGTCTTTATTGTCATTGGAACTGATTCAGTAACTGATATCTGAAATTGTTAGACATTTTCAATTATTTCAAGGGTTATAATAAATTAATAAAAATAATTAATACAAAATTAATTAATTGTATCTAAATTTTGTATTTATTTATTATAATCCTTGATATAATTGAAAATGCCGAACAGTTGCAGATATCTAAATTTTGTATTTATTTATTATAATCCTTGATATAATTGAAAATGCCGAACAGTTGCAGATATCTAAATTTTGTATTTATTTATTATAATCCTTGATATAATTGAAAATGCCGAACAGTTGCAGATATCTAAATTTTGTATTTATTTATTATAATCCTTGATATAATTGAAAATGCCTAACAGTTGCAGATATCTAAATTTTGTATTTATTTATTATAATCCTTGATATAATTGAAAATGCCTAACAGTTGCAGATATCTAAATTTTGTATTTATTTATTATAATCCTTGATATAATTGAAAATGCCTAACAGTTGCAGATATCTAAATTTTGTATTTATTATTTTATAACAATCATGCTTCACCTTATTACCTTCACAATACCTAGTTTGGTCTCTTAAATTAAACTTAAATATCTGAGCCTTCTTCGAATCAAGATTTACCCACCTTCCCCTTCCCCTTCTCCTTCCCATCCCCAATACCTTCAACCTCACAGCATTCTCCAATTAGGGATGCCATAGTTTCACTGGCTTCAGACGGTTGGGAGCAGTTGGGACTCTTGTGCGGTATTCATATAAAAAGAAGATGAGACGGGATATACCAGGGGTGTTAGTTGAAGTTTGCCGGTTTTTTCAATAAAGAAAACGCTTAATTCTCAAGGGAATCTCAAAAAATTTTTATTCAAATTATTGACCATCGGATTCTATACATTTTGCCCATCTTTGAGGCAAATCATGGATACCATTCCAAAAAAAAAATTTCGCTTTCGAGGCAAACCATTCGACGAGCCATTTTTCGACTTTTTCAAAATTGGCGAAGCCCTGTTCTGCGAGTGAGTGTCCCATCGATGCGAAAAGGTGATAGTCGGACGGGGCAAGGTCTGGAGAGTACGGTGGGTGTGATAATATTTCCCAATTCAATGCTTTGAGAGTGTTCTTCACTACTTTAGCTGTATGAGGCGGTTTGGCGGTTTATTCGATTTGTCTCTCGTTCATTTGGTGTGGTACCCATTTTCCATACTTTTGGACCTTTCCCATGGCTTTTAAACGTTGGAAAATTGCTCCTCGGGTCACATTAAGTATTTGGGCCAATTGTTGTTGCGATTGGGTTGGGTCTTCATCCAATAACGCCTGCAATTCCTCGTCTTCGAACTTTTTCGTTGTACCAGGATGTTCATTGTCTGTTAAATCGAAATCTCCACTTTTAAATTGACGAAACCATGTCTCACATGTTCTAATCACTGAGCATGTTCACTATAAGTTTCTACCAGCAACCGAAGAGCTTCAACTGCTTTTTTCTTTTGATGAAATAAGAAAAGCAACGAATGCCGCAAATGCGATTTACTTGGAATGAAACTCGACATATTCACTGAGGTAACCAACTATGACACTATTATTTTGGCAGAATGTAACTTGTGTATTTTTGAAGGTTAATGTCCATAGAAAATATGACATAGATGCCAAATCATAGAAATGTATACATATCTCTAGCGACATCTATGAGTAAAACCGGCAAACTTCAACTAACACCCCTGGTAGGTGAATCGGTGTTTCCTCTTGGTAATCGTATTTGTCTTCCAGATGTGGTCCATAGACTATGTGCAAGTTCCTGCAGACGAGGATCTGGTGGAAACTGTTCCCATTTCTCCTTCTAAACCAAAGAAGAAGGCCCCTCTCGCCAAGATATCCACGGAATGCAGTCTTAGCGACAGTGAAAAGGTTCAGGTCAAGAATAAGGCCATTTGTGATTCATCCACAATGGCAAAGAAGCGCGTGGAAGAGCTGGTCAAGCAAATGAGCTTGTCAAATGATGATAATGGTATGTTATTCATATGTTTTATCTTTATGCAATGAATTTAACAATTTTATACAGTTTAACCCATTTTGGCAGAAACTTTCATTTGCAACAAAATTGTTTTTGTGCTCCAAAGCTCCATATTGCTGCTTGTTTGCCAAAATTAATATTAGACACTGGTGGAGAATTTAATTTTCTGGATTTTACGAAGCATTTGCTTTAAAAACTTGTTGAATTTTCTATTCATTATCAATGTGTTCTTTTCCAGGTGTTCTTACCAAATCTGGTTCTGAAAGCTCACTGTCCGAAGCTGGAGACACAGCCAGTGCAAAGGAATCTCTGCAGAGACACGAGGAGAAGGAAACCTGCAGTGACAATGAAGACAATAACCAATCAGCTCCGTACTGCAAAGACAATAACTCAGAATACCCTTCCAACGAGCCACCAGACAACTACAAGTCCACCCGTGCGGAGAGTGCCAGCAGTGAGAGGGAAGAGGCTTACAAGGAGAATTGGAACAGATCCCCATCGGTCCAGAGCCAGGAAGATGAACTCGCGGCTCCTGCTGGAGATGTGCAGATTGAAGAGGCTAGGCAGATTCAGAAGCAGGAGGCAGTTATTCTGAGAAGGAAATCCAGAGGCAATCCACTGTTTAGAAAGAGTGAAGGTACAGTTTTTTGTTTGTTTAAGGGGGAGAGGAACGTCGGAGAGGGATTAATTATTAATTCGAAATAATGATACATAATATTATTACACAATATGTTAAAAATGTTTTTTAAAAAAAAAATATTTTTTTTTAATTTACATAATATTAAAAATAATTTTTACAAGTCGAAAAAAATAATTCTTTTTTTAACTTTTACTTCTTTTTGGGAAAATTTTATAGAAAAACCTTCAAAGTATTTTTTGAGGATAATCAACATTTTAAAATATTTTGTATAAATAACTTATGCAGGACAGTCAGAAAAAGGTCATACTTCTGATTGATTTTATTTTATAATTTCTTCAAATGCTTGGTAACTTTGTGGCATCATTATTAATTATATAAATTGAAAATACACTTTGTATATACCACTTTACTTAAAATATATAAATATTTCTACATGTTTCGATAGCAATGCTATCATCTTCAGGAATAAATGAATACTAAAAATAATTTCAAGTATTGAAAAATGATAAAAAATTTAAAACAATAATTTAAGAATATACAAAATATGAGCATAAACAAAAATGAATTAAAGTAGGTAAGTAACAGATTAAAAATGTTAATGACAAAATAATTATAAAACATTGAATAATACATTTAAATTAGAAATATAAATAAAATTTATCATTATTAATATTAATATGAAAATAAATTTAAGAGATAGCTATTTTTTAAAAATATTTGATTATTTATTAAATTTAATTCGCTATTAACACTTTTTCTTATTTCTAAAATTTCAAATTTATCTAATTGTAAACCAGTTGTATTTGTAAGCAAAACTTTTAAACCTTTATTTATATCAAACGAATGATTGGTTTCTAAAATATGATTTGCAAATTCAGAATAGTTGTTTTTTGTATATTCTTAAATTATTGTTTTAAATTTTTTATCATTTTTCTATACTTGAAATTATTTTTTAGTATTCATTTATTCCTGAAGATGATAGCATTGCTATCGAAACATGTAGAAATATTTATATATTTTAAGTAAAGTGGTATATACAAAGTGTATTTTCAATTTATATGATTTTATTTTACTTTATTTGGAAAATCAACAGTTTACAATAATTATTAAGTATGTTAACCATATATAACAACTGAACTAATAATAGGTATTCACTCACGTGGATAAATTTTAAGCCAATGTAAATTTTTTAAATATGTAATAAATATTTTTCTCTTTAATAACATTATGTTTATCGTATTGAGTAATAATATTGTCATTATTTCGAATTAATAAATAATCCCTCTCTGATGTCCTTCTCCCCCTCAATCCTTTTGCTGCTTTTTTTATTATTTGGTATCAGTGGTATATAAATTTTTACTATTAACTATTCTAGGCGGCAGTATGGGCGATTCCACCGACTCTAGCTGCATCGCCCCTCTATCTGAGAGTCCCCTACCCCCCGTGGACCTGACCGCCCCCCCTAGCTCCCAGGATGACTCGACCCACCCGCAACCGGCTACAGGGGGCATGAGGGCCAGCAAGTCGGACACCAGCCTCACCGACTCCTTCGTGGTCATCCCGCCAACCAGCAGTGCCAGCACTGTGCAAGTGGACGACCCAAACGCAAAGAGGAAAACTTTGCAGACTCAAAATCACTTGAAAGAAGGTAAGATGTTTTATAAAGCCTATGATTTACAGTATGGACCATGTAACTAAGGATATGTGTTGAAATGGTAGTAAGTTGGTCACCTGCTGTGAGAATTGAATGTCGTCCGTCTGTCTGCTAACAGAGCATCGTACTTAGTGGCAGTGGCTGTTTGTGGCCTATCTGATTGGGAGTTCAATCGGAAATTAAGACGGAGAAAAAAAAAATGCGCGTCACTACAGTGTTGCCACTAGAGAGAGAAAGTGTGGCAAGTCAGAAAAGGGGGCAAATATAGGGAATAAATGCGCGCGAAACGTAAATTAAAAGGGCGAAAGAGCAAGCTCTCTCTCATAATGGATTCCAGGCATCGATGGAAACAAAATATAAATTTTATTGGTAGGTAAAATTCTTTTATTTTTTTTCCCTAGATCTAAAGGAATTTCATCATATCACTTCACCAGAGATTAGCGACCTAACCGCAAGATACAATTTGCCGATTCATTAAAGCATCTGTGGCCAATGAGTATAATATTGTGGGTTTTAAAAATATGTTTTAAATACGATAATCACAATTTACGCAAGAAACTAATAGTTTTTTTTTATGTGATAAAGTAACATTTTAAGTAATTAATTTATTTTACTAACAACTTAAAGCACGGCAGTTTTTTTTTAATTGATTTTTGTAAAATATTATTCCGTACAAATCCCATAGTTGTTGTGCACCCGGGCAGCTAACAGAGGGTTTGCATGCTTCCAAGGTTTTGCCACTGAAGCGCCATGAGTATTTTTTTTTTTTTAACTATTTCTTAGAATAGAAAGTCCTAAAGGTACTGAATTTATAACGCATGTATGGGATTCATTTCGGAATCGCTCTCGGGCATTAATACTGACGGGTGGATTTTTTAGCACAGAATTTGAATAGCGCGCTGTTTAAATAAACTGTGCTAAAATTATAATACAAGTTTGCCTAATTATTTTTATGTGAATTCACTTCACAAATGTGTCATACCTTCGTCACTGCTTACCGGACTATTGACTTTCTCTTATACTCTCTAACTTTGCTTCTTCATTACAGTATGTAGTAATGCATTCAGAACTTTCATATTGTTGTCAACTTTTTTTATGTGATACCATACAAAAGTTCCACTGCCTGGAGCTATCAGCCTATAGCACAATAAATAATCAATAATGTAATTAAAAAAAAAAAATTGCTTTTGTACATTTTTGTTATTGTTTTTCTCTTTTTAAATTGATTTATGGGGACAAATAAATAACTAGTACGTTATGTTTCCATCTCTAGGTTTGAAATGGCAAAGGCAGCTGGTATTCCGGAGCAAGTTGACAATGCACACTGCCTACGACAGGAAGGATAACACAAGTCCAGCTTCAGTCACCTGTGTCACGGCTTCCAAAGATGGCCGGGGCGTTGCTGTGGGGGACGCTCGAGGAAGGGTATGTAGCTTACCTGTCAAAAACATACTAAACCAAACAAGCATGGTACAATTCATGGCAGGCAATACTTTACGTTTTGTTATGTATTTTTTAATTATTTGAATGGAATATACTATTAGTAGATCCATCAGTATCAAATCATTAAATTCATATTTCTATATAATATAAAATTGTTGAATATACAGCACGTAATGTGAACTAACCGTCATGTTGTTAATAAAGTAATTTCTATAAGCAGGAGCGCAATAGTTAAATCTCCTCAGTTATATGTGTGTTAATTTGACCCTTTGCTTTTAGATATTCCGCTGGTCCGTGTGTGAGGCGGGAGGGCGCGGCAGTGACCACTGGGTGAGGGACTCTGGCGCCACCTCGTGCACGGCTTGCAGCACCCGCTTCACTCTGTACGAGAGGCGCCACCACTGCAGGAGCTGCGGCCGGGTGTTTTGCGGCCGGTGCTCTCGCTACGAAGCAGCCGTCGCTCGCCTCCGGATATTGCGCCCCGTGCGAGTCTGCCAGGCCTGCCATGCCGAACTGCAGAAGAACGACCCGGAAACTAACCGTTGAAGAAAAGGTGATGATTTTTGAGTAAATTCAATTAATACCGCACTGCCCAACACGCAGGGTGGTGGGTATCGCGTTACAGTTGACACATTGAAATATTTATAGATGTTACATTACTTAATCACTCGTAACAATTAGAAGTATTAAGAGGCATCATTGCTTAGATTTACTTATAAGAATTAAATAAAGACACCTTATGAATTATTTTCATCATAGTCCAGAGAATGTTATTGAATATTGTATCACGATCATTATTGCTATTCAAGAATATATTATAAAAAGATATTTATTGTAAAGATGCATAATACCTCTCCAAAGATTACTCAACTGGGACACTGCTTTCGGTTTAAATCGTAATTATTTCTTATGAATTAAAAACATTTACATACATAACGGTTTAAATTTTTTAAAATTAATGTCATTTAATGAATTAATGCTTAATCTTTATGTAACTGTTGTTGGATCACATACAATCAATTCTAAATTAAATGGAACAAATTAGTCTTCACAGCTGCCACACCTAGATTCAATTTTATTAGAATTGTGCAAGAATCTGCTGCTTTTCCCGTTAGCGTGACTAATTTTATAAATCGTCACCTTGCATAGATGCAACACAATATTGAATAAGTTTATGTCTTACAAGATACTCAAAGCAAGAAGAAAAATGTGGGTGTGTTATGAAATATTTTTTTAAATTACGATTAAGTACATATATACATAGCTGTTGTGTTTATCCAATGCTAATGCTTTTAGAACAATGAACTTGTTGTAACAGCATGCAGAAAACTATTCTTCTTTGTTATCAAGACTTGTTTAAAAATTTAACTCTGATTTGTGATTGCAAAAAAAATAGAGATATTTGAACAAAAATCTGTGCTTGTATGTTCAAAAGATTATTACATTAGTTTTATATCGATTTCTTGTAGGACCAATCAAGCTGGCTCCAAGATAAGCCATGGCTTATTGCAGTTCTCTTAGGGCCGGTATTTCAATATACTCAGGAATGTTACGAGTCGGATCGGGTTGTCGGAAACCACCGATAGAAACTTGATGAACATAAATATCTCTCAAGCAGAACTTAAAAAGCAACTGAAATACCGGCCCTTAATATGTTGCTATTAATAATTAATTGCTTAAAATTACTTCTTACAACACTGTATTGCATACCACCAGTAGTCAATTGTTCTAATTTTCTCTTAGAAATGCGTATGTATGTAAATTTAAATATTAAACCCAGTTTTTATTTTTTTAATTAATTTCAATGACTTCTTAAGTTCGATTCACATCTACCAGCACCACGCAGTGCAGGCATCTAAAGTAGCATACATGGCAAAATTAATTGCTTACATTCTCTATAAACACATTCACCCATGGTATAATGCGAATACTCCCTTCTGCGCCGTGCCTGCCACTGTACGTGTCTACACCGCACAGTGCCGGTAGATGTGAATAGATAGACCTTAAATGTTATGTAAATGAGTTATATTTTTATCCTTCACTTTTCGTACTGTGTAAAAGATCATATTCTATGTTGTATGGTACAATATTTTGTGCAACATGTGTGTATTGTGTCACCTGGTTTTATAATAATATTGCAATATTTACTAACTTTACAATCCGACTTTCATCAAATTAGTTTGATATAATGTAGTACATTTATGAAATAGCCGAAAAGATTTTGGTTTTTTAAAACGTAAATATTTACTTACAATTTTTTTTTTAGATGTTTATTGTCGTCAACGGTAAAAATACCCCATGTGTCAAAAATGTTATTTGTCGGAGGAACAAAAAACTGATTTTTGACAGTTTGTTTTTAAAAACATAAAAAAATACACCTTGTAATTTAAGATGCCACAATTGTATGTTCACAAATAAAAACCTTAAAATTTGAAGTAAAAAAATTTTTTTTGTGATTTAACCAATTTTCGTAAAGGAGGTATTTTCCCGTTGACGCGATCTATAGATATCTTATCCAAATAAAAATCTTTTATATAATTAGTATAGCCAACTTTTGAGTGCTCCTTTGCATTTGTAATTTTATACTCGTCTACTGTGTTATCAACCAATTAAAAATGTTATTTAATTTTTACTTCCTAACAATTCAAAAAAAAATTAAATCTAGTCTGCATTATTTCTAAGGATTTTATTTATCTTTTTTACCTAATGTTTTATCTGATTTACCATTCCATCTATAAGGCTACTAATTTTTATTGGCAATCAATCTTTAGTAGGAATGAAATTTTTTTTAAAATTATCTTAAATCAAATATCAATCGAATAATTTCCAAATTAAGTATTATTTATTTATTATGCATTATGATTTCATTGTGATTGATTGTACTTTTATTAAATGATATAATGAATATATTTTAGCTTCAAAGCATTCTCAGTATTTAATTTATTTGCTTTGTGCATATTTTTAGTGTCTTTAGGGGCGCCTAAATTATTTTTCCCTTTGTGTGCAATTATGCATTAGTACAATCTCAGAATATATTATTATTTATTCTTAAGTTAATATTTTATACGTAAATTTTACCTAACGTAAAAAAGACATTTTATAGCCAAAAATTGGCACAAGCAGTACAGTTTGTATCATTGAATTTACATTGTATGTTTGCATAAGTTTATTTCGTTTTCTTAATAGGGTTGTGGTTGAAAATAAGGTAGGAAAGTTAATAACAATCATTCTAGTATTATTCCTTGCCCGTTAAAAACAAAATATTAACTACTTAAATATGTTGTCTTCTAATCATCGCGACTCTAGACCAGGCTCTGAAAATGGCACTCCTTGATATACACCAAACTTTAAAAAAACATATTTTTAATTGACTTAATTGGTGGGTTTTTATTTTCTGCCTTACATATTATTATTTAAAAAGATCATATAAATTTTAATTACAATAAAAAACACATAAATTTGTTGTAGACCACTTTTATTTTATTAACACTACCGGTTTCGGAAGCACCCTTCCTTCATCAGGAGAATATTATAACTGTTATAATTAGAATTGTTATAATATTTTATTATAATTGTTATAATATTATATTATAATTGTTATAATATTATATTATAATTGTTATAATATTATATTATAATTGTTATAATATTATATTATAATTGTTATAATATTATATTATAATTGTTATAATATTATATTATAATTGTTATAATATTATATTATAATTGTTATAATATTATATTATAATTGTTATAATTATTATAACTGTTATAATATTCTCCTGATGAAGGAAGGGTGCTTCCGAAACAACAAATTTATGTGTTTTTTATTATAAATTATGGCGATCCACAAAGTTAATGCTTTTTACAAATAATTTTTTAATTCTATAAGAATAACGAACCATAAGAAAAAATTAATAAAGATGACGAATTTCTGATCAAAATGTATTTTTTCCATGAAATTGATAATGAACTTGTACGCTCATTTATTCATATGGCCATAACGATCAGTGGAAGATGATAATAAAAAGGTCATTTTCAAAGATTCATTGTGCAATTTATTTATTTTATTTATTAATCAATTTTTTGATACATACAAACAAGGTACGAAGGTCATAAACATTTTTTTTTATATATACATAATTATTTTTTTTTTAAATATATATATATATTTTTTAACCCTTTGAGGCACAAGATTTGAAACAAAAAATGCTTGTTGCACAGAATTTCGAAAACTTCGAAAAGTTCGTAAGTACCATCTATTGGCAGATATAGTAAGCCGTTGGAGTGGGCAGGACATAATTTAAACCACTGTGTTCAAGTGGTTTTAATTTTTCGAAGTGGTATAAATTACATCCCACCATGCAGCAAAAGATAAAAAAAGGTGGGTTATTTTTGATACCACTATGCTTCAAGGGGTTAATTCATGCCCAAACTTGAAAACTACACGCAGCCTACCATTACTCATGGAGCAATGCACGCCACTAATAAAAAGATATTTTAATGTAATGTAATTATTTAAATCAGAAAACAAATTGCTGTCCGCTGTTTGTATACAATAATAATGATTGTTTTGTTATTTACACTGGCAAAAATTTGGAGACAAAAGGACACCAAAGTATCTTTTGTCCAGCGAACAAAAATTGACAATGTTTAAAAAATTAATTCAATAATGTCACTGAAGTGAAGTATTCTAAGTCATACGAAAATTTTAATTATGCCATATGTATTATTATTTAGACATTTATGTTTGGTCTCACAGATTTTTATATATTATTTAGCAAAGAAAATATTTATTTATTCACAAAAATTATATCCATTCAACAATAATCAATTACTATGAATAATTAATATAAATTTTAGTTTTATATTTTTTATCGTAAAACCTATGAATTTTTAACTTGTACTCTTTTTTTGTCAAGTTTCTTGTTTACTTTACACGTATATAGACATGTATGCAATTTCACTAAGTCATTTTGTCGTAAACCTATCCAGACTGAAAATATACAAAGAACATCCCTTGTTTTATTCCAACTTTTCTGTGCATTATTTCATTTTAGAATTTCATAAGTTGAACAAACTTTATATAAAATATAATCTGTCATTCGGGGCAGTAGTTTATCCTTAAATAATAGAAGTTGTAACTCAATAAGTATTATTAAAATGTAACCCGTGTTGAAATAAAATATCACGTAAGTAATTCATATGATATATTGTAGAATCAAATAATTTATGTAAACGTTACACCCATTTCCAAAAAAATGCGACGAGACATTAAACTCTCGCTAAATGAGTAGATATTACAATGTAGTGAATATGTAGATTAAAAGTTGTACATGTACAGAAAAGTGTTACATAGTTCCAGTAACAGACAATGTCAGAACATCTGCATTGGTGAAGGCTCGTGCATGCTCCGTGTGCGCCAAGTCCCGTATGCAATTATTATTACGCATGTAATAACTGTCTGCTATGTAACAAACACTGTTAATGAATGAGAGATTATGGAAAATTTTCACACTTTGCAGACAATATGTATTTGTATTTAGAATCTATGCACAGATGCGTGCAATAAAATTTGTAATGTATTCATGTAAAAAATAAACGTTTGATGTCTACTAAGGTGGTTTCTTTTTATACATAATTTTAGGTGAAAAAAATAAAACAATCATAAAATAGTAATAGCAGTATATTATAAAATCATTTATCACAATGAATAGAACGATTGAAAAGTACATATGTGGATAGTCTAGTATTTCCCTGAATGTTTGCTTATCCTCTCTAATGACTCGGAAGACTGACCAGATCCGGAACTTAGACCTGAAATCATTATAATGGTCAAACGAATTACAAAGCTGATTAGAGTTGTTACAGATTTTAACAAATACATTTTAAACCACACAAATTTATTTCCACTGTCAAACGGTTTTAGGCAAAACCTTCCTTCATTTGAAACCATTAGAGAGTGGAAATAAATCAGTCACTATGGTTTCAAACATATTACTTGTTACATTAAGTATAATTATGTCAAGCCACAATGTAAATAATAATAATGCTTTATTCCAGAAGGCATGCAGGGGTAGTGCAATGCAATACGTTATATAGGTGTGCAATGCAACACGTTATATAGGTGTGCAATGCAATACGTTCCATAGGTGTGCAATGCAATACGTTCCATAGGTGTGCAATGCAATACGTTATATAGGTGTGCAATGCAATACGTTCCATAGGTGTGCAATGCAATACATTCCATAGGTGTGCAATGCAATACGTTATATAGGTGTGCAATGCAATACGTTCCATAGGTGTGCAATGCAATACATTCCATAGGTGTGCAATGCAATACGTTCCATAGGTGTGCAATGCAATACATTCCATAGGTGTGCAATGCAATACATTCCATAGGTGTGCAATGCAATACGTTCCATAGGTGTGCAATGCAATACGTTCAGGTGTGCAATGCAATACATTCCACAGGTGTGCAATGCAATACATTCCACAGGTGTGCAATGCAATACGTTCCATAGGTTACAATAATAACTAATCATTGAAGAAGATAATATTAACACATCCCAAATGAAACACAAATGCGAAAAAACAACAGAAAATAAAAAGATTTCAGTTGCATCTGAGACTCGACCCCAGGACCTCTGCCTATTTGGCTACGCACACCAAATGAGACCACGTTGTCGAGCACAACTTTCTGCTCAAGACTTGTTAATATTATCCTCCATTTTAAATCCCATATTATTGGCTGATATCCTTATAAAAAAAAAATTATATTTCTTTCCAGACTTGTAAAATAAGTCAACAGATGTCTCATATAAATAAAAATTGGGTAGGTATATCCGACACTCTATTCCGATTGCAACTGAGTTCGGGAAGAACTATGCCATCATCATAAGGATAGCAGCTAATAATATGGGATTTAAAATGGAGGATATTAACAAGTCTTGAACTTGAAGTATGATATCGGTGTAGATGGCGTAAATTGAACTGGTCTCATTAGCTAAGTTGGTTAAGCGGTTACCTGGGATAGGTAGAGGTCCTGGGTTCGAGTCCCAGATGCGACTGAAATCTTTTTATTTTCTGTTGTACTTTCGGATTCGTGTTTCATTTGGGATGTGTTAATATTATCTTCTTCAATGATTAAATATTACAATGAGGTTTAGAAACTTCAACAAGTTATAAAAAAATTAATACAATAATAACCACATACAAAAAAATAACAATACATAAAGAAGAAGATGAAAATAAAATAATATAAAAAATATTAATTAATACAAAATGAAAAGCTTTATACAAACATATAAATAATACCTTTATGATTTCTAGGGCCTAGCCTTCGTGGCGGTGGGGGTGAGGGAGGAGGACTGAGATCTGTTTCTGTTTCATCATAGCGTCGAGACCTTCGTTCCTCTCCACTGTCGTAGTATCTGAAATCAAACAAAACTCAATTTATATAATAAAACAATCATATTTGTCCTATGCACGTTTTCCAGAATCTAGTGGTACAAGCGGGAAACTGGTGAATCTACACCACATGGAGAACCCAAATTTTTTTTTTAAACTTTCTGTCAAACAAATTATTAAAAAAAACTTTTGGAGCCGGGTCTACGCTTCAACACACCTAAAAAGACAAACAATTGAAAATAACTCCGTAACAACTGACTTTTTTAAAATTTGACCTAAAAAATTCAAACTTTGGACTCGATTTTCTTAAAAACGAAACCACAAATCAAAAAAGTTATACCACAAAATTGACTTAAAATGTGATGTAGATTTACCAGTTTCACACTGGTACCATGAGTGTCCTACACCATGTATAAAAATATCATTCCCAATAGGGGTATGTTGTGAGGCTGAAGGGAGTGGGGAGGGGTAGAAGATGGGTAAGAGTAAGGTTTGGAAGTACCTGGCTGGTCACCAAATACTAATGCCATTTCAAGCATCGTTTCGATTCTGAGTGGTGGTCATTCACCGAGGTAACAGTATACTCCCTGTAAAACATAGTTGATAACTCAATGATACATCGAGCCGTTAATGTACCTTTAAGCAATGAAAATTATATTATAAAACAAATAGCCCTAAACAATGGATATAAACCTGAATTAATTAACTGCTTACTTAATAAAAAACAAACAAAAATTTTCACAAAAAGGTATATTTATAGCGGAAATAATAACAGCCAATCTAGTTATGACAAAATTTAAAAGAAACTTCTTTAAAGATAAGTCGCTTGTGACTTATCTTTAAAAATATCCCGTTTATTACCAGATAACATTTCTCCAGCTTTCTACACTAATTCCAAGCTAAAAAATTTAATTAACAACAAGGACATTTCTAATAAATGGGTAAAAAACGGAATATATACTTTAGAATGTAATGAATGTGATGCACAGTATGTAGGTATGACTACTAGAAATTTTAAAACTAGAATCAGAGAACATGAATTCTGTTTAAGAAATAACAACTATTCCGAGTTTGCTAATATTGATAGATATTTTAAATTGTGCTCCTTAGAAACTTTAGAAATTAACAAAAAAATTTAATCTAAAATTAATTTAGTAAACAAGATAATAAGCTCCCTGTAAATCACCTTTGCTAACCATGTTTCCTATTAACTTTGACTCCTCCCACCACCCACCCCCCTCCAAATCACCACTCCCTCTACCCTCACCTAATGGTGACTAATTTTGTTTCTGTACTTGTTTAATTTAAGGCTGCTCTCTGACGGTCCGGTGAGGAATGAACATTTCACTCGCTACTGGAGACACTGCGCAGAAAAGTCCCACAATGGACTGCGTTACCTTACTTTAGCAAACTTGACTTTTCTGTGCAGTGTCTGCAGTAACGAGTGAAATGTTCATTCCTCACCGGACCGTCAGAGAGCAGCCTAAGTTAGTTTTAAGAACGCTAGTTAATGGCACGGTTGTGTCGAAACCGGTAGCGAATTTAATAAATCAAAAATAGCAAAAGTACATGGTAAATTAAAACTTCCAAACAAAATGTCTAGAAATTGCTATATAGTGAATGCCGAAAAAATACAAGAAATTGTGAACGCATTTATTCAGATAATATTATTTGTTTATAAAAAATAGACTTTTTTGGAGTAGGTGCATAGTTACCGATCATCTTCGTATCTCCGTACGGGATAGCCTCTTCTCCTGGCTTCTTGCGGCGAGAAAGGAGACCTTCCACGCTGCTGCTGCGGTGTGGATCGACGGTCTGGACTGTAATCTCGCTCTGGACTATACCTGTAAACATACATTTCATTAGATTTAATGAACAGACATCTTCACTCAGACGCCAATATAATTTTTTCTATGACAGTGAAGCATGGAAATGTCAGAGGAAGGATGAAAGTAGACTGAATGCTGTAGAAATGAGATCTCTCAGGCGAATGCATAGTAAAACCATGTATGGCCGTTTGAAAAATGTTGAGATTCGCTAAGAATGCAAGGCTGATGTAAGTTTAAGGAGTAAGGAGTTTTTAACGAAAAAAGGAGTATAAGGAGAATATATGACGCGAATGTGAATGGAAGAGAAGACAGGGACGCCCGAGGAAGACATGGCACAAGTGAATCAAATGCTCAAGCCGGGCCATGTCAGAAGTCAGAATAACAGAAATGAATGTGAATAAAGTAAGAAGCGTTTGCCAAGATCGAGTTGTTTGGCGGTCCATCCTCTCTACCTACGTAATGGTTAGTTAGTTATGTTTTTTTTTGTTTGTATCTTGATCATACATATATTATTTAATAATTGAAGAAGATAATACTAACATATCCTAGATGAAACACGAAACCGAAAAAACAACAGAAAATAAAAATAAAAAGGTATCAGTCGCATCTGGGACTCGAACCCAGGACCTCTGTCTTTCCGGGACAACCGCTTTGCCGACCAAGCTAATGAGACCAGTTCAATTTACGCCATCTTCACCGATATCATACTTCAAGTTCAAGACTTGTCAATATTATCCTCCATTTTAAATTGAGTCCCAGATGCGACTGATACCTTTTTATTTTCTGTTTTTTTTTTTGGTTTTGTGTTTCATCTAGGATACGTTAATATTATCTTCTTCAATGATTAAATATTACAATGAGGTTTGTAAACTTCAATAAGTTATTAAAAATAAGTTGAATACATATATGATATTGAATAAATTGCACAAACACTGATTTACGGCACATATTCACTTTAATTCCTTATAGGGTGACAAAATAAAATGATAATGTATAATATTATTATTGTTACCAACCTAGAATCTGGTGAATATCTGTCATGCCGCATGTGCTGCGGTGGCAGGGGCGGTGGGCTGCTGAGACGTCCGAGGGGTGGGGGTCGGTGCGGTGGGAGGGGTGGGGGCGGCAGGAATGGCGGAGGGAGGGGTGGGGGCAGGAAGGGCAGTGGAGGAGGGAGCCCCATGAGACCCAGGTCAGGGACTCCATCAACCATATTCAGCGGAGACACTACACCTGGAAAGAAATTACACAATAATTATCAATATGACGGCCTCCATGGTCGAGGGGTAAGGCTCACGACTACGAATCCGAAGGTGGCGGGTTCAAATCCCGGCATGCGCAAGTAATTTTTATTTAATTAATTTGTGTTGATTCACAATTAATTCATTTAAAAATAATATATAGTATATTTGTGCACGTTCCAGAGTGGAAGATACGCTCAGTATCGCCCTGGTGAAAGACCACCATTCAGAATTGAAACGTTGCTTGAAATGGCTTTTAGCCATGTTTGGTGACCAGATCTGTATAGCCAGGTATTTCCCCTTTTCCCCACCTTCCTCTCCCCCTTCTCCTTCCCCTCCCCAATACCTTCAGCCTCACAACATTCCCCAATTGGGAATGCCATAGTCTCACTGGCTCCAGACGGTTGGGAGCAGTTTGGGACTCTTGTGCGGTATTCATATAAATTTTTTTTTTTCTTTTTCATTGCTGAAGGAATATAACCCACCACTTCCCTAAAATATATTCTTCAGCTATTATTTGTCAACAAACCATCAACTACCACCGCTTTTCAGTTGACGGCAGTGGTATCTACCGGAGCCTAGGCACTATTTTATTATACATACAAAAATATTATTGAAACATATAAGGCGGTTTTTTTACTGTATGTAATTATTAAATTACAGGCCATTTCACAAATAAACAAAGCTGAGGAATTTTTTTTTTTAATAGAAAGACAAATATTCCCAGGTTACGAATAACCCAACAATATTTGAAAATCTCCTATTACCATCACGGTAAGTGGAAGATGTTGCTTGTGTCGTGATGTAGGACTTAGCCATCCGAAGAATTAAACTCACCACTCAGACGCGATGCCAACTCGGCCACTGACCGGTTGAAATTAAAAGAGCTGTAAATACTATGCATTTGGCAATCAAAAGAATCTAACCTATAGCCCTTGCTATATTCAATATGTTACAAGTATAATCTGCTAAATGTCCTTGCCATCACTTACTTACCACTTCCTCTAGTGTTATATCTCCTTGTCTTCTTTCTTTATGATTATGTGTATCTATAATTTCATGCCAGCTTGCCAATCGACCTTCTACTTTTTCAAACCGTTAAGAACCAGGTGGGTTCTCTATCAGTTCTCGCGTCAAGATTACTTTTTTTTTAAACAAAGTCACAATTTAATGATTCCAAAAACCTCCAACTTCTGGTTTCAACTAACCTTCGGAAATAATGACATTGGTTCCTCAGTACTCACGCTTATCAGTTGGCGAGGGCCCCGCGAGCCGGTGACGGAGCGCCTGGGCTTCCGTGGCGCTGGCCTCAGCCTGCCTCTCGGCAGCACGCCTTGCCAGCCACTGCTCGTGGGCTCGCCTCTCCAGTGCTGCACCGCGCGCTCTCCACGCCACCTCCTGCTCGGCCAGCTCGCGCCGGACACCTTCTGCTGTTTCTCTGTTAAGGAAACACTCTGTATCAATACACTTAATTCTTTTTTTACACGGGGGGGTGCGTTCCACAGGGTTCCATGACAAAACAGAATAATGAAGAAAAGTGATGAAATAAAAATAATAAAAGTTCATCTAAACTAACCTATTATTTTATCATGTTCCGATTTATCCGGATACCGTTCTACAGAATAACCGTGAAAAAAAAAGCGTAGAAAAAGAAATTGTATGCTACTATTAGGATTCTAATAGTAGCATACATATTTATTCCCACACTATCATTCAGTAGTGCAGGAATAGATGTAAGGAAAATCTAGGATTCTAATAGTAGCATAGATATTTATTATGCTTTATTGGCCGTAATTTCAAATTCGTTTTTTTTTTTACGGTAACTCCACACAGGAGACCCTGAAGGAAATAATTTCCCTCAAGGCCTATATCATCTTTGGGGATGCTGTGTGGAAGGTCTTTTAGAAGATTGGAAGGAGTGAACTTGGGTCCTGAAGAGACCCATGCTGTAGGATGGAGGAAACACAGAAGCCGGCAGATCATTCCACAGCCGAGCTGTTGAACATAGGAACAAGTCGTAAAAGCGACCCATTCTCATGTGACGAATGTCGACTGTGTGCAAATGTTGGGCACGCGTTTGGCATATTTCCCGACTATGCACCGGTGCCAAAGGGATCAATGACGCTAGTTCCTCAGAGCATCTTTCATTAAAATACCGGTAAAACAGGAACAGCATTCCCACCTGACGTCTGTACTCCAAAGATTGCAGTCCGTTTGTTAAAATAGGCGAATCTATCAAACGGACATAGTAAATATTGTAATAGAATTGACTGTACAAGTTTTAGCTTAGAAATTTCCATTATATTGAATGGAACAAAAAGCAACAATCTCCCACCTTGGCCCTGCCTGTGTTTGTTCCCAATTATATTTTATCCTCCAACACTAATTGACCATAAACAATGTTCTGTGTCATATTATTTTTATGTATCTGCAACTTTATGTCAGAAAAGTTATTATAAAACGAGAGACTTGGATCGTCTTCGTTTAATTGTCAGAAAGTGAAGAATTATTTTATATTCTGAAATGTTATAAATAATTACCCATTTCGTAAGAATATTTTATTAAAATAATAAGCAAATTATACTTTTTCCTAGTACCTATTGTAAAGAATACATTCATAAAACTGAATTCTCAAGACTGAGGAAGTATTGATAAGATTCCCAGCCCATTCTAAAACTGTATGTTTAATTTACGCAGATAACAATAGCTAATATAAATATTGGTTTATTGATAAGAACATAATAAAATTTATAATCATTAATTATTAATGAAAATAAAACTATCTACAACAAACAGATTGACTGAAATCAAAGGACGATTTTAATCAGTTTAATTTATTATTTGATTGATATGGTTATAAATCTTAACCATAAATCAGAAAATCTGTTTGTTCGTAGCAGTAAAAACTCTTGAATGGTGAGCTCTAGCATAACGCAATATGATACCCGTTGTGAGCTTTGGAGCTTTGAAATATCCATTTAACTGATAAAAAAATTATATAAGATTGTTACTGTGGTAAAATTAATGTCACTATAAAGTGTTTGTAGTAGCTTACTTGTACTGTTGTATCTCCTGTTGGAGACTTTGTATTTTTTCGACTGTCGACATGGCTTCCCCCTGCTGCGAAAGCCAGAGATTTTCTTTTGAACTCAGTTCTCTGAAAGAAAACACAAAAATAAATACACAACATGAACTTGCCATCATCATCATATCCAATCCAGTGAATTGCTTTTGTGTTGCAAAGTAATACTTTTAGCTGAATAAATACATACATATTGATACAGAATAATGTTGTAATAAAATGTTGTTTACTTTAGCAGGTCTGCCTCCTTCTGGTTGAAGTAATTGGTTAAAACTTCTAGCCGGGAAGTGGCTTGAATGGATTTCTGTTCTGCTTCGTTCAACTGCTCCTTCATCTGAGCCATTCTGGCATCCTGCTCGTCTACCTTGTTGGACAACTCCAACAATAAGGACTGTTCTTTCTAAAATAAAAACATTCATACATATACATCATAGTTTGCATTAGATCAGATTACAAAATCAGGTTCCCATGTTTTATGGAGGTACATAATATAATAGGTTAATTATTACTTTTTATTTACATAATGTGTGTTTGAATTCCTAGCTAACTTCATATTTAGTAGGTGTGGATTCAAAAAAAGCAGTTACCTCTAATTTCTCAGCTAGGAGAGCCTTTTCGGACAGAGCTTGGGTTAGCTCCGCTTTCGTATGACTTGTGTCGAGAATGGCTTCGATATTTTTACTGTCCAACTTGAGTAGTTTCAAATTTTCCTGGAGATGAAACAAACAAAAAATCCATTTTAATAATTCACATAAGTAATTATTTTTTTCAATACTATCAAGACAGCATAAGCAATGACGGCTACCTGTAATGATGTGACTTCGTGAGCCCGAGCTTTGAGCGCTACTTTGGTGGTTTCTGTATCTTCCTTCTGGTTTTTAATCTGCAACTTCAGTTCCTTTACTTCTTTACCCTTCTGCTCCTTCACCTGCTGCAGACTCTTCTCCATGTTGGAAGTGAGGTCCTGCAGTTGGCTCGATTTGCTCTCGCACTCATCTCTGGCTTGGACCAGCTGCTTCTGACAATCGATCAGTTCTTTCTCCATGGAGACACTCTTGTTGCTCGTTTCCACGATCTTCAAGATCAAGAGTTCATTCTCTTCCACCTTGGCGGCAAGCTGTGCTTTGGTTTGGTTCATGGTGGCTAAAATAGTGGAAAATAAAATTAATATACGTATGTATAATGTTTACACTGCCCAGTGAAAAATCTCAATTTGCATATCGTAGCAAAGAGAAAGAAACTGTATATTTAATAGCAAGACGCATTATGCAAAGTACATATTCTGGATACATACATTTAATTTAAAACTTACTCTGTTGGTCATCAAGCTGTGACTGCAGATTGGCAACTGTGAAAGCCAGCGAAGAGCTACTGCTATCCTTAGAAGACAGCTGGTCATCTAGGATGGCCTGCAGTTCTAGGGCTGCTTCAGTGGAGTTGGCCAGTTCCTCCTCGGCATTAGCCAACTTGTCGTACAGATCTGATATGGTCTGCTGACCCTCGACGATCTCCTTCTTCAGACAGGCGACCATCTCGTCAGATCCAAAGGAACTGTCCTCTATTCCAATGAGCTTTTCTTTTGTGATAGTCAGATCATCTTTAAGGATGATACATTCCTAAAAAATATAATTATATATGTATATTACAACCAAAATAGAGAAGGAGCAAGTGAAATTGTGTCACTGGAATATTATTTGCCGTCACCACATCATCTTTTAGGCAAATGACTTGAAAAATAACAAAAAAATTATTTAAGTTTTTCAATAAAATATATATATATATTTTATTTAGTTTCAATACATATTTTTTCATTTAGTTAAATTTTACAAAGCTAATAAGACAATTTGGTTTTTCTTAGTCCTCCTCACTAGGGGTTCTTGTGCGGAGGCGGACTAGGTTTTATTTAAAAACTAATTGCTTTTAAGTTCTTACAAAGTTCCTTTCAAGCTCTTCTTTGATTTCTTTGAGCCAGGTTTTGATTTGATTTTTGAAATCATTTGTCTTTTCTGTTATTTTTTTGTTTATGGCCGGTGAAAGTGAATTATATAGGTTAGTGGAAAGATATTTATAATTCATTTGTGCAAAAGCAGTTTTAAATTTCGGAATACTCATAATGTCATTTTGGTTTCCTCTTGTGTGGTGAAAATTAAGTTTCTTCAGCTTTTTTGAACTTTTGAAATGTTAAATTAAAACTTTCTTTAATATGTTGGACGTTAGATACTGCAAAAGATTTGAAAATTTCTTTTGTTGGCATTCTTATGGGGACTTTTAAAATGGTCTTTGTAATACCCTTTTGGGTTTTAGACAATTTTTTCATATGGTTAGTAGTTGCCAATCCCCATCCTAGTATACCATATTCAAGGCGGGAGTGGCATAGCACATAGTAAACTTTTTTTAACAGTATTTTGACATGAAATATTTCTGATATTTAAAATGTGTATTTTGTGAGTTTCCTTGTAATAAATACCATTTATGTGAGTATCCCACTGAAGATTTTCATCTATTTCTGTGCCAAGAAATTTTATGCTTTCTGTATGCATAATAAAAAAGCAAAAAAAATTGTGAAAAATTGCTTTGGCATTCATGTAATTTTAGATTGTATTCATTCCCTGGTTGTCCTCTTGCGTCAATTGAAAAAGTTAAGTACTTTGTTTTACTTACATTCAACGTAAGCGAGTTGGTTTTTAATCAATTATGTAACCATTGGTTATAATTTTTTTTTAATTATTGAGATGCATTTAATTTTCATGAGCAAAAGCATTTCATTTTAAAATGTGGGATTTTTGTAAAAAAAAAATTGTCATTGAATAAATATAGACCAGAGATTAAATTGCGTGAACCAGACATATGGCTTGTTGAATATAATATTTGTGTTGACCTTAATACAAATATTATTGAAAAATGCATTGTGAGTTTAGTAGCATGTGTAAGTGCTGCTAAGAAAAATGTTTATTTTAGGGAAATCAACAGTTACATAAATCAGCTTATGTGGGAAAAATATTATTTCCTCCTAACCATACGTCCTATACTTAAAGATTAGACATAAAAAACATGACCTTGTGCCATTAAATTATTTAGATTATACATAAATAATATGCTATGCTAGTACAATAAAAGCTAAATATTTGTGGATTTTCAATTCCTAATTTCGGTACATGCAATTATTTTTTTTTACATATTTGTGTCTACTTTCTTTATTTGTGACCCAAAACTTTCTTATTCACGGTCAAAACTCACACAACTCATTCGAGTACCTGGTCCAGTTTAGAGAGTCAAAACCAGCTGATTTTATCAAATGTGTAATACATTGTGCTTTACCTTGGAAGTGCATAACAGTTCTTTTTGCAAAGAATTCACCATGGAGAGAAGTTTCCCATCCTGCTTCCTATTCTCCAGGTAGTAATACCCGAGGGTAAACACCAGAATGCTGACTGCCGATATGATGAGCCAGAATATCTTATCAGCGGAAACATCTCTCCAGCTCTCCATTCTCTCTTCCGCCAGACACTGAGGCGGTGAAGGGTCTAAACAAATTTTATTAGTTAGTCAAATGAAAATCTAACCTTCATTTTTGTTAAATATGACACTCTGAACATCACAACAAAAATACGAATCCATTGTTTTACATGGCAAACAGAAATATTCTATATTCAAATTTATGCGTGGTGTTTGCATAGAAAAATAAAACAGGCAGGTAGGTACTCCCAGAGTCAACATTTAACACATTTACGGACACAACATCTATTGACGTCGTTTTTGAGGAGATGTGTTATGATACGTATTTTATTCAGGGGCGAGATATGACACAGTGGACAGGGAAGTCAAGTTTTGTATTGCAGTAAAATGTAGCCAGTCTAAGTATGTCACAACGCAAACACTTCTATAGTGTCACACCCAAAGACAATAGGCAGTTTACATTTTGTAATATACTGATTTTTATCGAGTTCACAAAAGACAAAATTTAGTTCCTCTACAAAATATAACATGTGTCGTATTGTGAACAATTCGCCGGCAAGTGCCCGTAAATGTGTTAGATCTTATCTACTACAATCTGACATTTAATAGTACATAAAAATTAAGGGCGCTACAATTATTTAAAGGGTTTTAAATAACAACACCAAAATGGCTCATAGGAAAATGAAAGAAATTTTAAAAAAGCACAATGGCCCAAGTGCACATTTTTGACTTTAACTAAACGGTTTTCTGAAATTAGTGGTACCTTCCGAAAGGAGATGTTAAGGAACTCCAGTCCTTTTTTTTAATTAATGTTGACATTCTAAATTAAATACTAGTTTTAAAAAACATATATTTTAAGTTCGTTTTCATAGTTAAAATAATTGTTAAAGTTTCAATTCTTCAAAGCCCACCAAAACGGACAAAATCTATGACTTGTTGGGTGTGATGTCACACAAATAGTCAGATTGGCGGTAATCGATATTGTATGCACTCCATGCAAAACTTCGAGGCCTTTTATACTCAAATTTAGCAGCTTTTAATTGAAGGAAACATTGTGAAATGTCAGCAACTAGTCACTATTGTAGGTGCACTGTACCAAAGTGCAAAAATACATCCATATGTGCAACTGATAAACAATTTATCAGCATTCCAACAAATCCATTACTATGAAAAAAATCATCTTAAGCGCTCATAGCTCACATTTGATCCAACTGTAAGACTAGGCCATGACCTAATATATATTGGTAACAGGTATGTATTATGATACCGCCGCGTAATGGATATATTGATACCGGGTCTACAAATATAAGCATTCTGACCGTTCCAAGATATTAAATGATATTTTGGTATTCATATCTATTGAATACTGATTTGGTATGTGATATCTGATATCAGTTACATCTGATATCGATAACAAGTACTTTCGTTACTGACCGTTTACTATGTATTAGATATTCTTAGTTATCTAATATTAACAAATCTTTGGTATCACCGATATTCCAATAAAATTTATTCTTTTGGTGTCAAAAATGAAAAAAAACTATAAAAAATAGCCAAAAATAACCAAACATGAAAAATTTACGAAATTTTAAAACATTGTGTCTCAAACACTATTAGGTCTACAGAGACCATTTTGATTTCAAATTGAAGCAAATTTTGTCTACTTTAAGAAGTATTTCTTTACTTTTGCTGAAAAATTACTCTTTCGGAGTTAAAAATTGACAAAAACTGAAAAAAGGTCGAAAACATAGCTGTTTTTACCTCGACTACAAATCCGAAGGTCGCAGGTTCAAATCCCGGCATGCGCATGTACATATTATTTAATTAATCTATTATTTCACAAATAATTCTTTTATAATAATACATATGCATATATATATACATATATATATATATAGTATATTTACGGCGCATTCCAAAGTGGGAGATGAATGAAATGGCTTCAGCCATGTTTGGTGACTAGATCTGAATAGCCAACTTCCCCACGTTCCTCTTTCCGATCACCTTCCCCTATCCATACCCTTTACCCTCACAGCATACCCCAATAGGGGTTATTATAGTCCCACTGATGTCCGACAGTTGGAACTCTTGTGCGGTATTCGCATGAAAAAAGGGAGTGTCAGGTGAATTCGTGATGCGAAAGTAAATGACAGAAGAAGTAATCAATCAATGAAAAATTATATGAAAAAACCATTATGAAAATCCTCCCCGTAAATAATATAATACCGGCAGACTAATATATCAGTATTAGGTAATATTGCAAAAGAACAGGTAAGATACAGATCAGAGCGTCTGGAATCCAGACACTCACAGACCTCAGTGAGCTCAATACCTGTCTAGCTAGAATTTTTTCAGATGCGATTTTAACCTTTAATGCTTTGACAACTGTACGAAGGAGAAAGTTTAAAACGCTTGCGTTAATAACGCTTCTGAAAACATCTTTTATTTTATGATTGGTATCCTCTCTGATTGTTTTCAAAACAGTTTTCTGCGCGTGTCCCTGTCAAGAACTTGACAAAAAAAACAGTTTTGCGAGAGACAGATTCTCATAATAGGTTTGAAACATTGAGGTACTCTCAATGGCCTGAAATAAGAATAAATATACTATATATTATTAGAAATAATAGCTTTAAGGTATTATTAGAAATCCTCCCCTTCCAAAGGCGTTTCCTCCGCCAAAGAAACAATCACCAAAGAAATTGCAGCCAATGACATTGAAACCATAAGCCATAAGCACTATAGGCAGTACTGTTGGCCTCGGCAGCTGCGCATGTGACGTCAGAAACAATGATACCAACAGAACATGGTGTTTTTATAAGATAGTTTTTTATGCACTTTTAAATAAATTCTACAAATAATTATACATAATAAAAATTATATATTCAGAATCGGCGTTCGCTGATCTACATGAATATGTTTTTCAAAGCAATAATATTTTTCACTGGAGTTCCTTATTCTACATCATATTCTAAGACAATTTTATATTTAAACTCTTTTATTATTTAATCCTTTGCAAGGTACATGGAAAGGTGATTTTTTGTATTTCTGAAATGTATCAAAATACCCATTTATTATATGTTTAATCAAATTAAAACAAAATCTAATTTACAGATCAGAATTATAAATTATAAAAACGGAAATATAATCAAGTTATGTTGCTTCGCCTTGTTTCTTTAAAATGTACTGTCAAACGCGAATATAAAAAAATATGAATTTAAAGAACAAATTTCAAAGACAAAATGAGTAGCTTGGTGTTTGCCAGAGTAATGAAAAAAAATTATTACACTTTATGAAATTTCTACTTTTTATTGACAACTTGTAAATGATCTGTTCTAATACTTGGCTAATTTAAACATTGCACTAAAAAACGTTCAAGTATTTATTGGAAATCTTACTACAAAAATAATAAAGACCAGGCAAAACACTTTTTTTTCAATATCAGAACATAGCTGTAAAATAAATAGTACAAATTTGAACTATTTTATGGGTGCTAAGGAGGTACATATTACCAGTGAAATAATGTTATGTTAATCAAATATTATTAATTAAAAAACCAAACTGTGTTGCTTTTTTTTTTCAAATACCAAAGTTTAATCAAATGACTTTATAGTCAGAATATAGAAAAGTAAATATCGTACATCTACAGAGCTTGTTACAAAGGAGCCAATTAATTCTATTAAAAAAGTGTTCTTCTAATCAAAGCATTGATAAAGGCAGCTATTTGCTTATTGATACAAGTGACAGGAGTGTGTAAAGCAAACCATAATTAAAATGTTAAATACTTGCTACAACCACCTTCATTAGAATCATTTCAGATATAATACGAAGTTTATTGCATTATTTGAAATTACAATTTTTTGTGTCACCATGTTTTATGGCAAACAATAAAATCAGGAAAAGACAAACCTGTGAATATTGATGCAACAGAGTCACTTGAAAGAGCGGATGCTTCATTTGAGAGCCGTGGCTTTCCATCTTCCTCCAATCTACGTGCAGGATCATCTGAGTGACTACTAGTTGACTGAAATAAGCTGAATATTTTTCCAGAAAGTCCTTCAAAAATGCCAATCAAGTTTGAAACATACGACTCGCTCACTGTTGGCGCATCCAGCGATAACGATTCCACCGAATCATCATTAATAAGTATGTTTTTATTATTTACTTCATCCATAATCTTAGTTTCACTTTGGATGAGCAGGTCATCCTTTAATTCTGAGTTATTTTCTTTGGGCTCTTGTGGTGGATCAACCAATTCTTCGGAGTTTTGTTTCACATTGTCAACATTAGAAAAATATTCATTAAAATATGAAAGATTTTCGCCCACAGGATTGGGTTGAGGCGGCAGTTCAGATATTTTATCTTGGGAAAATTCCATATTTGCTTCACCTGGTAGGTCTGCGGGCGGAATAACTGGATATTGAGTAACTGATTCTACGGGAGGCAATGACTGTGTGCTGGCTTCTGAAGAATAATAACCTGGCAGAATAGGAGCTTCGTACTGTTCAGAATCAGAATCTGTAGTAACACGGACAGGAGGTGTCTGGGTAGGTTGGTACACATCTGGCTGTTGTTGATCTTGATTGTTGCCATCACCCTCTAGAATATTTGTGTTGTTTAAGTTATCCATCTCTACCTCCGTATCATTGTGATAAAATGGTTCTATAAGATGTTCTCTAATCTGCGAGTTAGAATCCAAGCTTTGAGAAGAACTTGATGATTGAGGTTTGAAATAAAAACTTTCAATGTTGATATCATTTTTGACTGGATTGGGGGTGTTAGTGTTTTTAGTATCTTGGTTATTAGTTGGAATACCTTCAGAATATGGAACGGTTCTAACAATTTCTTCAGATGTTTGAAGATTATGTTTAGAAGCGTTTTCAATGTTATCCGATGTTTGATTGCTTGTAAAGTTTAGTAATTCTTCAGGTAAGTTGTTTGAAATATTTTTGATGGGTATTTCATTATTCTGAAGTGACAGTTGCTGTACTATTTCAGATTTTTTAGAATCTTCACTATTACTATTATTAGTCAGGCTAACATTCACAGGTAGATCAATATTTCGAGCAGTGTCTTTTGGAGGTGAACTTTTGGTGATATCGTTGGAAACAGACTGGTCAATATTATTTTGTTCTAATGCGGGCAATAGTGGCTCATCATTTAATATTTCAATTTTAACTGGATTGCTTTGGATTAAATCTACTTCAGGTACAATTGGATCTTTTGTATTTTCTGAAGGCATGTCAGGATCAATAATTTTTTCCTTCAAATGCACAATTGATTGAATAGTTTCAGTCAGCAGACTACCCAAATCACTGCTAACAACAATTGCATCATCTGTAGGTCTATCAATCGGTAGATTTTCTGAAACACTGTTAACAATTGCATCATTTATAGGTGCATCAATCCGCAAACTGTCCAGATCACTGCTAACAATTGCATCATTTACAGGTGCATCAATCCGCAGACTGTTCGGATCACTGCTAACAATTGCATCATTTACAGATGCATCAATTTGCAGATTAGCCGGATCACTGTTAAGAACAGGAGCATCATTTGTAGGTTCATCAGCGACCGGGACATTAGCACTTACTGGCATTATGGAATGCACAGTCTCTCGGGCTCCAGTACCTGCCTTTACTCCTATACTAGAACTTACATCCACTAGATCATCTTCCCCGTCAGCTGGCTCATCACCAGAATATTCTTCTTCTCCTGAGCCACTACCTTCACCATCTTGTTCATCTACTGAGTCTTCATCATTTACTTCTGAATCTGTATTCAACGGTTCTTTTTCAGTATTTTCAGAGACTAAAGGTGGCTCCGGCTCATTACCAGAGTAAAATGTAGTTCCCTCAATAACATTTTCAGAAACTGCAGGTGGCTCCGGCTCATTACCAGAGTAAAATGTAGTTCCCTCAATAACGGTGTGTGTTTGGGAAGCTTTTATATTGTTTTTATCTGAGTCTGATGATTCTTTTAAGGCACCATTTATTATTGATGATTTATCTGATTTTCCAGTAGAAGAAAGCATTTCAGTTGTTTTCTCGTCTTCAGAATTGGCTTCAATTTGTTTATCTTCCATATCAGCACCATCTTTAACTTTTCTATCATTTATTTTCTTAGGAACTAATTTATCATTAACAATTTCATACAACTCTGTGGGAACTTTCACCTTTGGTCTGTGTAAAACTTTTCCTTCCCTTATAAAATTATATGGGGCATAACCCCGCTTTCCATTAATTTCAACGCCCCATAGTTCCGGGTTTTTTCCCGCAGATTTGGAATAAATTGTAACAACTTCATTCTTCTTGAAGGATAGCACATTTTGTTTTATACTCGGGTAAGATAAAGTTGTTTTTCCGAATGACAGTATTTCTGAAATGATAATGAAATGAAAGGAGGGTAAAGAAACAAAATTATGAAAGAAACCCAAACCAATAAATATACAATATCTTATAAGCAGGCATATAAATCAAGGGCAAAATAATTATCAATACGGTGCATTTAAATCGGAAGCATTAGACATTAGACAGTTAATAATGTCAGATATGAAAAAGGGGTCATATAATAGAGCAGTGTAAGTTTTGGTGGATTTTTATGATTTTCATAAACATAGATATACCTATTGACAAAGTATAATTGAGAACTTATCCGAGAAACTCGCAACTTTAAATCAGACAGCTTTCCTAATGTGAATACTTAATTTAGTAAAATGTTGAGACTCACCTGTGCAATCTTCATTGCCACACAATCTTAAATCAGATATAGAATGAGTTTTTTCAAACAATAATACTAAAAAACACACAATTTTAAAATAATACGAAACTATCTCCATTTTAACATATTTTTAAATGCACTCAAATAACTATCAAATAATAATCGGCCACATCATTCGACGAAGTCTACACAGACATTTGACAGTTGAGTGTTGCCATAATATTATATTTAACTTTCTGAGCATCGACCATAATCGACAGTGAATGGTGTATCTTCGACCCTTTCGAAATTATGGCCTACTTATTTTTTTTTTCTCTTTTGATTTTATATATTATGCAACCAAATGAAAAAAGAAAAAAGCCAATCATTTGAAAATAAAACAAATTATGACACAAGGTACTTTAAGATAGAATACGTGAACTTTTTCATCGCACCTAATGTGTTTGTCTATGATATGACGGTGGGTAGAGCAGTGGGTATAATTCTAGGAATAACGCAAAAAGGTGAGGAACAGAAAAGCAAATTTAGGTAGTTACAAGTCATTTATTTTGATAGTCGTGAGGTTAGTCTTAAACTAGAGTTAATCTTAATTAAACACAATAATTCAATAAAACTAGATAGGCCAGTACTTAAATCTACTTGTAAAGTCTTTGTACTTAAAATTAACTAATTACTTCGTTAAATCTACATAAAAGGTTGTATTCTTAAAATTAGAGGTTCACTGGCTTAATTGTACGAAAAAGTTGTTTCTTAAAGTTAGAGATTCACTTGGCTGACAGGGTGGAAGAATTATCATGAGAGTCAGAGGCACTTCCCTTTGCAAATGGCTGTCCAGGGTCCAGTGGCTGCTTTGTATACAGAGTCCTCGCGTTCGCACTAGGTATTCAAGTACCTCCGGATCTGGAGTAGGTACAAACAGGTAGGTACAAATGAGAAGGGCGAAGATCAGTCACTTCCTTCTGGGATGGAAGCGTGACACTCACTCGCGGTACAGAGCCTGGGCGACTCTGCCGTAGATCTCCGAAGGGCGGAGATAGGACTTCCTTCTCGGATAAATGCGTAAAATTTACTCGTCGTCAGAGGACCTGGGCGGCCTCTCCGAGGAGCGAGAATAGGAACCTTCCTGATCGGAAGTTTCAAGCCAACCCCTGTGCTTCCTGCGCGGAAGACTGAACCCAACTGTTCCTCGTCAGAGAGCGTAGTAGTAATTTATTTTGATAGTCGTGGGGTTAGCCTTAAAACTAGAGTTAATCTTAATTAGACATAATTAATTCAATAAAATTAGGTAGGCAATTACTTAAATCTACTTGTAAAGTCTTTGTACTTAAAATTAACTAATTACTTCCTTAAATCTACACAAAAAGTCGTATTCTTAAAATTAGAGGTTCACTGGCTTATTTGTAAGAAAAAGTTGTTGTTTAAAGTTAAAGATTCACTTGGCTGACAGGGTGGAGGAATTATCATTAGAGTCAGAGGCACTTCCCTTTTTGGTGATGGCTGTCCAGGGTCCAGTGGCTGCTTTGTATGTAGAGTCCTCGCGTTCGCACTAGGTATTCATGTACCTCCGGATCGGGAGTAGGTGCAACGCGGCGATAAATCAGAGGCCTGGGCGATCTCCGATGTTGATCTCCGAAGGGCGAAGATCAGTTACTTCCTTCTGGGATGGAAGCGTAAAATTCCCTCGTCGTCAGAGGACCTGGGCGGCCTCTCCAAGGAGCGAGAATAGGAACCTTCCTGGGCGGAAGGTTTCACTTGGCTGTGTGTCCTGGGCGGAATACTGCAACCGACTCGTGCTTCCTAGGTGGAAGACTGCACCTGACTGTTTCCTAGAGCCCACTGTCTATCTGTAGGTATTATTTTATCACCCGCATTGTTCGGCGGGCCTTTGTTCCGTCGGGCGGCTCAATTCCTTTGAGGTGTTTATTGCCGTCCCATAAAATCTCAAAGGAATTGCCGACTTTCCAAAATAGCAATTAAGATTATTTTATTTTACGATGTAGTAGTTACTATTTTTCTAACAATAGGCTCGGCTAGCCTTTGTACTAAATTCATTTTATGGCCGGTCTAGTCTGGGAATTCCTATTATTTAAAATGTACATTTTAAAGCTAAGTATTTCGTTGAATTCGGTCATTTATTTTAGGTGATTACAAAAGGCTCTATCATATTCAACAAACTTATTTTACAGAAAGTTGTGAAATAAAACAAGAATATTTCCCACTTTACAATGAAGTACGCAGCTAAAGAAAATATTAACTTTATGGTATTCAACTTTTTTTTTTTAATATAGCAACATTATATATGACGATATTCGTTTCCAAATTTGAATCGGTAAATATTAACATTTTGCAATTCTAAATTTAATATTTACTCTTATTACTGGTTGTGTATAGTAATTGAAATGAGTTTTTTAATAAATTTGTTTTGTTAACAAATTAAAACAAAAAGCCCACTTTTTCTGAATCTACCTGGCCAAAATGACAGCGAAAACCAAAGGAATTTTATTTGACATTAACCAATTTTTGCCATTTGATTTAGGTAATAATATAAGTTTATAAAATCATTGAATAATATAAATTATTTGGACAAACACAATGCAAAATAATATTGTCTATCAAAGTTTTATTGAACTGTTAACACATTCAAGGATACTTGCCGGAAAACAGAGAGCCTGTCTTTTGTATAAGGAGAACAAAATTTTGTCTTTTGTGAACTCGATAGACATCAGTAATACGAAATGTAAACCACCTTTTACCTTTGGGCAGTGCCGTGCAGTCCATAAATGCTGAAAAGCTGTGCCTACTCTAAGGAAAACGAATCACAAACATAAATTAAAAGATAATAGATAAATATGATGAATTTCTGTTCAAAATGTAATTTTCCATGAATTTGGTAAGGAACAATTGTTCAATTAGTTACAACATCTTAGTCCCCACCTTAATCTTCCCCTTCTACATCCCCTCCCCAATACCTTCAGCCTCACAACATTCCCCAATTGGGGATGCCATAGTCTCACTGGCTCCAAACGGTTGGGAGCAGTTGGGACTCTTGTGCGGTATTCATATAAAAAAAACCAGCGGAAGATGATAATAAAATGGTTGTTTTCGAATATTCAGTACACAATTCGTAACCAAACTTGAAAAACTTCACACAGCCTACCTTTGGTCATAGACCAATTCACGCCACTGCCATTGAGACTTTAGGTGTGAATACTATCAAGTATAGAAGTGTTCGAGTTGGGACACAAGTAAACAGGCTACATACTACTGCAATACAAAATGTGACTTCTCTGTCCACTGTGTCGCATCGCGCCTCTGAATAAAAGACGTATATGCATATAGCAGTGGCATGCGTTGCTGTATAACCAAAGGTAGTCTGTGCATAGTTTTTCAAGTTCGGGTATTAATAGTGCATTGAATATTAGAAAATGGCCATTTTACTATCATCTTCCATTAAATGTTGCCGCTAACGGAATAAGAGAGCATACAAGTTTCTTACTAAATTTATGGAAAAAATACATTGTCGTTGTAAAATTGTCGAATTTTTAAAATTTTCTTTTGTTTTTATGGTCGTTTTTCTTAGGGTAGGCTCAGATTTTCAGTTTTTATGTACTCTACATCCCTGTTACGCAGTGTCATATCACATTTCTTCAAAAACGATGATAATAGTCGTTGTGTTCGTGAATTTTGAAGATATTTAATTTTTAAAAACAAATTTATTTTCTGTTTAGATGAGGAAATGAAGAAAAAATTATGTTTTTCCGAGACTCTATTAATTAGTTGCATGCACAATAAAAAAATTCAACCACCAGTGAATAAAAATGTTGAAAGTTCAGCAGAATTTGAATCCGAGGAGATTGTTGGGGAGTCTTTGGATGAAGAAGAATTACAAAAACCTGTGACTCCTATTCCTTCAGATGATGATTTCTTTTTTTATTTTTATGATAAAAAACTTCCCGACAAAGATAAACCTACAGAGTATGACAATCTTATGAACATCAATGGTATTCCGACATTAAATCCTAATAGAAAAAAAGTAAGGTGCACATGTTCAAAAGATAATTGGAAAGCTGTTTGTACGTGTGGTATTCCGAGTAAAGATGAATTGCCCCCCGTGCCCGATGTATTATCGATGAGCAGCGAATCAGAACTCTCAGGAGAAGTAGACATATATGATAGAAAAAAGGCAAGGCAATGTAGATGCTCATCCACAGGGACAATCATGGATGAATGCAAGTGTGGCGCTGAATTAGACCGGTTAAAACGTAAGAGCCTGCCTAAAATCAAACGGATTACTATTGATATTCCCGAAGCCAGCTCAAGTAACGAAGGGTCCTTGGAAAAAGCGACATATTCTTTATCAGGCGGAGAAATACTTTCTCTGACCACACAATCTTCGTTATCTGTTGTTACTCGTTCAGAAACGAGCGAGGAAAACAGTTCACCGGTAAGGTCATTCTCTTTTACCACGGAATCATCATTGTCTATCTTAACACCAGATGAGACTGGTGAAGAAACAGAATCATCGGTTAAAATGCCTGAAATTTCATTCACATTGGATGACTTTGGAGAGTGTCTGAAAACATTGATAACGCCAGAGAATTGCATAACGTCTGGAGGTAAAATAACAATAATCTTCTATTGTATGAAGCTATCACTTTGTGGTTATCCATTATAATCAAATGAAACACTCAAACTTTATTTTAACCCTGACGATGGAACGGTTGTTCCGAAACCGCTAGGCGTGTAAAATTAATGTGGTTAAAACAAAGTTTGAGTGTTTCATTTGATAAAAATAATCTACTTATAACTATTTTTACCTGCAATGAAAATGTGTTGTCTTATCGAATATTGCAGTTTATGCAAAGTTTGGGGGATTTTCTCTGTATTTTTTTTTTAAAAATGAGTTAATGTTTTCTCTAGGAATGACGATATCTGTTGAAACTATTGGAGTTAGCCATGATAAGTTTTTGGTACATATGACATCACAATACACTGCTGATGGGTACGATACAGGAACCGAATTATTGAGCAAAGTGGACCTAAATCTTCACACAATGGAAGAAAATAAGGCCCAGTAAGACTACTATGTACATACCTATTTATATTTATGTCTATCACAGTAGGTTTGAAAATTGGAACAATGGATTATTTCATTCTGTGTGCATAAATAATATTATCATCTGGGCAATCTGACTGCCTGAAACAACTCAGTTGAACTGCACTCTTACCAGTAACATGGGTTTCGAAGCCACGAGGTGTGGCTTCTTCCTCTAATACGTTTTCCACCATTTTTATCCTGGATTATCTCGTATTTGTATTTTCTAAAACATTTTCTATGAATTTGTCGCTGGATTACCATGTATTTGTGTACTCTTTTACATCTCCTATCAATTTTCCTCAGGATTATCTTGTATTGTATACCTACTCTTCTACATCTCTCATAAATTCCCCCCTTTCTTATCCTGTGTTTGTATACCTAGTATAAACCACTTTTGACCATTCGATGAAGAATGCTCCCATATTTATATATATGTGTACTTGTTGTATATATAGAATTACTGAAATAATGAATTAGGTTTTAATTTCTGTAGGTATAAGCAAAGTGAAAGAACCGATGAATTTTTTGAAAAGGAATTATATGTGGCAATATGTGAAGGAGGCTATTTCTGCAGTACCACCATCAGAGAAGGCGATTCAAAGAAACATGAGAGTAAATACATTTCATACGATGATGCATACACCTTTGTCTTGGACGGGCCTAATATAATTCTGCTTCGCTATCTAGCGCTGACACAGTTTGAAGGCAAACTAACAACGACATATACAGATATAGGTGGAAATATCGGCGAAAGTTCTTATGTAAGTCTGTCGAATCACTCATTCTTATTGCTGTCACTCGCTCCTTATTGATGTCCAGACGTGACTTTAGTTGCACCTTCCATAAGGTATGTGCCACTTGCTTATCTAGAAATGAAAGGTTCTTATGTAAGTCTGTCGAATCACTCATTCTTATTGCTGTCACTTTCGCTCCTTATTGATGTCCAGACGTGACTTTAGTTGCACCTTCCATAAAGGTATGTGCCACTTGCTTATCTAGAAATGAAAGAATTGCAAATGTTTCTAGGGGTCGATTCAAATTTGAAACAAATAACATAATACATAATGTTGCTATGTGAAAAAATGTTGAATGCTATGAAGCTAATAATTTTTTTTTTACAACGTAGTGCTTCATTGTAAATGGAAATGTTATTTTTATTTGATAATATTCTTAAAATTAAGTTGGATAAATAAGATAAACTTTCTTTTGCACAGAAATATTATAAGCAAGCAGTAGGAACCTATATAATAAATAAGTACAGTAATTCATTTTAAATTTTGGAACGCCAAGTTCCCGTGATTTAATATTTCATGCACCAGTTGAGTCTATTTTCGTAATAAATTACGGGATTTTTTTGAAAAATGATGTTTTTGTAAATTGTATTGTCTTACCAGATAATGTTTTATATATTTATAACGGTTGTATATATATTCATCTCATAATAGTTACCCCAGAATAGCTACTTATATACAGAGAAATAATTTTTGACATTGCTGACCTGATACGCCGGCTTTTAATGAAACACAAATTTTTGCATAGCCATGGGTAATTTCAGACAAATTATAAATAAAAATAAATATGTGCTATTGATAAATTTTTTCATGTAGGCATTTAATAACTAGATAATTTTCAGGTTTCAAAAATTGTTCCTAACGTGGTAGTGAATAATCAAGAGATGCCAAATACAAGTAGGCCAGTTAATCCTCGACGGCTTGGGTATGAAACATCAGAGTGTTACGTATTCACTTTACTAGGTAAGCGTCAATGCCTTCCTCCAGACTGCTTGGATTATTACTTATATCATCTAATCACAATTTTAAGATTTTATACCAGTCTCTAAACTTGCTAATTTAATAGTTCAGTGGTTTTATTCTCAGCAACTCTGGAACTTGATTTCTCAATGAAGGTTACCTAGTCCAACATCAATGGAGCTATAATAACATTGTGGTGCACATAAATCCCCTGTTACCAGTGGATCCAGTTACAAATCAGATATGTAGACAAATTCATTGAGAAATAATTGGCAGGATGATATGCAGATACTCCAATTATTTGGATTTCAAAGTAAGAATAATATGTTTCTAAGCACAGAAGCGTATAATCAGAAAGATTTTTTGAATAAAAAAAAAACATATTTTATTTTTTTCTTTTACAGACGTTTGATGGAGAACGAATCATACTTAGGGAATGGTTCAATTGCAGTCAATTTTAACAGATTATTACCAGACCATCCTTCTAATGAAGCCGAGAGCGTGGTGCCATTTACAAAAAGCTTTTTGCAAAGTTTTGATAAAAGCATTACACTTCCTCACAATAGTTACTTTGATAAACATTGCCAGCGAGTGCGGTATTCATCTCTTTGAGTTATATAAATCATTTTTACAAAAGTATTAAAGGGCATAAACAGGGTAAAACAAAAGAAAACAAAGTTTGTACAATTATCCCATTTATCAAACATTATTTCCTACCTAAGCAATTTTATATCTATGCAAGTACAAATTAACCCACTAACTACTAAAATGTATTTGGTATCTCTGGTAATTCAACTCTTCAAGTCTCCAAGTTCGTCCATAATAATGTATATATGTAATAACATATATCCCAGTAACCACTAAAAATAAACATGAAATATTTTGAAATTGAGCTTTTTAGTGTGGTAAAAAAATTCAATAAATAATGTACTTAGTTTAAATAATTTTTTTTTTTTTACATGGACGTTTAATATATTATCACACAAAAAACATTACTTCTGTAAATTTTAATTATTTAAATAACAACAAGTTACCGATGATGTGGTAGTTTGGTTTTTCCATAATTTTTTATATTACAAAAGGACAATTTATATATTATCTATCAACAAATGATACCTATTAATTTATAAATAATAATATTTATGTAAAGAAGGAATGTCCATTTGTAGAAATGGTTGCTTTTCCGTCAGCCAGTCATAATTATGAATATTATTCTGTTCTACTGAAAATTCCCTCTGTCTTTTAACTTTGTTTATATTTATTATTGTTTTTTAGTATGCAAAGTCTGTATTATTTGTTGCCCTTTTCCCAAAGCATAGCCTCAGGGGCAGATCTCATCAGCAACAGGATGGAACCGAATAATATTATTAGTATGGCGGGAAGAAGGCCATGACGCCGAGGTTATGGGCCTGGTAGGTGTACAGGTCGAGGGCCGGGAACGGAGGTGTCTCCCCTTGTACTTGGCCACGTACCCACTGTCTCGGTGGCCAGCTGCAGTGGTGGTATCCGATCGTGCCACTGCATTGATAGCTCTTGGCTGATTGACGCATTCTGCAACGAAAAAACTCATAACTTTTTTACAATAAATGTTGAATAAATTAAATCATTTTAAAAGAGCGTACATTTGAATGTATTTGTACACACCTGTAGTGGTTCAAACTGGTTCGAACTAGTTCGGAACATCTGCCCGCATCTCCTCTTATACTGCAGTAGTCCTACTATATACAATACACTACTACATAAGCAAGAATTTCTGATTTATCTGAAGATGAAGCTAAAATCCTTCTGATGGAATTACTAGAAATAGATACCCAATATTAGAGTTGTGAGTTTTGACCTGGACTGCTGAATATGAGGCGTTGACATTTATTTATTGTGTTAATTTTTTTGTTTTTGTGATATCACACATTTAATAATCATAGAAGACACATTTTTTATAATTTTTTTTAACTAGATAGACATAGATAACAATATTAAAAAATACCCAAATGCCTCCCCATCTATTTTTGTTTTATCAAGGGTACTTTTTTAGACTTTCTAGATTTTGCATTGTCAGTGGATAAATTAATGAAATCCCAAAGGAGTAGTATCTATCACTTATCTAACACAGGTAGTTTTTTAGATACCAGCAATACTTGAAACAAATTTAGTTTGTGTTTTGAGGTACATATTTTACAAATTAGGATTAGAAATTAAGTTTGAATACAATAAATAAAACAAATTAGGAGGTCATTGATTGAGTGATCAAAAACTTTTATTGTACTTACTCTGGAGTGAGAACTCGGTTGGTTAGCTTCGTAGACACTTTCCTTAGTGATAGCTGCATAGAGCACTCTTTTTGCCTAGTCCTGCCTTCCACGGCTGCGGAGTTGGTGCCCTGATCTGCAAACACCGAATGAAGAGCATGGGAACTCCGCAGTGGATGGCCTCAGTGGTCCCCAGCAATCCCCGTGGGATGAAAGCAACCGTCTTCGGGTGATCTGTACTAAATTATAATAGTAAATATTAAATACTCGTTAAAAAAAACCACTTATTTTCAAGTCTTAAGGAAAGCGTTTTAGAATTTGAAACTGTTAAATGCAAACGAACTTATTTTTTGGTTTTGGAGGAGATTTTAAAACCATCATTCTTTTTTATAATATTTTTTAGAGGGTTTTGGAGGAAGATTTTAAAACCATCAAAAATATTACATGTAAATTCTTTTTATAATGATTTTTTTATATGGTTGGGAAGAGTCATTTTCTCATAGACTGATAAAATTTTACAAAATTCAGATGATTTTTAATAGTGGAAGTTTTATTATACCCACTTTAGACAACGGTTCGTAAAAATTAGGTTTTTTTTTAATACGTAAAGTTGTAACCTAATTAAAAATATATCTATGGGTTTAAACCAAAACCATCCTGCTTTTTGCTTTCTGAAAATCACAAAAATCAGCTATTGCAACTGATCACCACTAGTGGTTTTATTTTCCACTTATAATTTCTGTATTCTTTCTTACTCTACATATTTAATGCAATAACTTGAATATATACTAGCGGTTTCCCCATTGCACCCAAAGGAGGTGATTAATTTTTATTATTATTCCCAAATATAAATTAATAATTTTGTCCTTGGAAATTGATACTTCCATGTATTTTTCTTTATTATTCCTTCTCGATGGCTGTTAGGTACCTACAAGTTGACACTTCAATTACAATTATTGTAAAAAATAAAATAACTTTGTTTTAATTCCACTTTATTATTTTTTCATCCAACCAGTTTCGATTCAACCTGAACCTTCCTCAGGGGTGAATAAAAATATATTAAACATAATACAGAAATACATGGTATTTAATAGAAAATTAGAAGAGAGAGACAGAACATCAACTTAGGTGGAGGGCAAGGAAGGAAGAGCTTCAGAGGGAGGGGTGAAGGTGGGCGGAGGTAGTGGAAATATTAAAAAAAATGGGGGTGTTAGACAAATCTAGTTGTTTATTAAGTAGATTCGTTTTATTGATTTTTAATGACTTTTTTATTTCAAGGGATTCAAGATTATTAAGGCGTAGACCTATCCCATTTCCATGTAATACATCTATCCCGGAAGATTTGTTAAATGAGTGATTTTTATCAATAAGGTGGGTGGCGAATTCTGAAAATCCGACACTGTTTAGACATCTCAAGTGTTCGACCACCCTTATTTGAATGTTTCTAGCCGTTTTACCGATGTAAAAGGCTGGACAATCGTTACATTTGAGTTTATAGATGCCAGAATGGCTGAAGTTATTTTCTTCATATTTAGAATTTATTAAAAGTTTTCCAATGTTATTATTAGTATAAAACGCAGCTTTAATTTCTGTAGGTAATTTAGTAAAACTTGAAGACGAAAAATTATTTATGAATAAAATTCTACGCCAACCCTGATTTTTATTCTCTCTGGTATTGTGTGTAATATTATAAAGGAATTTATTAGTAGATATTAGATTTAGTTTTTTTGAAAGGATTTTATCAATTAAGCGATGGGGGTATCCCTTATTTATTGCAATAGATTTGATTTTAGAGAGTTCTTCAGTAAAGTTAGCGTTAGATAAAGGAATAGTGACGAGTCTGTGAATCATAGAATGAAAGGCGCCATGTTTATGGGAGATGGGGTGGTTAGAAGTACTGTGAATTACGGTGTCTGTGAAGGTAGGCTTTCTATAAATATTGAACTCAAATTTATTATTAACGATGGATAGGGATGAGTCTAAAAAATTTAAACAACATTTATTTCCTATTTCTAAAGTAAACTGAATTTTTTTATGGAATGAATTAATGGAATGAATCAACAAAATGAAGGTCTCCCTATGGGTCTACCAACGAGCCCCCGGTACGATCGGTCGAGTCCAATGAATTCGATTCCGAAGGCGGTGGACTCACTTCGAGTTTGCAAATCGGGATTCACTAGTTCCGAACTAACACTCAAGGAACGGCAAAGGTTTTTTTTATTGGAGTCAGAAACGAAAGGTGTCCCTATGTGTGTAATATGAACGATTTTTGATTCCGGAACTGCGGACCTATCCGGACCGAAAGGAACGAAGACCGAGTCCGAGGAATCGAGTCCATGTGGCTAAACTTGGAATTGGAACCGAGTTTTTATAATAAGTGGAATGACCCACCTCTGCGGTCGGCACAAATTCAAACCTCACTTTAGAACTACAGACAAAAAAGGTTATTACTATCTTCATCGTTAAAATGCTTATTTATGATATTTAAAAATAATAAAAAAAATGTATTAAAATGAATTATAATATAATGTAATTGTTTTTAAAAGTTTTAGTTCAAAATCTTATGTCACCTGAAGATTTGTGTTTTCAAATAATCTCTTGAAAATCTATTTAGGATCTTTTGCTATGTCTCACCGGAATTCCGCAGTTAATCAAGAAGTCTTTAATCCTAAGGAAAAACGTAAGGAATTTTCCTTAAAAAGAACGGAAATAGCGCCCCCGGTCAGCTAAATGGAGTTCACGCAAATGTCTATCCCATTGCAGTGCGAAACGTATGAAAAAGTCGATCAAATTCGAATGATTTGAAAAATAATTCCCGTGCGTGAGCTAAATACGAAGTACGCTGTAATCAACCTACTGCAGCGTGAAATGTGGGAAAACATGAGTCAAATTTGAACGATTTGAATTGCAACAGTTCTATTTATTTATTTCTTTGAGACACAAACAGAACACTCACGAAACATCTTTGTATTACAAAAATGGTTTAAAATTAATTCGTTGAAATTTTACACTATAAAGTAATATGAAGATATAAATGAATGGTCTACGACATTCAGCTACAGATATTTATCACAATCTATTTGTAATTACTAAAACATTTGCTTTGAGTTTAATACCCTGCTTTTTGGCAATGGTTTTAGGAAACGTTTAGTACCCACGTACATAAGATGAACCAATGTCATTAGCATCATACTGTTATTCTTATCAACGATCTATCTTTAAATATAATATACATACGTATGTGATTTTTTTTAAATGTCTGCACGCCTGTTCTCTATCTGTATGAACAAAAGATTCACAGATTTATCTATCCAGGCGGCCAAGTGGGGAACTAACGAACGAACGATTTTTCCGCATAATATTTACACCGCGATTATGTAAGGGGAGTAGAGTTAACATTAGACACAGATTAAGTACGCGGCGGTTTGTTCGCCTTCTTTACCAGAGTTGAAACAGTTTTTTTAACGTTCTCCATGATTAAATTTGTGAGCTGTCTGCTAAAAACATCGTGCAAAAAATAAGCTGTTATACTTTTACGGTTATACAAAGCTTCTATATTTTTAACGGGTCGCTGGATAGTGATTACAGTATGGAATGAAAATATATTATTTTAATGCTTTTTTGTCTCTCGATAATACGTAATTATACTCTCGCGAAAATATAAAATTATTCTCAGTTGAATTTAAGATACTAAAAGTTCCACTTATCTACCGATTTTTTAATCATAAATTGGACACCCACCGAGAATTAACAGTTGCAAAATTATTACACTGTGACTATTTTAGTTTCATTGCAAATGTTATATAAGAAATATAAACATTAATTATTGATATTATTTTTATTTAATGATGCGGACGGCTTAATATTCGGTTATTTAAAACTAATCTACAGAAATTGCGCTTTGAAAGATATTGAGTAGAACCAAAGAGGAAAAATATGCACTTGTTATTTTTTTGTTAATATTAAAATTGTTTTTACTTTTAAAATATGTACCTACCAGTATAATTACTTATGCCTTATACCTAACATCATCAGTTTGTAACTTCTTTCACTTTGCTCAGAATAAAAAGAATATGACTGATGTTTTTATAGCATCAAATTACAATCTTTCTTCGAAAGAAAAACTGAAAAAGGTAATCTCTTTCCGGAAAAAGTATTCTCCAAACATCGTTTTTCCAAATTATAAAAAGTTGGATTTTGTGACAAGAAGTATATTTTAAGATATTAAAAACATGAAATATTTTTGTTTAAAAAAGGTTTTCTTTTATGGCAAATTCCGAAAATTGGAAGAAAAGTCTCAGCACGCCATTAAAAAAAGTATGTCAAAACAGGAAATTTTGCAGTTTTATTAGATTGGTTTCTAAATCGGTGTTGTTAAAAAGTTGGTATAATTTGTATATGTATCTTGGACGCGGTAGCTACCGTAATTAGTATTATTACTGGTTACTAGCAAATCATACATATTAAGAGCTTCATTGTTTATAATATACCTACTTACAATATAATACATTTATTGCTGCTCTTTAATGTTAAATCGTCGTAGACAAGAGTTCATTTATTTTCTGTTGTGATTATAGTGAATCATTATGTGACTCGTTTATCTATAGATCTACACACTCGTTTAACTTAAATTATTACCATATTGACATTTTAACTCAACTACACGTGATATTAAATTAAAATCCATAATGCGACCACTCTCAAACTAGTTAACTTAAACCATCTTTTTACCTTTATCCCACTCCTATGTTCCCATCCACCCTCCCCTCCCTCGACTGACATTGTTTAAGCTAATTGATGAAAAACTGTACATTGTCACACTTTACTCATAGTATTTATCATCAGCAGAGGAAAATTTATAATTGGCATAATTTATTGTTTATATTGTTATATGTATGAAAATTATGGATTTGCTATTAATTTTCCCAAAAAAAAGTAAAATAAAAAAAAAAAAATTATCTCGTCGTCATGAAAAATCCATAAAGCCTTTCATGCTGTGACCTGTGACCAACAGTTTATTATGCAATTTTGTATTCCATGCCTTTTTAAAAGCCATATGCTTTTCAAACTCTTTTATTTTGTAATTTTTTGCTTTAATTTATTCAAATGCTCAACCCCAACAAAAAAACTTTTATACATTTTATGAACAGTTTTGACACACTAATTATCTTATCAGCAGAACCTTCTACCAATTTTTTAAATTTATTTTTATATCAATACCGCACAAGAGGCCCAACTGCTCCCAACCGTCTGAAGCCAGTGAGACTATAACATTCCCAAGTGGGGAATGTTGTGAGGCTGAAGGTATTGGGGAGGGGAAGAGGGAGGTGGGGAAATACCTGGATATTCAGATCTGGTCACCAAACACGGCTAAAAGCCATTTCAAGCAACGTTTCAATTCTGAACGGTGGTCTTTCACCAGGGTGATAGTGAGAGTATCTTCCACATTAATTAATGTGTATACCTTAGCTCAGTGGTGTGCAGTTCATAAAGGCTGAAAAACCTGTGCTTACCCTAAGAAAAACGAACCATAGCAATTATAACTGTATTAAAAAAATGCTCTACTCAATTTTAAATAAAAAACTGACTACCCTATACTGACCAGCACTCTTATACTACAAGGAGAAAGACCTCAAATCTCTTCCAAGAATAATAAATAGGTTTTTTGGCGAGAAGAACAATAACTTCTATGCCACAAAATTGTATAATGGTCTTCCTAGTAATTTTAAAAATACCACGGAGATACAATAGTTCAAAAACAGTAAACACGAGGATGATGAAATCCGAAAAGGCACTATAAGTATGAGTAAAACTAACACCTTCAGTCCGCCTCGGAACAGGAATACCTAGTGAGGAGGCCTGTGAATACAATAAAATATTTAATCATCGATGAAGATAATATTAACACATCCCAAATGAAACACGAATCCGAAAATACAACCAAAAATAAAAAGGTATCAGTCGGATCTGGGGCTCGAACCCGGGACCTCTGTCCATCCGGAAGAACCGTTTTGCCGACTAAGCTAATGAGACCAGTTCAATTTACGCAATCTACACCGATTTCATACTTCAAGTTCGAGACTTGTTAATATTGTCTTCCATTTTAAATCCCATATTATTGGCTGCTATCCTTATGATAATTGCAAAGTTCTCACCGCGACTGATACCTTTTAGTTTTCTGTTTTTTTTTTCGGATTCGTGTTTCATTTGGGATGTGTTAATATTATCTTCTTCAATGATTAAATATTACAATGAGGTGTACAAACTTCAATAAGTTATAAAAAAAAACAAAATTGACAATAAAATATTTCTATGTATTTATATTTTACAATATAACATATGGTAAATGAGTGTACCTTAAATAGTTCTTATTAAAATCGTTTTATGTACAAATAGATAATGAACTCGTATACCCATTCATTCCGTTACCCACAACAGTCAGCGTAAGATGCCAGTAAAATAGCTATTTTCAAATCGACGTTCCCAACGTAAGGTGTCGAGTCTGCTTTTATGAAAATAGTGTTAGTGAAAATAAATTTAGATTCGACTTACGAAGCCGGATGCATCGCGTAGTTTCGATCATTTTCATTAAAAAAATAAGAATTTAGAGGAAAACACAACTTTTTTTGACATCATCGGAAAATTTAGAATATATTGAATAGTAGACAATAACGAAAATCGATTTTTTTTTTCTGCAGATTAGACAATTTACGTTGGGACCGTTTAAATATTCAATGTACATACATTGTCATTTTGGCAACGGGCAACGCACATTGCACGCCACTGGTAGGAAGGTAAAGGTAACACCAAGGTAGGTAATATTTTGAAGACTTGTGATTAAAATCGTAAAAACGTACGACTATAATATTTGACACCAACCTTTTAGGCAAGGCGCACGCGAACGACTTGTGTCGCGGTGACAGTTGGGCGACTATTTCAAAATCCATACAAATCCAAATATGACTGGGTTACATAAAATATGCAACATACCAGCGGCGTACCGTAATTTTTTTTTCACCCGTGATTTTAAGTTTTTAAGAGAAAAAACCTTTCTGCTATGTTAATACGAGTTCGAACTAAAGACGTCTAGTGAGAAAGTCGGAAAAATGTTTTGGCACGAATAATAATTATCTAACGGTTCGAAGGGATGCCTTTCGATTTCATATTCGTTTGTCAGCTAGTCGACTGCAAACATTGTGCACATACATTTGGCTAGTATAGAAAGAACACCTGTGGCAACGCTTTGCCAAAAAGATCGTACCTACCTTACTAAATATAATCTGAGATAGGTACCCGCACATTTGGCAACCGTTTCATGAGACACCTTGTTACTTCCTTCGTAACTAATTGTTAGTCGTTAATTGCATTGTTAATTATAACTGTGCTTATTATGTTATTTAAAATGTTTATGATGTAATTTTAAAGGGTCATCGAACTTGATAATTAACATCGTAATACTGAAAGCTCATCTTATACTATAGTCGAACGTTGAACCCTCCACACTCAACGTTATGCATGCAATTGTATCATATGCTACTGATACTGTGCTATGCATTGTAGGAATACCATTGAATGGAGTTAGTTAATTATTATTTTTAAGTTTACTAGTAATAAAGCGTACTTCAAGTGAAATAACACAAAACCGCGCTGTATAAATGTTTAGTTATTATTATTATTATTTACAAAGTATAAAAAAATATTCGCAATATATCTTTATTATTTTTGCAGGCATAGCTTGAAATATCATTCAACGAATTCTTATTCTTTACATAATCAAAGAAATGCTGTTATTTTGTTTGATTTTTAGGGTAATACGTCGTGCTGTGCGTACTCCTTGAATCAAAGTTTCGGGGACAGTCCAGCAGTGCTCATCAGGCATCAGGGCAGATGTTTAGAGCATAAAAAATAGTTTGTGTAAGACTGTAACGGCCAATCTTCCCAACCCTACTGAGCAACTGTTACGCCGAAAATTTGCTTCAACACTGTTCAAATGCACAAATTCGCTCTTCCCAACGAAATTCTCGAACAAATTTACGATCAATTTAGGATATCGATTTTTGTGAATTAAGTTCCCCTCAGCAGAAGACTAGTTATAAAAAAGTGTCAACATGGTGAACAAACGTCACTGAAATGTCAAATGTCATTATTAGTTTACGATATTTTTTAAGCGATTCAAATATTGAATGACAAAGATTTATTGTGTGTTTTAAAAAAAACTGAAGAAAATCAAACTTATTTTGGTAATTATAAGCTACATTTTGTCTTGTTTTTTCACTCATCGAGAAACGTCAAATTTCAAATGTACGAAACGAACAATGCGCTTTGCGGCATTATCAAAAGTCAAGCTAACAGTTTATTTTCAAACATATTTTTAACACAAATGTTTGAGAAGTATAAAATGTTGGTTTATGTATTAGTTTTTAAAACAAATGATATGTATTCATAATGCGCTTCCAGTATGTTCACGGAGGGGTGAGTTTCCGGTTTTGCAGCTCTTATAAGATCCAGGGTAGGTGGTATGAGTGAAATAATAAACAGCTCCCGGAATATCCTCATCATGGAGGTCCGGGCCAGTCCAGCCTCCAGCATTAAAGGATACTGGAGAAAGATATTGGCCCCTTACAATTTAAATGCTCCAGCACCTTAACGGCTTTATTTTCATGTACGAGTACATATTTTTAAAAATCTAAAATTTTCATTATTTTGTATTTTAAACTTCTGTACATATTTTGCATATTTTTTTAACTATTGTATGTATATTTTGTATAAAATGTGTGGGACTGCACTAACCTCCCTACAGACGGGAATAAACATTTATTATTGTGTGTATATAGCGTCATGGACACACTCCGGGTACTATATAACCCCGCTTAAAGGGCGCTGTTCGGCCTCCCTTGGCGATGCAGCGCCTCGCAGATTTTCGCAGAGGGAAGGGTGCATGGGTTCGCTGTTTTGACGCGCCACAAAATAGCCGGTATGAGTCAGTGCTACCGGAGATCGGAAAATACTCTTGGCCAGGCCGTCGCCCAGTGGCAGGGCGCGGCCCTACATCACCGATGGAGAATTTCCCTCAAGCCACCGTAGCATAAGTGCTAAATATGTTATTTTAATTTTATTTTTATTTTTTATTTTCTATTTCCACATCATGTAATTTTATTTTTATTTTTAAATGTATTCTTTTTATATGGCAGACAGAGTATTGCACTCACTTGTTCTGCTGAAATAAAGACATTATTATTATTTTTATTATAAATAAAATATTATCTCATCGATGTTAATTTTACATTGAAAGTTTTTACTTTGATGTCACTTTATTGTCTTAAAAGTGGGCGGCTACTATTTTATCGTGTAAGAAAGTGGGCGGATACTATTTTATAATGGGCGGGCACCTCTGTAGACAATTTAAGATGAAAAATGCTTGGAAACAGGCAAACAGAGCGAATACTTCACAAAACACTTGGCTGATCGGTGACTCACTCGATTGATCATGCGAAAAGTTGGGAAGAACGGCCGTGAGAGTCATATTGTGGCACGGTAATGTTAATCCTAGATATACAGTCTGCAGCGGCCGTGTGAATCTTAAATCTAATCCAAAGAATCGTTTGCTTTACGATTTACATGAAAAATACATTTCTTGCATGTGTACTACGTAGAATTACAAAGATTTATGGAATTATACATTAGATCAGTTTCCACCAGCACTAGATATCCAATTATTCAATCTGTGATCGTGAATGTGGCATTATCTGACCTTGCTGGAATAGATTACATATATTTAACATCGTAGTATTTCCTGCTAGACCATCTTCTTATCTCAAATACAACGTTGACATAATAACATCAATATTATTATTTTGTGAAAATACCATTTACATTATACTCGTAATATTTTAAAGCCGTTAACACCGAGATGGAAAATAAATCACAAATATGAACACAACAATGGTGGAAAATATTATGCCTTTAAAGAAAATTATATTTATCTACACGCTGTGTGAACATGTCGACAATAGGAATCATGCATCGAGCTCGATAAGGAAAATAAAACAATTTCTTCACAGTAGCAGCAAAGTGTTAAGGTATCTGATGACATATATTTTTTTGATAAGACACGATGCGTGCTTAGGGAGAAATGTTTATGCCTTTTTTATACAATACTTAATTTTAGACTTGAAGCCAAAATACTCAACTAAACCAAAAGATATATTTTTTTTCTTCTAAAGGTATAGCAAATATCTAGTACGGATTGAATGTATTTAAAACAAATTTCTGAACTTACAAAATAAAGGTCATTAAAGAAATCGAATTTTCGCGATTTCAGAGGCAACTTTAGAACTTATTTGGGGGCTAATGGTGATTAAAAAAAAAAATATTTGCTATGATGAAATATAAAATAAAAATAAATAAATAAGGTCTTAAAATAAGCATTATGATGGACTTAAATTTAAATTACATTCGACAAATTTACGTTGGAACACTAATTTGCCGTACATAATTTAAAATATCCGAAAATATATGCCGAAAAAACGTTTTTTTTTAAAGATGTTTTGTTTTGTTTGTTTTTTGTTTTTTTGTTTTTTGTTTTTTGTTTTTTGTTTTTTGTTTTTTGTTTTTTGTTTTTTGTTTTTTGTTTTTGGTTTTGTTTTTTGTTTTTTGTTTTTTGTTTTTTGTTTTTTGTTTTTTGTTTTTTGTTTTTTGTTTTTTGTTTTTTGTTTTTTGTTTTTTGTTTTTTGGTTTTTTGTTTTTTGTTTTTTGTTTTTTTTTTCGTTTTTGTTTTTTGTTTTATTTTTTTTTTTGAATGTTATCAAATGCATATATTACATTGATTTCTTTAATGGCCTACATTTCATAAGATGAAACAAAAATAAATAAAATATTTCTATTCCGTACTAGATGTTTACCATACCTTTAATTTTAAAAAGATCATTCGGTTTAGGTTTAGTATTTTGGCCTCAAATCCAAAGTTAAATTTTGTATGAAACAGGCCGTGCAGGCGTTCCCTTTAGGGCTTACGTTTTTAAGCCATTATTTATTAGTGATGAACGATTTATGTAATGTTATAACTTGCAAGAGAGAAAGGAAATTTTAATAACTAAACTAACTAATAATTGCGTCGTTTCTCCCCAGCACACATTCCTAGCTTCATTCATATGATCGGTGGCGGTTTTCTTTAAACTGTATTTGTGCAGTGAACTCCCATATAAAAAGATAAGACAATACGACAATCTTGTATTATAATTTTACCACACTTTAAACAGCGCGCTATTTAAATTGGGTGCTAAAATTAATACCGTAGAACCTACGAAAATCTTTGTTCTAGGAAATAGTAATACAAAAATTTATCCTGGCGCTTCAGCGGCAAACCGCGAAAACGTGCAAAACCTTAATAAAACAACTGTGATTATGGTGTTTTAGCTGTAAATAAGATTACTTAAAATGTTACTTTTTCATATAAAAAAAACGATATATTTCTTACGTAACTTATTATTTTAGAATACCATTTTTTTTTTAACCCACGATATTATATTTATGAGCCACATACGCTTTAAGGAATCGTCAAAATGCATATTATTGCCAGGTTGATAATTTATGGTGCAGTGTTAATTATGATGAATTTTCCTTGCATCCGGGAAGAATACATTACAATTATGGGAAATACCAACCAATGATTGATAGATGGGGGAATTTTTTTCCTCTTTTTTAAAATCTCCGATTGAACGCCCACTAAGGTAGGCCATGAACCGTTACTGCATATGTGCTCTTAGTGCTTTTATGCTTAATTAATATTAAGAATAAGGGAATAAGAATTTCATTATTTTCAGGTAGGAAATATAAAAATGATTTTAATCTAAGAATTCAATTTTAATATCAACATTTACATTCTAATCACTCACGACTGTGATGACCTATACTGCCGTGTTAAGTAAAACACAGTATCTCTCCCCCGAGACTCTCAAGGGAGATACTGTGTTTTACTTACCACGGCAGTATAGCTGTCGAGTATGGTAATAATCACAATTTAAAAATGATGTATGTAACTAAGAGGAATGCTGCGCGGCGTGTTTCATACAAAACTTAGTTTTCTATTTGAGGTTAAAATACACACCCAAATAAAATGATCTTTTTAAAAATTAAAGATATAATAAATATCTAGTACGGATTAGAAGTATTTTATTTATTTTTGTTTTAAATTACGAATTATAGGTCATTAAAGTAATCAAATTTTCATCATTTCAGAGGCAACTTTGAAAATTATTTCCTGGTTAACGGTAAAAAAATACTATTTGTCATATTTGATATGTAAATATGAATAAAGAAAACAACATTTCTAAAAAAACCCTTTGTTCTGGTAGATATTTAAAATTATGTACGGAAAATTTGTGATTTAAATTGGTATTTTTAAATTTAATTTTATGTCCACCATAATGCTTATTTTAACACCCTTTTTTCATTTTATATTATGTTATTATAGTAGACGGGGTAAAATTTTTTTTATATCATCTAAAAAAATAACTGCCAAAGTCAAATGGCCTTTATTTTGTAAGTTCATATACATATTTTTAAATACTTCTAATCCGTACTAGATATTTGCTATATCTTTTGATGAAAAAAAGAACATAGGTTTAGTTGAGTATTTTGGCCTCAAATCCAAAATTTAGTTTTGTATGATACAGGCCGCGCAGCCATTTCGTCTTTAACGTGAATACGTAACGTATGTTTGAGAGCCTCTGGGATTAAAAAACTAAAGCGTTTTAGATTTGAGTAATTTATATCGCGATAAACAACTAGGGTAACTAAACACACGAGTTGAGTTTGATTAGAGAATATCAGATAAGATATCATGTTGTGGTTGTTGGAATTACATCGGATTACACGAAGATGCTTATTTGCACATTCAAATGCGCTTATGGGCGCTTCTTTCAGTCTTTATCTCTCAGTACCTAGAACGAGCATATTGTATTTTTTGCTTTTCAACCACTGGAGATTCAATGAAACAGAATAAAAGTGATGCATCACAACAAATTTCCAAGCAACAGTGGGGTGATTTACATACGAGCTTTGCTAAAGCTAGCTTTACGAAACTTATTTCCATACCGATCCCCATCTGGAAACCATATCGGGATCTGTCTATAAAATCTTTGCTTTCTTTATACGATTACTGAGGGCAATTAGTCCTACAGCTGGAATAAGGCAGGATGGCAAACAAGCCGAATTCTTCTTCAGAGAACAGTATAGAGTGATTTATTTATTTAATACTAACTTCATGTAATATAGGTTCAAGTGAGTGTTTGTAATGCTCAGTCTTGGTGTTGTTACATTTAAAAACAAGATTTTCGAATGAAATTGAATGATTTTAATTAAATTAGGACTGTCAATACTACCATTTAAAATTTTGATTATAAATCAAGTCGGAAATGTTTCTTCGATCTGAGATATTTAGTAAATTTAATTCTTTCATCAATTAATTATAGTTAATGCTTTCAATGGGAATACCGAGTTTGTAATTAATGTGTCTTAGGAATTTATGTTTAATTTTTACGATTGAATCTGAATGTATTTTAAAATGAGGGGACTAGATCGAGGAATCATATTCAACTTGACTACGAACTAAAGATGTATACAAAGTTTTCAAGGTTGAAATATTCCTAAATCCCCTGGAATTTCGAAGAATGAAGTCAAGCGTTTTCATTTCTTCGTTTTTAATTGCTTATATGCAATATAAATGTTTTTATATGGGATGTACCCCATAAGGGAGGAATGGGATACGGTTCCAGATCCAACCTCCAAACAGGAACTAATCTGGTTTACACACGGGTCCAAGATGGAGGAAGGAACTGGGACCGGGGTCTGTTCACAGAGATCTAAGAGGGAACTCAGTATACCTCTATGAATACAATGCACTGTATTTCAAGCTGAGATGAAAGCCATCCTGGCCTGCGCATAGAAGAATGTACGTATCGGATACAGAAACAAGAATATAAGCATATGCTCTGATAGCTAGGCAGTCCTAATGGCACTGGAAGGTAACCGATGCGACTGCAGACTGGTGATGGAATGCAGGACTATTCTTGAAAAACTGGCTACCATCAGCAAAATAACCCTAATCGGGGTAAAAGGGAATAACGGTGTCGAAGGCAACGAGTAGAATGATGGACTAACAAAGAAAAGGGGCAGAAGCACCGCTTGAGGGATCGGAGCCTGCCGTAGGAGTGGCAGCTTGCCACACCAAACTACATATTGAAAGATGGGTTAAATCCCAGCACTGGAAGGAATGGGAGAGGGAACCTGAAATGAGACAATCCAAAGTATTCATAAACGACCTGACCCCAGACGAACTAGAAAACTACTCAATATGGACAAAAATTCACAGAGGGAACTGGTATGACTGCTAACGGGACACTGCCACCTCAGAGGATACATGCATCGATTGGGAGTGGAAAACACCAATAGATGCAGGAAATGTGAAGAGGATGAAGAGACTCCAATTCACCTATGGTGCCAATGTCCCGCCTTGATGGGAAGAAGGCTCAGCTACCTGGGAAGACGGCTCAGCTACCTGGGAAGACAACCCCGGTGAACTTTATCATAGGGACCGGGTTACTGTCAAAGGAATAAGGTAAAATGGGAAATAGCACAATGGGCCTATGGTCTGAGTGCTCACGGGAGCTATGCAAACCGTCTCCGTATCAATAAGTATTAAAAATCAAAATAAAATAATTGTACGATTATTATTTCCATACCTAAGATTTCATACAGATTTTAGATATAGTTTTTTTGCAGTTACTCCACACAGAAGGCCCCGAGGAAAATAATTTCCTTCAAGGTCAATATCATCTTTGGGGATGCTGTGTGGAGGGTTTTTTTAGAGGATAGGAAGGAGTGAACTTGGGTTTTGAAGAGACGCATGTTGTAGGAGGGAGGAAATACAGATGACGGCAGGTCGTTCCACAGCAAAAATATCACAAAAGCATCGTGAATACATGTAAATTTCCATAATTTCGTCGTCACTTGCCTCACTCGACGGTATGCGAAATGCGGGACGATGAAACAGAAATCTGAATACCGACAGTTTAATGGCTCCAAATATACTGACATCTGCAGACCCGAGTGCAGAATGCGAGTCCATGCAGGGAGGTATCGCGCAACATTACATGCATTTATTCTGCACTCAGTTTGTGTTGATTCCTTACCGGACCGTCAGCGAGCGGCCCAACACTCTGAAACAAGGTGCAAACACACTAGTGATTGTATGTAATACTTACGTAGTAGTTCCAGCTGAGGAAGCCACTTCTTAAGGAAAACATTCTTGGGCAGGTTCGGGATGGGTTCCCCCTCCCACTTCCAAATGACTTCGTAATCTATTTTGGAAAAGGCGTCCACGAAGGCGTCCCTCTTGTTCACGGGCATGGTGGAGGTCCTCAGCATGGAGCCCATGCTGAAGATGACCACCCCGTTCTTGGAGGCATTCATGAACTGTTGTAGTTCCTGAAAAAAAAAATACAATTTGGTTTTTATTTTGTGACGATATAGGTAGTGTTACAGGTCATTACTGTAAAAATAATCAAATTAGTGTGAGTCGAACGGATATTGTTTATAACTTATGTTTAAAATAAGATGGTGGCTTGGTGCCTACTTGCATATTTTGTATTTAAAAAGATATTATTTCTTAACTTTAAAGCGGAAAATACTTGTTGAAGCAAAAACATTAAGAAATTTGTTCAGAATTTTATATCTAGAATTTTCAGCTTCATCCAACATTTTTCGGCTTGGATCAATACTATGATTTTCAATATCCACTTAGGGACGTCGGAGAGTTATTATTTATTAATTCAAAATAATGATAATATTATTTTGCCGTACGATAAACATGGTATTTTTAAAGAGAAAAATATTAATTACGTTTTTTTTTTAATTTGCTTGGGCTTAGCATTTATCAAAATAAAATCAGAAATATTAAATATTTCTGACCGTTCTACGCATGTTTTACAAAAAACATTTAAAAAGTTGAATATCCTTATAAGAAGCTGTGAAGGTTTTTCTTCAACACGCCGATAAGATAAACTTGTGTAAAAAAACAGTGTGTAGTTTAATTTTTCATAAACATTACGTAACTTTAATGTTTTTTATTTTTATTTTTAATTTATGCGGATTTCAAATTTTTGGTTAAGTTTATTTACAAAAACGTAACGAGAAAGGATTAAAAATATTTTACTCCACTTTAAAAATCACATTCATATTTTAAATATTTTGTTAAACATACAATAGGACGGTCAGAAAAAGTAATATTTCTGATTAGATTTTGATAAATGCTAAGCCTATGTAAATTTATAAAATATTTAAGAAATATTTTTCTATTTAAAAACATTATATTTATCGTATTGCATAACAATACTACCAATATTTCGAAATAATAAATAATTCCTCTCCGACATCCCTCTTCCCTTTAACTGCCAAAATTATTACAAGACGCCATTCCGACTGCTCTAAGAAAGAAGGCAGTAACTCCCTTTAGGTAAATTTGCAGGAGAGCCATTACAATGTTTAAAATCTGGTTCATATCTTTAGGTGAGTTTTATAACTAAATTAAAATTTTATTGAATATGTCACTTAGAATGGATCTCTTACACAACTTCTATATTTTGCTCAATATGCCACTAATATTTTATGACTCCCAGAATGGAAGCAAGTCTAAAACCCTATTTAATGAGTTAGTACTGTCTTCCTTCAAGCAGTCGACTTGTTCTATTTTTTAAAATTTTTATTTTATTTTAATTGAAGACATTTTACAAAAAAATATAATGTAAAAAGTCCCGATAAACTACTTTTTGTAGTTTGTCTAACGTGAGCTTGTTATTCAAAAACTTTATCCTAAATTTATAGTTAAGGTTAATATATATATATACATATTAAGTAAAACACAAAAAACATATGTAACAAACTTAAAGCATAAATATATCTCAAGAAACTAACTGAAAATATTTCTACAAAAACATTAAAAAAATACATAAACGACAACAATACCATAAATCGTACATAAAATAATAATAATTTAATACAGTTTTTTTTTATTTCAGCGGGCAACATATTTAAACAGCTAGGAATCATGTGATCTAAAGTTCTTCGTCCATATTTGTTTTTATGCTTAGGAACCATTAATCCTTCATTAAAATTGAGACGAGTATTGTAAGTGTGTTCTAGTACATTTGTATTATACATAGGGTTATTAATGTGCTGAAATTTAATTTCGTACCACAGAATTGATCTTACTGAAAGAATTTTGAGACTCGGGTAAAAGTATGGAATATTATGTCACTGTTCGTATAAACTTTTATGAGCTATTAATTTAACGAATCATTTAATTCATACTGATGAATTAAATTATTCATTATTAGTCTTACTGAAGACTGGTTCCGTATTTCTCACTAGTTCAACGAGAAAATAGAATGTAGATATAAATATACTGAGATCATGTTGATATATATTTCAGATAATTTCTTTTTTTTTTGCCACACCAAATATTTCAGCGTTTTTTAGTGAATAATAGAGGAAAAATTTATAAGATTTCAAATCATGGGCAAACATAATAATTTTTTAAATAAAATAACCTAACTAATCATCACGCCGTTTCCCCACAGAGGTTAGCAGAGAGGGCGGACCGCCAAACAACTCGATCTTGGCATACACTTCTTGCTTCATTCACATTTATACAATGTCTCATACATTCTCTTCTGTTATTCCGACTTCTGACATTGCCCAACTCAAGTGTTTGATTCACTTCATCGTGCCATGTCTTCCTCGGTCGTCCCCGGCTTCTTCTTCCATTCACATTCGCGTCATATATTCTCTTTGTACTCCTTTCTTCGTTCATTCGCTCTACATGCCCAAACTATCTAAGCGTCCCTTTCTTAATCTTACTCATTACGCTTACATCAGCCTTGCAGTCTTTACGAATCTCAACATTTTTCACACGATCATTAATGATTTTACAACACATTCGCCTCAGAGATTTCTACAGCATTCAGTCTACTTTCATCCTTCATTTGCCAGTTCCATGCCTCACTGTCATATATCAGGGTTGGTATCAGCACTGCATTGTGGACAGCTAGCTTCGCTTCTTTGGACAACATAACCCACAAAATAACCTGTACACCTAAAATTTATTGTGAAGACTGACCGAGAATATCTTGTTGTGAAAAGGGAGTAAGTTGGTACCCCTTGTGAATATCAAACTCAATCCGGCCGACTGCTGGCCGAACTATATTTTATTGGGAAGGTTCTAGTAGAAATACTTTAGTTCATAAAAAAAATAATAGACAATGCTATGTGATAATAACGATATAGTGTGAAAAATGTATTTTAATTTTATTTAAATTCTATTTATTATTACACACTTCATTGTAATTGATTCAGAGCATTTCAAAGTAAGATAAACTTCAAACAGCTGTCTTGATAGCCTATCGTATGGGTCTATATTGAATACAATTAAGTCAAGTAAATGTTCTTAACCGACGCCACAACATCATTATTTATTTATTTATTATATTATATACGCCCTATATGGGCTTTTACATATTTAGTTAGTTACAATAGTCACACAGGTGCAAAACGCATCACAGTAGTAACATAAATAAAATAATGAAAAAATACAGGAATAACATAGTGTAAGTACCATTCTAAGTAATTAGCTATATAGGCGAATATTCAAAACGTACCTCACATTCACTGATACTTATACTCTAGACATATATATTAATAATCGTTGAGGATGTATGCAATAACCGTCTGTTTGCATTTGTATTCCGAACAGTTGAACATATCTACTATGTCTGAAAATATATTACCTTCTACGTGAAGTCTAGGTAAAAGAGAATTTTTGAATGACTCAGTCATGAAATTATTGTTAAAATTGAATAAAATTTTAGATCGAGTAGTTCTAGTTGGAATATTAAATTTAATTAAGCTGACAATATCAGGGCTGTCTATAAAACTATTAACAATTTTGAAAATAAAAGTTAGGTCAGAAACCAGTGTTCTATCTGAGGGTTTTAATAATTTTAGTTCTTTCATTAAGTATTTGTAATTTGTAGTTTCAATAGGTAATCTGAGTTTGTATTTAACATATCTTAGAAATTTATGTTGAACTATTTCAATGCAGTCGTCGTGAATTTTGTAGTGAGGGGACCATATAGTATCAATATTATATTAATGTCATATATTATTGTTGTACACTGTTATCGGACGGTTGGTATTTATTCTTTCTTATTTCACAGCATTTAAAAAAAAATGTTAACCTCCCGTCTGTTGTGTAAATTAATATGTAAATTATGAATACACAAAAAATTAAGAAAATTATTAGAATATTTATCATACATTTATGAGGAAATGAACATTAATACAAACCACGTCTCGTGTGAAAGATAAACTATCAGTTAAATCCTACAGCGGTTATCAAGAATTAGTACAACCCATGAATTTCACACTTAGTCAGCGCGAAAAGGAAATCCAAATAGGTAATATATTTCTCATGAGGCGACAAGAAAAGGGGCAAGGGAAGTACTTAGTCATTCAGGGGGCCAAGTTTGTATCTTTTATGATAGCTAACGCAAGTTAAATCGCCCATAAACACCACATTTTGAAGGTTTTCATAAATGCAGCGTCGTCTCTTGCGTTTGCGTTATGGATGCAGCGCTGCCTGTTTCATACATAACTTAATTTTGATTTAAATTATGAGGCCATGAAAAAAAATCAATTTTCATAATTTTAGAGGCAACTTTTTTTTTTTAATTATCATATTTGCTATGTAAATGTGATTACGTAAATAAATACATAAAAAGAAAACATAAAAAAAAAACGTTTTTTCGGGTCGATCTTTTAAATTATGTACGGCAAATTTGTGTTCCATCGTAAATTGGTCGTTTTTAATTTAATTTTATGTCCACCATAATGCTTATTTTAATATTATTTATTTTTTTATTTTAAATTTTATTAATTTGATTAAAGTTATTTTAAATTTTATTAAAGTTATTTTAAATTTTATTAAAGTTATTTTAAATTTTATTAAAGTTATTTTAAATTTTATTAAAGTTATTTTAAATTTTATTAAAGTTATTTTAAATTTTATTAAAGTTATTTTAAATTTTATTAAAGTTATTTTAAATTTTATTAAAGTTATTTTAAATTTTATTAATTTTATTAAAGTTATTTTAAGAAAACGGGTTAAAATTATTGTTGAAGCTGCCTCTAAAATCGAGAGAAATCATTTTTTCAAAATGTAAAACAAAAATAAATAAATTAGTTCTAATCCGTACTCATTTACTATACTTTTTGACGAAAAAAAAAGATCATTAGGTTTAGGTGAGTATTCAAATCCAAAATTAAGTTTGTATGAAACAGGCCGCGCAGTCGTTCCTCTTACTGTAAACGGTAAATTAACTCGTTAGCGCGATACGGACTACCAAACTGTCAAAGCGTTTTGTTTGCGGCCGATTTAACTTGTGTTAGTTAACGCAAAAGATACAGAATTGACCCCCAGATCTATTTACTAAGCACGGTCAAACTATTTCAAGCGATGCCTACGGTTAAATTCTTTATGGTGGTCTCTAGCATGGGCGATCTCCGGGATACATGGGACTGAGCGTATCTCGCTATTGTGTAAGAAATAAGAAGTACACGATGGAAATAGCCTAGAAGAGGTAAACATTTCACTTCTTGGCCAGTCCAGGCCAGTGATGTTCACAATCGAGATTTTCAATTTGAAATGATCGATTATTTTAACAATAAAATTAAAATTCGTGTAAAATTCTATCGAAATATCTCTATTATAAAAATAATCGATTTGAAATCTTGGCATGTACAACAATTATTAAACAATTGTTATCATTTCTCTATACTTGAAATTATTTTTAGTATTGTACTGATGATGCATTGCTGTCGAAACATGTAGATATTTATATATATTTATAAAGTGGTGTAAATAAAGCATATTTTTTAAATTAATAATCAATATTGACGCCACAAAGTGAATACTGATCGTTGGAAGAAATTATTAAATAAATGGACTGACTTTATTGCGTTTTTTTGGAATAAAAATGTGACTTTGGGTAATTAAAATTACGTTATTCTATTTGGATCTATTCGAGCGATTAATTCGAAACATCGTTCCATAATAACGGTGTATCGTAATCGATTGTTTAAAACACGCTTATAAAGGCTATTGAGTTATTATTAGAATATTTTACTGTTCTGTATTGTTTCATGCCCGGAATGAGTTGACCTCATTTCCTCAATGTCTGATATGCCTTTACATTACAGTTCAAATAATTTCTGATTGAAAAAATTAAAATCTTATTGACAAAAGTAATATCTCATCATTTAAAAAAAAACTATTTTAAACACTTCTAACGATAATAATTACCAAACACACTCATTAACTAGATTCAATACACATATTAAAAAAAAATTCATTTAAACGAGAGGAAGAATTGTCTATTTGTAGTTAATCAAATTTTATCACAGGGAGAGAAGATGACAGTCTAATGAAATGAATTATAAACAAGCTGCTGAAGGACGGCTTTGTAAATTTAAACGATCTCACAAGCGATATTACAATTATGCTTTTGACGTTCTTGTATGTTCATCGGAATAAAATATAATATTCATACCACATAATATATTTTTATTTATTAAACCTTCTGACTTGGAAGAAGGGATCATATCAGAAAACATATTTATGATTATTTTGCTTTCATTACTGAGTACACGTACACACAGTAAATCAAGCACAGTTAATGTCAATAAGAAAAAATAAATAAACGACTGCAAACCTCTCGTATTGTAAATCTGTTATAATATCATTGAATTGTGTTTTTGATATTGTTAACACAGCAGTTATTTAAATAGGATTTATTTCATAAACACTAACGCGATGTACACAATAACTTATTTAACATTTTGAGAATTATTTGATAAACAATATTTTATAAATTACCAGATCTAATGGTTTCAAAACTTTCCTAATGTGCATCCCGTTGGCCTCCACAATGCCCGGCAACAAAGGCTTGGCTCCGTGGAGGGTGAAGTGTGTGTTGGACAGCAGGGCGCTGGATGTTCGGCCAATATCAAACAATGGGGGAACAGTCCGATTTAGGTTCCTCTGAAGAATTTCTCGTTCCGGAATAAACACCAGTTGAGTGAACAAAACCGTGTAAAAATATTCGAAAAATTGGTTTTCCACTCGTTCGAGGAAAGTCATGTGAGGTGCAAATGAAAGCACAATAAGTGGCACGTAAGCCGAGAAACTTGGCTGGGCAAAGTATGATAAAGTCCAGGGCATGAAGGGGTGAGATTGCATCCCTATAATCGGCGCATCAATGAAGTGCGCAATGCCTAAAGCGCACTCACTGTTAAAGTATTCCACAAGAACGACATCGAACTCTTCTTTATTATTGATGATATCATGCACTTGAGGCAACCTTGTCAACTGGTTGCACATATACTTCGCTCTTTCTATAATCATGAATGTTTCTCTCATGTGCACGAATCTTTTAAAAAATGGATAATCTGTCTCAAAGACTTGAAAATCTAATGTTTCTCGAGTCAGGTTTGTGAAGAGTCCCATGTTAATTTGCGTCCATCCTTTGATTGGCTTCGGAGGTTCGAAATGTGATATAATTGTAAGTTCGTGACCCCTCGCGGCGAGTTCCTCCAGGACAGGATTAAACACATCTTGGTGGCTTCTTCCCGGGTGGGGGAAAAGTCCTAGAATTTTCAATCCGTCCACCCGCAACAAAACAAATCCGAGGAAAAATAAAATCTTCATAACTTTGTTAAGCACTTCACTGATCACTCAACTTCCGCGCTGAAATGCAATAATTTTAAGAACGGAATCTTCACGATCACGATCACTGAAGCTACATGCTCCTATTTCATGCGGCACAACTATCTCGAATGGAGGAATGATTCTGTCGCGAGGTTGAGCGATGTTGTGACTTACTGATAAACACTCATTCATTGGCAGTACCTATCGAGAGCTGTCGAATGTCGAATCACTTATCACATCGATGTTTGGAACGTTATCTGTCGCTAATAGTGCGAGCGCACAATGACCGTCAGGGCTGATTTGAGGTGAAGAAGCCGCGGCAACTGCCCACTGCCCAATGCCCAGCGCAGAGGGGAAGTCGACTACACAAATCACTTATATTATTGGTATCTATTACCACATCGGAACGTGTCGGTATTCTTAGTTTCGGTGTCGTCGGCTTAACTGTAAATAATGTGTTTAGTAAAAACATGTTGACTGCTTCAAACCGCGATAATGATTAAAGGGTTAGATTACAATCCTAATTATATATTTTTTGCTTAAGTTTATTAAAAATTGTTATCTACATGGGAATTAATAAAATATCTATAATAAGGAGTTCCAATCTATTTTATATAACTTAGACTAGCGATTTGCCCGTTGCACTCGACGGAGGTGATAAAATTTATAATTTCATGCGACACTTGAATGATTTTTCTTTATTATTCCCTTAATAAGCATGAGTTGTTGGGTAGGTAGTACGTGTATAAAGAAAATGTAATTTGTAGTGTAGTGTAGTTACATGCTGTAAGGTTTAGTGTACTGAAAAGTGTAGCGGTTAGCCCGTAGCACCAACGCAGGTAATTAAATTTTATTATCATTCTCAAATGCTTGATTTTATAATTGCAAACCGATAATAATAATAATATTCGCATCATTTATACAGCGCCGTTTTTTTGTGAAAAATCACACCAGGGAATATTTTAATTTTTTTCTTTATACCTCCTAAAATTTAAATCATGATTTGATACCTACGATGTTTCAAAAAATTATTTTGTCTTTATTATTCCCAATTTTTATATATTGACGTAAAATAATAATAAACAAAAAAATTCTCAATGGATTAATTCGACAATCCGCATTTTTTATAACTTGCAACACTACTGCCCCCGCCAGCTCACATCAATCTGTTATTACTATTGAATCAAATTAATCAAATCATTTGTATCGAATTAAGTTACCCGCACAGTTCAGTTAACCTAAACTAGCCGTACCTAACTTTTACAAAACTATTCTAAAAAATACATATTTATAAATAAACTATAGAGAAGTTTCTAAGTACGTTCAATTTATGTGTTCAAAGTATTCGTTTAAGGTGTAGTGACATTTGTTTTGAAGGAATGTTTTATTGATGATTTATATAGAAGTAGATCGTGTGTTTGTTTGAAATATTGTCTTGTTGACTTGTGGTATTAGTAGGTTTTCTGTAAATCTTATCGCGTGTTTATGTGTTGAGTGTTTTGGTGGAAACCTGTCTGGAGATGACCTTACTAATCGGCATTACTCCATTATATGTATATACGAGTATATATATTGCAGTGATAGTAAGAAGTTTGAATTGTTAAAAGAGGGGTCTATATGAATTCAAATAACCGGAATTTGTGATTTTTCTTATACATCTCTTTTGGATAATAAAAATATCTTTGAATTTTACTGAGTTTCCCTAAAACACCAATCCGTACTTAATTATTTAATAGACATATCCATAATATACAGAGATTACTGAATTGATATTCATGACTTTTCGAAGTGTGCCTAGTACTTTGTCGACCTTCAAACATAAATACCAGTATTTAATAATGTTTTAAAGCCCACCAAAACGGCTGGGATCCAAGCAGTGACCGCGTGACGTCACACAAGCGTCATACGGTCTCCAACGTACGGAGTAAAGTATAATGTTCATACTCTGGAACACATTTCTATTTATTAAGCGGATCGTATCAGAAAACGTATTTATCATTATTTGGCTTTCATTACTGAGTACACGTACACATATTAAATCGTGTCTATAAGAAAAACAAATAAACACTTGCAAGCCTCTCGTATTGTAAATCTACCATAGTATTATGTTTTAGATATTGTTAACACTGCAATCATTTAAATATGATTTTTTTCATAAATTCTGACGCGATGTACATAATGGTAACTTATTTAGCAGTTATGAGAATTATTTGATAAATAATATTTCATAAATTACCAGATCTAATGGCTTCAGAACTTTCCTAACGTGCATCCCGTTGGCCTCCACAATGCCCGGCAACAAAGGCTTGGCTCCGTGGAGGGTGAAGTGTGTGTTGGACAGCAGGGCGCTGGATGTTCGGCCAATATCAAACAATGGGGGAACAGTCCGATTTAGGTTCCTTTGAAGAATTTCTCTTTCCGGAATAAACACCAGTTGAGTGAACAAAACCTTATAAAAGTATTCGAAAAATTGGTTTTCTACTCGTTCGAGGAAGGTCATGTGGGGTGCAAATGAAAGCATAATAATGGGCACGTAAGCCGAGAAACTTGGTTGGGCGAAGTAGGATAAAGTCCAGGGCATGAAGGGGTGAGATTGCATCCCTATAATCGGCGCATCAATGAAGTGCGCAATGCCTAAAGCGCACTCACTGTTAAAGTATTCCACAAGAACGACATCGAACTCTTCTTTATTATTGAGGATATCATGCACTTGAGGCAACCTTGTCAACTGGTTGCACATATACGTCGCTCTTTCTATAATCTCGAATGTTTCTCTCAGGTGCACGAATCTTTTAAAAAATGGATAATCTGTCTCAAACATTTGAAAATCTAATGTTTCTCGAGTCAGGTTTGTGAAGAGTCCCATGTTAATTTGCGTCCATCCTTTGATTGGCTTCGGAGGTTCGAAATGTGATATAATTGTAAGTTCGTGACCCCTCGCGGCGAGTTCTTCCAGGACAGGATTAAACACATCTTGGTGGCTTCTTCCCGGGTGGGGGAAAAGTCCCAAAATTTTCAACCCGTCCACCCGCAATAAAACAAATCCGAAGAGAAATAAAATCTTCATAACTTTGTTGAGCACTTCACTGATCACTCAACTTCCGCGTTGATATGCAACAAATTTAAAAATGGAATCTTCTCGATCACGATCACCGAAGCTACACGCTTCTATTTTAGGCGGCACTACTATCTCGAATGGAGAAATGATTCTGTCGAGAGGTTAAGCGATACTGTAACTGAATTACTTATCACATCGATATTTGCAGCTTTATCTGTTGCTAATTGTGCGAGCGCGCAATGTCCGTCAGGGCTGATTTCAGGCGAAGAAGCCGCGGCAACCGCCCACTGCCCAATGCCCAGCCCAGAGGGGAAGATGAGTACACAAATCACTTAGGTTATTGGTTTCTATTACCACACCGGAACGTGTCGGTATTCCTAGTTTCGGTGTAATTGTAAATAATGTGTTAACTAAATCTTTCAAACCGCGATAATGATTAAATATTTAGATACAAATCCTTACTATATATTTTTTTTGCTTTATTTTGTTAAAAATTGGTATTTACATGGAAACTAATAAAATATCGTTAGTAAAGAGCTCCAATCTATTTTTTCGTTTAAATATACCAATCTTCTAATACCTTGTAATCATTTTTTTTATTCTAAGCTTCTAACTTAAATAACAGATTTGTTTTTAGATTCTTAAGTTCGTTTTCATAGTAAAATTAATTTCCATAGTTAATTTTTTTAAAAGCCCCCCAAGACGACCGGGATCCGAGCGGTGACCGCGTAACATCACACAAGCGTCATCAAACCCAACTAAAGAACAATGTCATACGGTCACGGAGAAAGAAATTACATGGAAATAATTTAGGCAAACAACTGCGTGATTTCGTTCCAACGGTACCAACGAAACGGGGCGTTTGATGTGATGATTTTTTATAAAATTTTTAATAACGATTTATCAATTCTGCGTATATATATATATTATCATAAAATATATATATACCGAACCGGCGTTTGTTGATCTATATGAATATATAGTTTTTAAGTCATGATATTTTCATTGGAGTTTCTTATTGGAATTTTAAGCTACTTTTTATCCTGTCCATTAATGTGTCGTAACATGTTTCAAACGCGTTATCTATACCTATTTGAAAGAAAATGAATATCGTCAATTTGCATAAAACTTTTCGATTTCAGAGAGACAAATAATTAAGATCATTTATTCAAAAAAGAATTTCGATATTTGAAAATGTTTGATCACTTTCACATGAAGTAAGGAAATTTTGAGGATACTTCGGTCACACGGACACATCCAAATCCACTTCTAACGATTTATCTATTCAGTGATTATAATACTGATCAATCTTACATTATATATATATTTTTTTAAAGTAAAGTAAAATCTTGTAAAGATATAAAGTTATCATACTTTATATCTTTACAAGTTTTTATACTTTATATTTTGAGGAGTTTTTATGCTTTACACTTTTACAAGTTGTCATACTTCATATTTTTATAAGTTTTTATACTTTTTTTTATGCTTTATATCATTTTATACGTTTTATGCTCTATACGTTTTTATACTTTATCCTATTTACACTTTATACTATTTTATACTTTATACTTTTCTGTACATACTGTAATATTTTTTAACTTTTTAGTTGTTTCTTCCATGTTGGTTAAATTAATATTTTTTGTTTATTTGTTGGTCGTCTTGTATTTACACTTTTCCTACCTTTACGTTAATGGCACATGTTGTGCCGTATACGAGTATATAAATAAATAATTATTTTTATAGACAAGAGAGGCGTCAGGTTTAGTTGGATTTATTATGATATATATATCAAGATTAATTAGTACTTTATTAGATTACATTTCGAGTGTTTTGAAAATTAATTACTATTTAGACTTATCTTAAGACTTCAGGCGAATAGCGCCCCTTGACGGGCCTGTAGCGAAGTTGCATTGTTCGGCTTTATACTTATGTCTGGACTTGGTATGTTCTTTGTGTGACTATGTAGAATCACCGGTTCAAATATCACATGTAAGCATAAGCTGTTGACAGACACGTCGGCTTTACTGGCTAGTTTTCTTCGGCCGGTGCTAATTTGTATGGCAATATATGCAAGGTCGCACACGTGCACCGTCACCGGTCCGGGACCGTCTCAGGAATATGCGTACCGGTAGCATTAAAAACCACCTAGATCACAAGGCTGTGACACTGCATAAAATCGGCCTCTTAAATTGTATAATAATTTTTTCTATTTATTTTCATTATTGAAATATTTAAAAATATTTTAGTTAAGTTAAGGTTTTTTTTGGAGGTTTTCATACAAGTTAAGAGGCCGATTTGCTTCAGTGTCCCGGTCTTGTGAGGTGGTTTTGGAGCATTGCGAGCGTCGCGCCATAGAAAATAGTGGTGTTATTGGAAATACTGTATATTGCTTTTTTCGTCTCTTTCTATATAATACATTATGTTTTCTGTTTATTATACTTTATGCGCTATTAGAAATGTTATGGCATGTTTTATTTTTAAAAATCTATTTTTCTCTCTTTCTGTATCTTATGTTATGCTTTATGTTTAATTTTACATATGTCTTATTATTAATTATATTTCTTATTATTTAATTTTACATATATTTATCATTTTGCATCTCTATCAAGTGATACTTAGACCAACAACAATGCATCCTGTGAACATGTTTAACTGAAATATTAACGCTTACTCACTTCCCAATGCTAATTCTATAAATATGATCATGTTAGCACTAAAAGTGCTATTTACAGTAAATGTTTCTAAACAATGAAATATAAAATGTCAAGTGCCGCGCGCTGACGAAATGGCAAATAATTTGAAAATAATTTTGTAGCATATGTAAAACGGGCTTTCCTTAAAAAATATTTCGAAGAGCACGCGAAACGGAATGTTAGCCAAGTTCAAAACCAAATAATTTTATAATAATAATAATTTATTAAGTACTGTAATACATAAATTTACTTTAATAATTAAAGCAATACATTCAATAATCAGTAAGTAATAAAGCTATCATTTTACAGAGGTAAAAAAAATTATTTGATTGACAATTCGTCGTGTTTAATTGCAAAAGTTATGCATTTTGGGTTTCGACATGTCCAGTGAGAACGCTGGAGGATGGGCGATGGCCTTACATCGAATGAAGATGGACGGAAAGCGTTATTAGGCAATACGCAAGATAGAAAGAGAAGGCGCAAATTAGTTTTAATTTAGAATAAAAAGGCGTAAGTGACTTTTATGACAACATTTAATAAAACACGACGTATTAAAGATAGATCAAAAATATCAAGATGAATGAGTTAAGTGGCATTTAAAAAAAACTCTGTTAATTTTTCCAAACCCATATCGTGTTAAATGACAGAATAACTCCATTTTTTTATTTGGGGTATACTTTGAGATTTTTTTCCATCGAAGGAATTTCATATAATTACGTTTTCATCTTGGAGACTATTTGTAATATATCAATAGAAATTCACTTTTGCCAAAGCTTAAGTTAAAAAAAAAATTGTTCATAATGAAGGGGGCATTATTTATATTAATAAGATTGTTAAAAAATATGATATATGATAATAAATTGTAACATCCTGATATGTAACAAAATACTTAATCCTTTCAAAGACGAACAATTAATTTTAGCAATGCGAAGAGATTCTAAAATGATCTCCTTTGAAGATTAAATTAACTTGTTTGTACCTAGTTTATCACCGGTGAGGATCGATAATCCTATGCACGTAGTTTTTTCCTTTTCTGTTAGAAATAATATTCAATATTCCATCGATTGTGTTAGAATTTTACCGTGAATGCATAATTGACTCGTACAGTCAGACAATACTGCGAAAACCGCCCGGCAACCGGTAAATATGTTTGTAGCTAGTTTATCATCGGTAAGGATCGATATTATTGTGCATCTAGTTTTTTTCCTTATTTATATTAGAAATAATATTCAATATTCTATCGATTGTGTTAGAATTTTACCGCGAATGCATAACTGACTCGTACAGTCGGACAATACTGCGAAAACCGCCCGGCAGCCGGTTCACGTGTTACCTTATTGAAATAATCGTGCAGTTGCCGCCCGGCTAAATCGGCGCGTTTGCCAACGCACTTAGATACATAAAATAATTTGCATACTTACGCAATATTTAGATACGGATTTAATCTATTTGATAATGATTTATCTTGAAAACAATAATTGTACAAATCAACAGAATTTTTATTTTATTTTTAACTCACCACACTGATATTTTCAATCCAAGATTTGCAATTTCTTATTCATCGGCGAATCGATCCAAAATGAATCATCTATATTATAAACGGTTTATTTCTAAATAAAATACCGTAAATATCGACCAACTATCGATGACAGGAAACGAAGTAAGAATCCGGAATTTGCTTTCACAAATAAACTATAAATGCTTTTTTACTACATTCAAGTTCAACCAGTAATAGAACTTTCATAAACATTTCACGTTACTTGTATATTAGTTCCTGCAATAAATAACACACGTATCTATCACTTTCTGACTACGCTGTGCTTTCCAACAGAATCAATCCAATTGAAATTACTTATTGTTATTATGTATAGCATTACATCAATTTATTTGGAATTGCTGACCTTTGTACCTCGGATTTCAGTTCATTCGGGATTGCGTCATATTCATTTCGGTTGATATATTTTTTTATCACTCTTTTGGGTTTTCAACAATTTGTTTGTATTTCGGTAAAATTGTGTTGAAAGATTATCTATCATTGATATTGATTTTAACATCCTATGGGCATAATTGAAACACAACAGTTTCTTGGAAACATGATTATCATAATTAAACATAACTTTAAACCATACGCACTATTTAATCAATGGTAAAATATCAGTTACCTTCCTATCTTCATGCTATAAAATGATGCAAGAACGTAAGAAGATTTCATAAAAAAAATCCAGAACTTTTCGGATTGTTTTGGAAATTACGCTATTGTCTAAAATAGCATTGCTCCACATTATTTTTGTGCATAATCTGTTTACAAACATCGTATTTTTCTTACTTTGCGTAGCGCAAACACTTTTAATTTATTCTAAAAACTTGTGCATTAAGCTGATAGAAGCCAACAAAATATATTTTAAATTAAATGAACCTGGTGTAGTAGGTACCCAATGAATACTATCAAAAGCAAGGTACCTGTGTTTAAGTCTTCGCTTTCAGAATTTATTGTAGGTACATATTACAAACTTCTCTTGAAAAGGTGAAGTTTTTATGCACTTGAATAAATGTATGTTATTTTTGAAAAAAGTCTCTATTTGGATGTCTAGTTGAAAAAGTAATTACTAATATGAAATTCATTATTTGTTTTTGTGTTTAATTCGTAGAAATCCATTCAATTTTTAAATTTTTTATTTTGTAAATCATAATTATAAATTAATCAGGGTCTTCGATTAAATTAATAAGGAAAATTACATAATCATCGTTTCTCAGTATGTTCACACTATGAAAACAATATAACACGTTTAAATAAATCAATTAAGGATACATTATCAGTTAAATACGGGAAACACATTATAAATGTAAAACCTCACAGAATAGAGTATTTTAATTGTTTTCTAACTAAATCGGTTTTAACGATAATAAATCATTATTATTAAAAACCCGTCCATATTAGAATGGGATGGGAGTGAATAAAATCATATAAATAAGTCGTCACAATGTGAATTAACCGCAGTGAAAATGGCATTGAATGCCGAAACAGCTGTCACAATAATAAAAACTAAAAATACTTAAAGAACTTAAAAATAACAATATTAAATTTGATTTACATTAAAAAAGAAAAAACGAAATTCAATCGATAGAAAAAAATAGGAAAGTTAGCTCCAAAAAATATAAATGTTGTTATTTTATCATGTTATAGGTAAGAAGAAATTCACAGCGTTTCTTTAAATAGTACTGAAGCCAGCAGTCCTGACATTTTTGCTCTATTCTAAATATGTCGTGTCTTATTAGATATTTTTAAAATGTCCGTTTACGCCCCAAGCGTCATTTATATGCGCGCTCCCCTTGTATTTCGTATTAAAATATCTCCTTTTCAAACAATGTTCAGTTTCTGCTCGGAGGGTATTGCTGGGTCTAAGCAACACGCTGAATTAATTTTTTAAATTTCTTTTGACGGACGAATTTTTTTATCTAATTGATAAAATGTTTTATGCATGTTAATGTACATTAATTGGATTTTTTTCTGAGCTGTACAATTTTACACTTTGCAAGTTCTTACAAAACATTTCAAGGAAAACAAGTTAAAGCGAATTGAGTTGGAAAACTGAATCGGTTTTTATCAATAATGTTCAATTTTTATTATACAGAAAATTAGCAGGTGGCCTCCCTAGTAGCCCTATCTACGCAATTGACTTTGAGTCTGTAGGTTGCAGGTGGGATCGATGTCAGATCGCAAAAACACATTGACAAGGATTTTTCCAATTCATATATAGACTTTTGTGTATGGATGATAAGAGGAACGGCTGCGCGGCCTGTTTCATACAAAACTTTATTTTGGATTTTAGCCCAAAATACCTATCCAAACTGAATAATATATTTTTTAATTAAAGGTTTAGTAAATATCTAGTACGGATGAGAAGTAATGTATTTATTTTTGTTTTAAATTATGAAATATAGGCCATTGGGAATTGATTTTTCGTAATTTTAGAGGCACCTTTAAAAATTATTTGGGAGCTAATGGTGATTTAAAAAAAAAGTTTTACCCCGTCTCCTTTCAACATATAATGAAATATAATTTTTTTTTTTACCCCGAAAAACGCTTTTTTAAAAAATGTTTTGTATTTATATTTTTATCATGTTTACATAGCAAATACGTTTTTTTAATACAATAAACCCGCAAACAATTTTCTAAGTTACCTCTAAAATAATGAATTTTTCTTTCATGGTGTATACTTCATAATTAAAAACAAAAATAAATAAAATACTTCTTACCCGTACTAGATATTTACTAAACCTTTAATTTAAAAAAAAAATATCACTCAGTTTGGATGGGTATTTTGGCCACAAATTCAAAATTAAGTTTAGTATGAAACGGGAAGCGCAGCCGTTCCCCTTAAACCGAATATCGATTTTTAACAGATTTGTGGATCTTACAAAATGGCTTCAACGCAGTCGTATTAAATAAAAATTTCGAAAATACCAAGAATTTGATACGACCACCATGTTAAATTTACAATGGCAGTCAGTGATTTTTTGGTTAAAAAAGATGAGAACTTCTTTTTTTTTACATTTTTTCGTTTAAAATATTTCTGATAGTCACGATGAGAATGGATTGAAATTGGTACGAAATAGAAATTACGCTTCAGATTATAAACTATCTGTGAATTATTAAATTTTATTTTGTTTCTTTATTTCAGTTCGGGTTGAAACTGGATCGTTAAATAAAATAAGTAATCTCGTAAATTTAGTTTAATGCCATCAACGATAAGTCTAAGAAATTAAAAAAAAAAAAAAACAATAATAAAAATTTCATAAATAATTTTATAACAGTTATCGATAAGGAAAAAAGACGTCAGCGTTAAACATGAATAAATCTGAATAAATAAAGTTATTAAAGCGTAGTAGGTCAGTGATGCACAACACGGGACCGCGTCCTTTTTGTACGGCCCATTTGAGTTAATAATTTTAAAAAATTAATAGCATTGATTTATTGGTTTGACCGTCGAATAGAAAAAAAATTGCGGAATTTTATTTGTGCGCTGTAAGTGGTATTTTATTGGGTTCACATTTATAGATACGATCAATTTTTTTGTTTTGTTTCTGAAAGCCTAGAAGTAATTCGGTTTTCCGAGTGTTGTGTGTTGATAAAAACTGTCTTACAAAAATACGAATTGGTATCGTGACAATCTTCCCTGTCTTCAATGTTTTGATTCAGTCTCCCAAAATCAGAATTTTTATGCATTCTTTTATTTAATAATAAAAGTCGACAGCATTTATTCTTTATTAATTGTTTTTGTGTTTAATTCGTAGAACTCCATTTAATTTTTTAAAAATTTAATGTAAATCAAATTTAATAATGTTATTAAGTTCTGCAAGAATTTTTAGTTGCTATTATTGTGACAATTAAAATTCTGAATTCTGTGAGGTTTTCACATTATAATGTATTTTTACTCGTATATAACTGACAATGTTTTCTTAATTGATTTATTTAAATGTGTTGTATTGTTTTGATAATGTGAACATACCGAGAAGCGGTTTTAATTGCTTTCTAACTAAATCGGTTTTACCGATAATACATCATTACCCATCCATCCAAACTTTAAAGGAGTGGGGGTAAATTAAAACATATAAATGAGTCGTCGCAATGTGGATAAACCACAGTTTGAAAATGGCCTTAAACGCTGAAACAGCTGTCACAATAATAACAACTAAAAATACTTGCAGAACTTAATAATAACATTATTAAATTTGATTTACATTAAATTAAAAAAAAAACGTTTATTCTTTTTAATTCGGAGATTTTGTTGTGCGTTTTACTAAATGGTTAGGTACCGTTTTACAAAACACACCAAGGTTACACTACCAAATTTTATTAAAAACCCTGAATTACGATTTTTTTTCCGGTTGGGACGTTTGTACGGAATTCACATAAAAGTAAATTAACATTCGTGACGCCACCGACTGCAAAATTAACCATGTCAAGCCATAGTTAGTGTAATTACCCCACCCTTGAGGCCCGCGAACGTATCAAAAATGGACAAATTAGCTCCACGGCTAAAAAGGTTGTGTGCCACTGATTTAGGTTCAAAATCGTATTGTTTCGAGTAAGTATAGATTCTGATTCGTAATACGATTGGAAAATACTCACAAATGTACTGAGGTGAATGTTATTATTTTTATGGATTTCTACGCATTACGAGAATAATATGCGTGTCAATCATGGGTGCACTGAAAAAGAATCGCACCAAGGACACTCGGTACAGATTGACATAGCCATCTATGTTGCCGGGCGTCACTATTGTAGATAATGTGGAAATATATTTAAAATAACGTATTTACTTAAAATGATTTTTTTTAGATAAATTTTGTAACTTTTTTCCACTTATTTATTTTCGACCGGACCGGTTTCACCCTATCACGGGCACCGTCAGACTGAATTGACAAGATAAAAACATTTTAATATGGAATTCCACCATGAATTAACAGTTTCAAAATTAGAAACGTATTTACTTTATGTTTTGTTAGTTTATATAGAATTTTTGCACTTCACCTACCAATCGATATTATTAAATGATTTTCTTAGAAATCTTACGTTTCATTTAAAAATTGTATCAGCTTAAACAATTATTCGTTCTATTTGTTTTGCAACTCTAAGGAAGAGAATAATCTTACATACCTGATTAACAATCAGTCTGATATTATTATCAGCAGATTTTAAAGAAAGATAAAATCAATGCATTATTAAGAAACTCTATGTACGTTCATCCCAATGACTGCTAATAAGACAAAAATAATTTTAAAAAAATAAGTCGCCGTTATAATGTGATGGAGCAAAGGTTTTAAGGATGTCTCCGAAAAAAACTGCAAAAAAAAGTATGAAGTAGGTCGGTAGGTACTATAAATTAATCACCGAGTTGACAAAGACGTAATTAAATCCATACAACAACGGTTAGAGGCTTAATGCACCTGAGAGTGTGTCCATATCACACTTATCAGTAAGCGGTGTGCTATTATTGGCACTTAACTTTGATTATCATCAAATTAGTTTACTTTAACCGCGGATTAATAATCAAATCAATAACACACGTTGTTTTTATGAAAACCTTGAAAGGCACTTATATGAAGAAAAAAAAAACACTTAAATAAATTAACGCACGCTTCAATTATTATTTTTTTAAATATTCGATCCACATTTAGATAGACTTGAGGCAACTTTAAAAGATGAACACGACATTTTCCACGCGTATTGAAAATTCGACTGTACTAAAGTCAAGGCATTTTTTTCAGTTTTACTGCCTATTCAAACGTTACGTTGCGTTGGTAAAAAGTACAAGCAATATAAACATTTATTATGTATGCAATGTTTTTCTGCTTATTTGGGTATTTTGAAATATCCATATTTATGTAAATATTTAATCAGAGGCAATTTATTTTTTAGTGCCTACACATGGAAAATCATGGATCAAAGGTCATAAACGAAAATTATTAATACGAATCGTGAAGACTTGGGTGCAGGCACTGAACAAAAAATCTCTAGGATTGCGATCTGTACCGATTTGAAGGAAAACTGATATCGAATCTTAGGCCCCAGATAGACTGTTGAAATTGATAATCTGTTTAAGGAACACCTTCGGAAATTGAAAATGGTTGATCAATTATTGGGAATGTTGACCTTTCTTAGTTACACAGATACGCCCACTATACACTTTTATTGGTTTATCTCTTCAGTGGTTGGGTATTATGGTAATTTTTCGTATATTATTTTATTTAAGACGGAGAGTAAGACGCTATGATTTGCGAAATTATAGTTGCAAAAATATAGTTATTACGTAATATGATAAGTATTATATTTTTACGAAATACGTATTGTTTATTTCATTTACGTAAGCTTTTTCATTCATCAAACGAATATTTTTTATTCGTTTTTTTATGAAAATAATGTTTTTCCTCAAAAATACTTTAAACGTAATTCATTAAGTTGACGATAGTACATTTACAAAAAAATATATAAAAGATGGGTGTAATTTCCGATTTCCATAAACACAATTGTTTTCTCGTGGATCATTTGTGAAAATATTTGATAGGAAAAACAAACTCTTTTTGTTTTGAAGAGTTTTATCCACTATGTTTAAACTTAGTTTTTTCTTTATTAATGCTATGGCCTTTCTCTAATTAATGATAAGCAAACTCTGAACAGTTATAATTACCCTTCCCGAGATCTGGAATAAAGATTAAAAAAAAAAATCGTTAACGGAGTTCATGTTACATGATTATAATTTTGAACACTGTCTACGAAATAATAACTATTCCGATTACTCACAACGCCTAGGTGGGATCCCGACGCCCTACCAACTCAGCCACTGATCTTTTGAGTACTATATAAATATGTTCCATATTAGGTCAATATTAGGTCCAATTTTGTATATTATTTATGTATCATTTATTAAATACATTTTTAGACATGAAAAGCACTTCGTGCTGGTGATATTGCTTTGGTAATTTCTAGTAGTGATTTGCAAACATATATGAACCTTTTAAAAAAATACTACGTTGAACTTTTAAAATAGTCTCATGACTGAATTAATTATAAATGCAAAAATAACTAAATTGATGCACATAAGATCCCCAAATTACACCTGAAATAAAAACACATACTTCAGATTGTTTACACGGTGGCATTCCTGCATCGTGTACATGTGAAAATGTTGATCTTGTGAAATCATATGTTTATTTACGTGTCATTATTGATTCTTTTTTCAAGTGGGATTTACAAATAAATAAGGTTTGTTTACGATTAAGATCAATTGTTAGTAGATTATTTAAATTTAAATTCTTTGTTCCAATCTGTACACTTCGAATAATTTATTTATCATGAGCGGAATATCTTATAAGGTATGGAATTACAGCCTGGGGACTTTCCTGTTAAACAAACATCAATCGTGTTCAATCAGTACAAAATGCATTGGTTAAATTATTAGCTCATAAAAGTTTATTCGAACAAAGGCATATTCCATACTTTTATCAGAGTCTAAAAATTCTTTCAATTATATTAATGCTGTGGTAAAAAATATATATTTCAGCACATTAATAACCTTATATTTAATATAAATAGACTAGAGCACACTTACAATACTCGTCTCAATTTTAATGAAGGATTAATGGTTCCTAACCATAAAATCAAATATGGACAAAGAACTTTAGATAATGTGATTCCTAGTTGTATAAATATGTAAATGAAATAAAAAAATAAAAAAAACTGTTTAAAACTAAACCATTGATAAACACATTGAAAACTTGGTTAGCTGGAAGAAATTATTTCTATTAGAAATAAGGACATATTATTTTATTTATGATTTATTGCTTTTGTTTATCTTTTTATTTTATTTATTTTTTTAATATATTTTTGTAGAAATATTTTAGAGTAAGATTCTTGATAAATATTTATGTTTTAAGCTTGTTACATGTGTTTTTTATGTTTTTATTTTAAATGTTGTTTTTAATGTTTTTTTTTTTTTACATATTTTGTAACCTTGTCTGTAAATTTTAAGTTTTAAATAACAAGCTCCCGTTAGACAAACTACAAAAAAGAAGTTTATCGGAACTTTTTTGAATTCTATTTTTTCTCTTGTAAAAATTAAATTAATAAAAAATAAAATTAATTTAATACATAAATAAAAAATTGTATATCCTGTTAGCGAAAGCTTCGTTTTCGTAAGATGTTGATGTTTATGTACTAAAAACAGTGGTGTAAACAAAGTAATTCTAATTATTTTACTAATTAAGACGCCACAAAATAACTGCAAATCTATTGAAAATATATGTATTTACTCACGCCGTTATCTCATTTCTCCGTTTCCCAGCCTTGCATTATTTCCTGACACATCTGACATTTTGTAAGGCGGTCATACACGGTACATGCTTATTATGGATGATCGAAACAAATTGAGATATGGAATGGTAGCGTACCGACTATCATTGAGCTACGTCCAAAGTGCACGGACTATGAAAGCGGGTATGCAATTAAAGTGATGCGTTTGGTGTGTAGGTAGAAACAGAGGCGGGACATCGCTGTGCGTAGATGCAATTTGCATTAGTATGGATGAATGATATTAGCGACACCTTTGTGCGCACGGTTTCATACGAATAACATTACACCTCTATGACTAATAATAGTTTATGGCCCATCTTCTTTGTTTCTGTTATCTATGGTTTTATCACACCACACACCTCGGGGATCTGATTTCTTCAGTGTTTTCTCTACTTACTACTATATCCCTGTATTATATTTCAATAAACCTCGATTTATCGGCACTGAAACTGAATCTGAAAGAATCAATAAAACTTATTCTTCGCATATTATTATGAATTACTTTGAATTACTGCCATCTAGTCATCATATATATATTAACATCATAGCAAAAAAATAAATAATTACCGCCATCTTTCAGATATTAAGCAAACCTTTTTCGAATAGAAATCCAATTAGAAAATAATTGTTTTGAAAGTCAACAACAGAGCCCCACATTAAGCTAGGTCGAACATCCGATTTTGTCTTCCGGTTATTTAGGGTAGCCTAAATGTGACCCTATTTTTCGGTTTAGAATTTGTAGAAAATCGTACAAATACTTCAAAAGTTTCATGGGTACCTTAAAACTTTAATTCAAGGTGTTTGAACAGAAATATTTTTTAATTATTATTAAATATGTGTCTCCGACCATCCTGTGAAACATATGTTTTCCATCATAAGCAGGGGTGTTGAGGTTGGATTCTGTTTATGTGCACTCGGAGGCTCTTTGTGCTTCCCTCCGGAATCAGTTGCGATTCTTGTGAGAGTGAAAGGTCTGGTGCTTTGCTTTCGTTGCAATCGCACTTATAATAGACAAATGGACAGATAAATGTCCGTTTTTGTTGTGGATAATTCATTAGCCAGAAAAATAGAAACGCAAAGTGCTGGAATCTAAACACTTAACCTGTATTCTATCACAAACAGAGAAATCCATAAAAGTATTCATGAACTATATGTATTTTCAAAGCCATATTGCATTCGGCGATTGAAGAGATAATAAAACTTGTGAATTTTTGCAACCATGTTCGTCTTCAATACCTCGAGTCTAAGAAAAAGTAAGATCTTAGTTCTCCAACATTGTCCAAAACATATAATTGTTTTAGCGTATCTTTGGTCTGTGGTCTAATTTAAATTCATAATACCATTATTCTAAAAATAATTTCATTCTAATCTAATTAAAGAATTTATTTTTTTAAGCTTCACGTTTTGGATGTTTTGTTAAAATTATGGAAATGGGAAAAATATGCTAAAAACTATGTGCACAGATGCTGCAGGAGTTACTCCGGTCGGAGGACCGTTATTGGGCTTTCATATTTAAATATAGAATTCAAATCATAGCTTGATAGCGAATTTATCGTTGGGTTTTTGTGGCCAGGTAATCCGCGTATCGGACATAACTGTAGTTACATCGTCTGCTGTTTTTCATGACTCTACCAAAAGTTGAAGTAAAAGAGAAATCAGAAATGCGTCGTGAAAGAACAAAAAGACGCCAGGAAATATTAGCTAAGGAACAAATAATTAAAGTTCCTTAGAAAAAAAAATATTTTTGGAAAAAAAAAAAAATATTTAGATGTAACCAAAAAAAATTAATCAACAATTTATTAAAGTTCCGGTTTTATATTTTGATGACAGAAAGGATAAACAAACAATACCGACAAGTAGGAGAAGACATACTCGTATCTTTAATCAGAGAACTAGACTCCATGTATGTGGGCCACGTTGTCCCGAGTCAGAGGAAGCTAGGGCCATAGAACTTTTCATACATAAGTTGCTGATTTCTCAGAAAACTTTCGGCACCAGTTAGCTGCAATGATACAGTGACAAAAACAGGAAAATGCGGCTGTGTTACGAGACTTAGAAAATTGTTTGAGTCGACCATGCCTTTTACATATGAATAAATTGCCCCAAAGGCACTTATTTTTATACTTAGATGGCGCAATTACTGAATAGGCTTCCCACCCAGGCACCACCGTAAAGCAACCAGAGGAATGCCAAAAATATCCCATTGGGAGGTATATTAAGATAGACGGAGTTTTGCAGGATATTCATAACGTTAAAGACCAAACGGTGGTCGACGTCATTTATTTGATACCACAACGTCTCTTATTACAACTGGCGAATGTTCTTCTGATTTAGCCAACAGAAAAGATACCAATAGGATATTACGCCTATATATTTTATCCACAAAACTATCTGAAAATCTTAAACATCTGACGACGTTTGTTGTCAGAGTTTACGCGCCTTTTGGTTTCAAATTAAAACCTATTCTTCTTTTCTAAATTAGTTTCAAGTTCTCGATAATGATCGACCCTGTTATTGAGCGAAACAGTTATCTTTCGAATCCGAAAAACATTGTTTTGTCGGTGTTGTCAGATGTTGAAAACATATTCGTGAACATGTTGGTGGAAGGATTTTAAAATTAAGACCAACAATCCATGGGGCGCATCCCTCACGTTTTTAAGACTCTGAAATTATTCTGATTACCATTTCGTAAGGCGATCTCGTAGATTTTCAGCCTTCTGTCCTTCTAGACGTCACGGATGAAGACTTGTAACTACTGATGGAATCAGGAGGCAATGACGAAATTTCATTTTTGAAATTTCCATGTCATGTTCAGGCCATAAGACATTCTGTTAATATAGCAAAAGAGGCTTCGATACATTTATGCGATAAAAATTCTAGAGAAGGCATGATTAGAAAATTTGAAAGCAAACGGGAGTTTAAAGATTTTTCTGTCTAATTTTTGTTTACTTGTATCATTTTTTAAATGAAAAAAATATTCTGTCTCTTCTCACTTGTTCTATTAAAATAAACAAAGAGTTTTCGCATGATTTCGTATGATTACAAAACAATGGCCTCGGGCATATTTCACCTGCGGGCAGTAAATGTCAGGTGGTTTCATAAGGTAACCTAAATGAAATTCTGAATTTTTTTTTTAAAGTCCTCTATAGGTGGGTCACATTTTGAATATCCCACGTATTCCAAGTGCCAAGAGAAAAAAAAATCCATACAAGAGCGACCCACCCTACTCCACATATAGGAAATACTTAGCTTTCTGACGGTCTACTTTTTAATAGGTCGCATTATCAGTTAAGGTTCAGATTATGTTCATATATTATGTAGAAAAGTAATCGTTTTTTAATAATGTTTTATTATTTACATGTTCATTTGACGTGACAAATTTAGCAGGCCACGCATAGCGTATCGAAATCTATTTTTAAACCATTTAATCATCGATGTATTGTGCATCAATGCAAATGAAGCTATAAATAATAATATTTTCGAAAAATTCCATATAATACCGCCATCTAGCGAACTTGGTCTGAAGTAGGAAAATAGAAAGCTGCCTTGGATTATATTTTGTTTCAATATTTTATCGCCAGTCGCTCGTCCGAGAAAAGCCATGAGACAAAAATAGAATATGAAGGAAAAATTCATTTGAAAATTTTGGTAGGGGCCATTTTGTTATTATACCTATCCAGTGTATCTAAATTTGTATAGACGGTGTATAGAATTTTTTCAATGTGTTGTCTATTTTTACTTTAATTTAGTTGAAGGGATAATGTTAATATTATATTTTCAAGCCATAAAAAAAGGTAATTTATGTATATTTCTTAAACATTGCACATACAGGTTTTTTTTACCGGTTCCCGCACAAGGAACTCTAGAAAATGTTGTTATTTTTAATAATGACGTTCTAACATAGCAGTATTTTTTTAATAATGTTAGTTTTCACAGTTAAATTATTTTTTTAAAGTCCGCCAAAACGTTCCAAATCCATGGCCGTCCGGTTTTGAGGTTAGAATATCAAACGTCAAAACAAGGATTAGCTTTACCGTACATAATTTTATATTCTATTCATAGCAACAAAACGTAAGTAACAAATTGATATACATATTTAGAAACTTTAACTCAAAGAATTATAACAATATTTTATAATTTATAAATACTTGGTTGTCGATTTGCCAATGAATATATCAGATTTACGTAATGAATAATAGTTTTAGCATTGAACAACAGTTAGAATTTCGCCAAAACAGAAAAAAAAAATATATACAGAACAAAGTCGAATAATATTTTTTTCCATACAAATTCACAACTATGGTAGAATACGCGGGTGACGTCAGATGTTCCGAATGCAATGGTACCAATATAACATGGGTGTTTCGATGAGATGATTTTTTATTAACTTTTGTACGTGCAATTATATACAATAAAACTTGTATATTCGGAATCGGCGTTTGCTGATCTATTTGAATAAATATATATTGTAACACCGTAATACTTTTCCCAGGGGTTCCTTATTATCATAAATGTACTATTTATAAAAGTTAGAAAGTAAGTACATATGTAGTACTTGTACAAATGCTCCATGAAGAAGAAAACATCAGGGAACAATCAATTACTTTTGTAAAGTTTTTCAATTGTATCAACCCTTTTGCTATTCTGTGTATACAATGCCGTATTTAGGCCTAGGCAAACTAGGCAGCTGCCCAGGGCGGCAATTTTTAGGGCGGGGGCATTTCGCCAAAGTTCTAAAGACTATGTAGTTTCCATATTTTGCGTAAAATTAAACAAATTATAAAATGTTTAAAAACATTACAATATAATAGAATATAATAGCAACTCACATACGAACGCTTCCATTAGGTCGACAGACCTGCCATGAAGCATAGTTAAACACTGTTTTCATGATGAATTTATATTATTTTACACCTGGCCATTCGGGACATCGGGCGGCCATCTTTGATCCCGAACTAACATTCTCGGACCACATATTAGCGGTGGGCGAAGCGGCTCGGTTTGGTGAGCCGGATCACTAAATCAGCTCTCTGTAAAGGCAATCCACATGAAAACTGGACGAAAAAAGTATCGTGTAAGAGCGTCTTAAGGACGTCATTAGGAGGGCAAAGGGAGCGAGGGAGAGGGCATGGTGCGGGGAGACGATCCGGATCATCGAGCCGCTTCGCCCACATATCACACATTCAATATTTGTATTCAATATTCGGTAAAGTGTTTCAATATTTTAAACCGTTTTCATTTTGCTAATCCTTGTTGTGTCGTGTTCATAAATAATAATTTGTTCATAAACACGCATAATCTATGAGCTTGAGCGTATTTTTGTGTCATATTATGTTAATCGTTACCGAAATGTGGTCCATATATGAACATGTTTTAATTAACAGTAATCCATATTTATATAATGTAAATGCAATCAAAAATTACGTTACTTTAAATTTAAAGTCTAACGAGATGTGTTAATAATTAGTAATAAAATTATTATTTTTTATTAAAAAAAAGCATTATGCATTTTGGCTTAATAAATATCTATAGCTCTATTTATCATGTTCTAGAAAAAATAGTAAATAGCTAATATGTTTATGTTTTTCTAATTAAACATTTGGACATACATATACCGCATTAACAAATCCCTTCCAACAGTGTGGCCATATAGTTTCCCTATGTGTACTCCGTGCAGACAGGGGCGCTCTTGTAAGGTGTTCTATATTTTTTTTTAATGCTGCCGTCATAAGCCAAAAGGGAGCCATTTGGAAAAATCGTGTTCTGAGATATGAGATCTTTCTTGTTTCTTATGGGTATAATAAAAAATATGCTTATTTAGATGAGTATTTCGGATAATATTATTAAATAAAATAAAAAAATAAAATATAAAATACCTATTTATTTAACATTATTTTCATAAGCAAGAGCACAGTACATTAGTCGTGTATTATGTTCCTGTTCTATCTTGAAGAATGTTTTTTTTTTAATTGCATTCGGTTTTGCGTTGGTTTTATGTTATAAACAATTGCCTAGCTTTATATATATTACATGTGATGTGAAAAGAGGTGTCTAAAAAATTATGTACCCATAAAAAATATAAAAAAAAGAACAATAAAAAATTACTTCAAAATTGTCACAAAAAAATCATAAAATACACTGATCAATTCTTCCTCGCTTCTCCCAGAAAGCGGAACAATGCCTTTGCCGTTTGTCAGAAACACAGTACCTGTACCGAGTATCATAAGCAAAAACACAGTATATGTCTCACCTATACTGTGTTTATGCGTATAAAATTCGGTCCCCATGGTCGAGGGTAAGGCTCTCGACTACGAATCCGAAGGTCGCGGGTTCAAATCCCGGCGTGCGCAAGTAAATTTTATTTAAGTAATTTGTGCTTTTTCACAATTAATTCATTTAAAAATAATATACAGTATATTTGCGCTCGTTACAAAGTGGAAGACACTCTCAGTATCGCCCTGGTGAAAGACCACCATTTAGAATTGAAACGTTGTTTCCAATGGCGTTTTAGCCGTTTTGGTAAGCAGATCTGAATAGCCAGGTATTTCCCCTCCTTCCCCTAACCCTTCTCCTTCCCCTCCCCAATACCTTCAGCCTCACAACATTCCCCAATTAGGGATGTCGTAGTCTCACTGGCTCCAGACGGTTGGGAGCAGTTGGGACTCTTGTGCGGTATTAATATTAAAAAAACTGTTTTATTGCTTACCATTACTGCCGCTTTTTGCGTTAATATGAGGGATTCAGTCAGAATTGAATAGAGAGCATTTCCTCATATTTAGATTAATTTGTGATTTTTGTCAAATAACTGCCCTTTTGCCAATGGCAGTAACGAATTCAAAATGTTTTGGCTAAACTACGATTAAAATATGAAACATCTTGGCATTTTCTTTGGTTAGGCCGATCGTTTCTTTGTTACGTGTAAATAATGTAATTCAATATATACCACTTCGATGCATAAACTCGTGACATTTGAAACCGTTAGATATACCCAGTAAACTCTTATTGAAAAAAAGTACGTAATACGTCAATTATTCATTTCCGCATGATTAAACAAATTTTGAAACAGGTAAGCGGCGTAGGTACGTACTTAAATTAGTAAAACTCTCTCGTTATTATGAATGTATCAAATGTCATAGGACGTACAACCTATATAAATACACATTCATGTGCACAAACAAAAAAACCTTGATGTCTAGTTTTACAGAGGTTGAAACTAATCCTTATTAGACCGGAAAATAATACTTTTTCTAATGGTGACTGTTTGCTGGCACTATCATCCTATAATTTTAATAATGATTGCATAATTTTGTCTTATTGTACAGCAGGTACTCCAGTCCATTTTTTATTTTTTTTAAACAATAATGTCATTTTTTTTTATAAGTAAAATAATTTTCAAAGAATCGTTTTTTCTCAAAGTCCGAGAAAAAGCTCTAAATCTTTGCCCGGTCGGTTTTAAGGTTAGAATGTCAAACGTTAAAACACGGATGAGGTTTACCGTACATAATTTTATATTCTATTCAATAACTAAGCATAAGTTATGAAATTATATAACTTTTAGAAACTTTAACTGAAAGAATAATAATAGTATTTAATATTAACATTATTATAATGCCCACATTGACAATTGGTTTGCCCTTGAATATTCTTATTTCTTACATTTAAGGGCGAGAGGGACTTCGGAGAGTTATTATTTATTAATTCAAAATAATGATAGTATTATTACGCAATGTTTTTAAAAAGAAAAATATTTATTAAATATTTTATAAACGTACATAGGCTTGGTATTCATCAAAATCTAATCAGAAATATTACTTTTTCTGACCATCCCATTGTATGTTTTACAAAATATTTAAAATACAAATGTGATTTTTAAAATGGAGAAAAGTATTTTTAATCCTTTCTCGTTGAGTTTTTGTAAATAAACATAACCAATGATTTGTAAACCGCATTACAAAAAAAAACAAAACATTAAAGTTACGTAGTATTCATGAAAAAATTAAACTGAGAAACTGTTCTTTTTTTTCAATTTATCTTATCGACAAGTTACAGAAAACCTTCACTGTATTTTTTAAGGATATTCAACTTTTGAAATGTTTTTGTAAAACATGCGTTGAACGGTCAGAAATGTGTAATTTTTCTGATTACATTTTGATAAATGCCAAGCCTATGCAAATTAAAAAAACAAAGTAATAAATATTTTTCTCTATAAAAACACCATGTTTATCGTATTGCACAATAATATTATCATTATTTTGAATTAATAAATAATAAATCTCCGACGTCCCTCTCCCCGCTAATAGTTTTATTATACTGAACAAGAAGTATAGACCTCAAAGCCACCAAAATTATGTGTAAATTTGGCCAAAACCAAAAAAGACATTTAGAACACAAAAATCGAAATAAAAAATTCCGTACAAATCCAATATCCAATCCAAATAACGAGGTGTTTTGATGAAATGATTTTTTAACACATTTAAATAACGATTTATAAATTCGACCTATATATAATAAAACTGAATCGGCGTTTGCTGATCTGAGAGAAAATGTAGACTAATATTCTGGTATTGAGGAATTATACTAAAAAAGCGCCTTCTTGATGAATTAACAATATTTTCTGGGTCGGATTAAAATGCCACGATTTTGCTTCTTGCTTCAAAATGGGTGATTTTTTTCATTTAAATTATGTTCGAATTTCTAAATGAAACGCTTAATGGAACAGGCCGTTAAAAATTTGTCTTTGGTTTTTGATGTTACATATTATATCAAAATAGTAATAATTTATGGCGTCTATCGGGTATGGCACATTGTGCAAAATTCTATTTTTGTTCAGGCTGCTCCTAGTCGGTGTTCAGAAACAGTAGAATCTTTTAAAAGAGATTCTTGTTTGTGTAGTGGCGTACTGTTTTATGGGATTACTATCGGTGTGCACAAATTAAAAGTTCAAGGGAGATTATTTGTAATTTCCTTTGCCAAAGTTGTCGTTAGCAAAGTTGTTCACTGAATCGATGGATTAAAATTTTATTATTTGGGTTGCTAGGTGTGTAAACTGTTAAACTTGATGGACCCTTCTACTTCCAGACTCGACAGCTGCCGTAAGGAACGCCTATAAACAAATTAAAGTAAATACAAAATTAAGTAAGTTTATTTTACAGCTTGGACAATGAATGTGGCTATATTTGCGGATTCGAGTAATAATATCAAATATACGAATTAACAACATGTTGATTCTTTCCGTCATATCACTGCTCCAATAAAAAAAGGTTGGAGGTTGGCGTGCATTGCTCTATAAGAAAAGGTGGGCTGTGTGTAATTTTTCAAGATCGGTTAAGAATGGTGCAATGGATATTTGAAAATGGACAGTGTGTTATCATCTTTCGCTGATCGAACTGAATAAATCAGCGTACACGTTCCTAAACTATTTGTATATAATACCGATGACGTCAGAACTAATATTTTTTTATTTATTGTATAATATTAATTACATACAATGGGAACTTGTACTCGCTAAGTTACTGTAAGTAGGTTGTCAGCAGGAGTTTACTTCAATAATATTATATAATACAACAATAAATAACAATCATCATACAAATGTATCGCAATAATAAAGAGTATGCATGTTGTGAACGATGTACAAAAGTTAATGATTTTTTAAAAAATATGAAAACAATATAACAGTTTTGTTATGGAGAAACTATTACATAATATCGATTTAAATAATGTTATAAAAATATCAAAATATCAGCAAGTATTGAACAAATAAAAAAATAAATAAAAATAAAACTGTAGTACAGTTTTGTTACCGTGAGGATAATAGCACTATTGAGAGTATGTGAGATGCAAATATATTTTTATCCTACATATAGCGCTTATTGAGATGACGGTGAAATAGAACCCTAATACAATAGTAGCACTTAAATAATTTTAAAGATACCCGCAGCTATCAAAGAGATATACAGTCAAGGAGACAATCATATTTGTTCAATAGACAATGTACGAAAGAGCAAAATGGCGTAAATACAGCAGATATCAAGGAGCTATACAACCGAGGAGACCGTTATATTTGTTAATATCAATATAAAAGGTTACTTTCCAAAAAGCCAACACTTTAATATGAATAGACTTGCCGTAATGCACTATTTCGACGGCTGGAGGCAAAGGTCACGTGACACCGGACTGCGGTAAGCAATAAAATATTTATAAAAGAGTCAAACTAAATACTGTAACAAAATGATCGGTTTTTGTAAACAAGCCGAACTTTTTTACTTATTTACCATTTTACTTAAATTGAAAAACGCCTAGCTCGCCGTCCATTATTTTGGGTTCTTCCCATTGCGTGTTAGGGAAACTCTATGTATTATTTGCTCTGGGATATAGTACGATTTTTTTACATTATTTTATTTTATGTCGTTTTTCTTAAGGAAGGCTCAGCCTTTATGGACTGTACGCCACTGGTAGGTAGGCACCTACCTAAGCATTATTATATGATTTGACTTTACGTATTTTTTTGCTGGCATTAGATACTGCATAACTATATAATAAGTAGATCCATAATATTATTGTACAGGTATGACGACACTTTACACGCTCGAATTATATACCTACTTACTGCTATAAGTGGTCAAAGGTCGGTGAGTCAACAATAATGGCCAACAACTGGGACAAAAAAATCTACAAGACTTCCTGCCAATTCATCTTATTCAGATATTTTGCAGTGTTTTTTTACACACAGGTTGATTAAGATTTGACAATAATTATTTACTTCCCAAAACTCGAACATGGATAGCAAAATAAACTGAGAAATAAATAACTTCGTCTCTGGGTGTGAACTTTATAATTTTATTAAATATAAATATTAACAACTAGTTGATGTCTACCCGGCCTTGCTGCGGATTATTCATTTTTTTGGATTAAAATTATAAGTTGTGAATTCTTGCTTGTCGTTTGGGTTCCATAATTGATTTGACAGCGAATGTAATTACCTCTAAACAAATAAACAAAGAAACATTAATTTGAAAATTTTATTTCATTCCAAACATTTATTTTTTCAAAACGTATCTAAATAATAAATTTTTTAAGTAGGTACCTACTTGTGTTTTCCATTTTGAAAATATTTTACCCAAACAAACCTTATTTTGAATATGTAATCTGTGGCTAACCAGAATGGTATATCTATGGGCATCTCAATACACATGGCGAGTTCAATTTTTTTCGTACTAATTTTAAAACGTTATAGCAACAGTTCTACATATTGAATTTCATTCAAACTACTTTCTAAACCTTTCCGGCACTAATAAAAATAAACTGTGCATTTTTTAACAAAACGGGTATAGTAATTTTCGAGAAAATCGAGGACAGACAGACAGACAAAAATTCATTTTTATCATTGAATAAGATAATATTAACACATCCCAAATGAAACACGAATCCGAAAAAAACAACAGAAAAATAAAAAAAGGTATCAGTCGCATCTGAGGCTCGAATCCAGGACCTCTGTCTATCCGGGACAACCGCTTTACCGACTAATCTAATGAAACCTGTTCAATTTACGCCATCTACACCGATATCATACTTCAAATTTCAAGACTTGCTAATATTATCCTCCATTTCGAAGTTCGAGTCCCAGATGCGACTGATGCCTTTTTATTTTTTCGGATTCGTGTTTCATTTGGGAGGTGTTAATATTATTTTCTTCAATGATTAAATATTACAATGAGGTATATAAACTTCAATAAGTTAAAAAAATTGAATATTCATTTTTATATATAGAGATTGTACATATTTCAGACTCTCTCTAAAATTTTCAACAACGTGTTACCGTCGAAAGATTTTACAAGTGAGCAACATTAGAATGGGTTCTTCTCTAATGTACCCGCCGGTAAGTATCAGAACGTCATTTGGACAAAAGAGTTTTTCTTGAACAACATGAAAATTATAGAGTATATTTAATTTATTTAAAAAAAAAATTTCAAACACTCTATGTTAGTTGAGACTGGTGGTTTATGATTACCGATGTAGTCCATTGAAACCATATGTATAATAATTGGATAATTTGAATAGCGCCGTTTTCATGAAAAATCACATAAGGGCGCTGTACAAATATTTTTACTTGCTGGGGTTTTTCCAATTATTATTTACTTTTTACGATTATCAGAATTTTTGTACGCATTTCGATGAAGTTTTTAAACAAACTTATTTTTAATTGAAACCGACCGGTTTCGCTTATCTAAAGAATATTTAGGGTAAAATTTAAAACTTAACAAAAATACATGGAGTGAGTATATATATATATATATATATATGTTTATATATATAGTTGAGAAATACAAAAAGAAGGAGACAAAATATAAAACAAAAAAATTGAACAGTGATATGCTTAGATGTAATAGAATGGGACAACACATAAAAAAGAAAGAGACGGAACATCAAAGAATATTTTGTATGTGTTTTTTATTATTTAATAAGTAATTGCTTTCTTCGAAAAAATGTATGTTTTGTTTACAATACAATAAATTCCACAAATTTAGACTGTTTTTTTTTAATGGTTAGATAAAATGGCAGTGGGTGCCAATTAGTATAAATACATAATAATGCATGAATCAATTTGCGTACTAGCATTATTTTTAAATAGCTTTAAATGTCTTTAAAGGTTTAGTATTAAATATAATGAAATCTAACATGTGTTAGGAATTCTCGAATAACAACTATCTTATTCTAAAATTATGTCTCTACTTTATAATTTTTTATTTATATGTATTTGTGTTTATGCTTGTGAGAGCTCAATGCGCGTTTACATAAACGATTGTTCATTTATATTTTTTTCAAACGATTGGTATTCACTTTGAGGCGATTTTATTAATAAATTAATGAAAAATATACTTTGTTTTCATCATTTTATAAATATACATAAATATCAACATGTTTCGAAAGCGGTGCTTTCATCGTCAGGAATATATGAATACAAATTAGTATTCATATAAAAAAAAAAAAAAATATATATATATATATTAAGATTAGTAATCATATATTCCTGATGATGAACGCATTGCTTTCGAAATATATAGATATTTATAAAGTGGAGAAAACAACGTATATTTTTTAATTAGTTAATTAGTTAATTATTTATTTAGTTTTATTTACTTATTATTTACTAACTATTAATTACTTATTATTTCCTAATTATTAATGACTTATTTTTATTTACTTATTACAATTTAATTCTTATTTATTTATTTATATTATTTAATGACTATTATTTTATTTTTATTATTTACTTATTTTATTTATTTATTATTATTTTTATTCACTTATTTTTGATTACCGACTATTTGCTTATTATTTGTACTTTTTATATCCTTTTTTTATTTTTTACTCATTATTATTTACCCATTATTATTTAGTTATTTTTTTTATTAACAAAAATAATTATTAATGCTATCCTTCTTTCCACGGTCATTCTGATCACCCAGTGATAGTTGCAGATTGGAGCCATCACAGATAATTAGTGATATTTGGTTTACATTGAAATAGTTATTGCGGTCAACTATAATAACGTACTGCAGAAATTACATTTTTTAATTTTGTTAATTTTTGTTATTTACGTATACAGGTTTACATCGTTTCAGTTAATTTTTTAAGCTGATCATCTTGACACATGACTGCCCCAGTGAGTTGAATTGATTATGTTATTTAATTGAGAGAATAAATAAATAAAATAATATGATGATATCCGTGAACTAACTTTCTGCAATTAGCAGCAAGAATTTGTATACTAATAAGAGTACCCGCACAAACATGGATCATAATATTTTAATTGTATTTAATAACACAGATGTTATCATCATTTTAAACGTCATATTATTGTATAACCTATTATTATTATTATTATAGTGTCTTACCGCGACACGGACGATGATAGCGAAGTTTATATTTTAAAGTTATAAGTAAGTACTAATTTCAACAACGGACCGCAGATTATTACATCAATAGAACTGCAATTATAACTAACTAATTACAGATAACCAGGGGCCCTATTCCCGTCCTTTTTAAGGAAGATTCCTTAACTTTTTCTTTAGGGTTAAATCCTTCTTACTTAACTGCGGTTCCGGTTCTCTCGGATGACAGCTGTCGGCTGAATTCAGCGAGCGACATTCATCAAAAATGTCAATATTTACGATGTTTAACAAGACAAAAACTCAATATTTGCGATGTTTTAACAAGAGAAATACTCAATGTTAAATATGTCACCAATTACGTTATTATTTACTTTATACTTAATTAGCTAGTAAACAGTATGAAACATTATACAGATATTGCCATTTTTGACAATTCACGTCAAGTGCGGCATTGAAGAGAGTCGGAACGACCGGCCGAGTCCAATGAATTCGATTCCGAAGGCGGTGGACTCATTCCGAATTCGCAAATCCGGATTCACTCATTTCGAACTCACACTCAAGGAACGGCAAAAGTTTTGGATTGGAGTCAGAAACGAAAGGCTTCTCTATTCATTAGTGTAATACGAACGATTTTTGATTCCGGAACGGCGGACATATGCGGACCGAAAGGAATGAACCGAGATGAAATGACCGAGTCCGAGGAATCGAGTCCATGTGGCTAAACTCGGAATTGGAACCGAGTCTTTAAAATAAGTGAAATGACCTACCTCTTCGGTCGGCACAAATTCAAATGTCACTTGAACTAGAGACAAAAAAGGTCATTACTATCTAATGCGGTAAGGTACCTTTTTATAAAATGTGATTCTTCGTTAGAAAGCTTATTTATGATACTAAAAATAAAATAAAAATGTATTCAAATAAATTATAATATAATGTAATTGTTTTAAAAGGTTTTAGTTCAAAATCTTATGTCACTTGAAGAAATTTCATCAATTTGTGTTTTCAAATAATCTCTTGACAATCTATTTAGGATCTTTTTTACTATGTATTACCGGAATTCCGCAGTTAATCACGAAGTATTTTATCCCAAGGAAGAACGTAAGGAATCTTCTTTAAAAAGCGGGAATAGCGCCGCAGGTAACTGTTTTTAAGAAATTGACGTAAAATAATTTTGCCGACATCTTCATTAAAATGAAAACATTTCATTAGTATACCCACGTTATGTCCTTGATTTTAGATGAAGCATTTTATTCTCAATTGTTTAAACATGCCACATACGACTAAAAAAGTCAAATATATGATTGGTAAAATACTCCTCGTAGCAGTGGCGTGCACTCGATAAAAAAACTAACCATAAAAATAAGTTAAAAGGTACTAGAAAAATTCAGAAAATTTCAAATGAATTTTTATTATCCATGAATTTGATAAGAAGTTTTGTAAGTTCATTTGTACAGTGGGTGACAATAATCATCGCAAGGTGATAATAAAGTTTCCATTTTCAAATATTTGATATAAAATTCATACCAGACTCAAAAACTAATTACACAAAACACTCATTTTTTAGAAAAAACACCCACAAAATACAACATCTTTTCAGACGCTAATGTTTTTCATTTATCCCCTTGATAATTTAAGTAAATTCATATCAGAACAAATTAAATCGCAAGGTTAGTTAAAACACCCCACCCCTTTGTTATAGGTTTAAAAAAATAGATGTAAAATGCATTTTATGTTTTTTTTCAATTTCACTTTCAAAAACTTGTTTTTTTTCTCTTTTTGTTTTATCATTTAAAAATTTTCATTTCATTTTTATATAGCGGAAACCTCACTGGAAACACAACGAAGTAATAATTTAATCAGTCAAAATGTTAATTGTACAATATTATAACTAAATAATCAATCAAAAAATACAGAGAGCCTACCTTTGGTGAGAACACAATAAATGCGATGTGGGCGTGTTTCGTGATCCAAAAGTCTGTCCATTCGGACCTCAAACTTTAAATACAAAAACATATTTCATTGGAATCAAATGGACTGGCATTGTATAAATGCAGGCAGTGTAAGGGAGACAGACCGCTGTATTTTCATTGGCTCCCTCGGGGCTAGAACCAAATGGCATAAAGTCAAAGGCACACAGCCTTCCATTTAAATCTACGTGGAAAGCACTTCTAGTATGTATTCTTTATTCTACGAATGCACGTCACTGCTACCATCGGTTTTTTTATGCGTATGTTATTTCAAGTTGCGAGATGTACAAGTATTACTTATAAAAACTGTAAATTGAATAAGTAGATACTGAACTAACGATTATACTCTTTCATTGCCAATGTCAATCTTATGATACTTGCATGATTTGTTTACCTAATGTATAACAATAAATTTATAATATTTATATTTTTGAAACTGTTAATACATGGTGGTATTCCACTATAATCGATAAATTTATTTTATGAAATAAATAGCCACACATTTTGCACATCGTAATGAAAACATATTACGTGTACTAAGCATATGTTCACAAAGAAGCTTATTTTATTTCACCATCAAATGAAATGGACTACTTGTTTTAACACGGCCCAAGCGTAGCAAGTGGGGAACATTTTTTTATCTATTAATTCCCTAAAAAATACTTACACATACATAAATATTAAAAAAAAAAAATTCGCTTCCGAAACATGTTGATATTTATATTGAAATACTGGTTTACACAAAGCATTTCTTTTAATTTTATGTATAATATCAGTTATTATTAAATAAAAAACAAAAAATATTGCAAATTTATTCAAAGTGTATTTTTGATAATTGAGTCTTGTTTGGTGACGATTGGCACAATTTTAATGCACCGTTTATTTTTATTTAATACAATATCTCAAAAAACTGTTGCTTTTTTTAATTAATTTTCGATAACAAAAATAATACATTGATGTACATGTGAGAGTATAATTACCTCTGGCGGTTATTTCTTTGTACAGACATTTGAAAACTGTTTCCAAATAAAATTTATTTTTTTCGGGAATAATTCAGGTGGTCTAAGGGTTAATGGTTTTTTGTGTGCAATATAAGAACGAACTAACATTACATTATTTAATGGTTCGTACAAAGTAGTGGCGTGCATTGCTCTATGACCAAATGTAGGTTGCGTGTAGTTTTGCAAGTTCGGGTATGGAAAAATTGTGCATTGAATATTTGAAAACGACTTTTTTTTATCATCATCCACCGATTGTTATGGCCAACTGAATAAATAAACGTACAAGTTCTTTACTTAATTCATGCAAAAATGCGTTACGATTAGAAATTTGACGCCATTTAAAAAAAAAACTTTTTTTTCTGCTTTGTTTCTTAGGGTAGGCATAACTTTTCAGCCTTTATGGACTGCACGTCACTGGTGTAAAGATTCGTGTACGTAATCAGAACGAAACTATTAATGCACAGAATATAAAATTGGTAGGTACAGTTTAATTTGTATTAATGTAGGGTTCCTAATCAATGGGTTGTCATTTTGTTGTAGTGTATAAATAAAACATTTTAATGGCCGTACTTCCCAACTTTTTGAATGAGCAATCCGATTTTCAGCCAAGTGCTTTGTTAAGTATTCGCTCTGTTTACCTGTTTCCAAGTATTTTTCATCTTAAATTGTCTATAGAGGTGCCCGCCCACTATAAAATAGTAGCCGCCCACTTTTACAACAATAGAGTGACATCAAAGTAAAAACTTTCAACGTAAAATTAACATAGATGAGTTAATATTCTATTTATTATGAATACATATGATTTGTTTTATAAAATAATACATAAAATGATATTTTATACTTCACAAACGTGTGTTAAAAATAAGTTGAAAATAAAGTGTTAGCTTGACTTTTGATAATGCCGCAAAGCACATTGTTCGTTTCGTACATTCGAAATTTGATGTTTCTCGGTGAGTGGAAAAACAAGACAAAACATTGCTTATAATTACTAAAATAAGTTGGGTTCTCTTCATCTCAATTTAAAACTTATAATAAATATGTTTTGACAATCGAAAACGGAACTAAATTTTTGTCATTCAATATTTGAATCGCGTAAAAAAGTTCGTAAAATAATAATTACATTTGACATTTCGGAGACGTTTGTTCACCCAGTTGACACTTTTTATGACTAGTTTTCTGCTGAGGGGAACTTAATCTACAAAATTCGGTGTCATAAATTGTTCGTAAAATTGATCGAGAATTTCGTTGGGAAGACCGAATTTGTTGTGCATTTGAACAGTGTTGAGGCAAAATTTCAGCTCAACAGTTGCTGAGTTGGATTGGAAAGAACGGCCGTAAATATAGCTATTCAGTTATCAAAACTGAAGTTTATAAAATGTGAACAAAAAAATGCTTATGTATTATTGGGGGTAGTATCCGAATTAAATTTTAATTTGTCGGTAGGTATTTACTATTCAAATTATTGCAATTTTGGCCTTGACTCTGTGGTAGATGGCAAAACATTATTGATTCCTGAAGGTTGCTGTTCAATACTTAGGTACAATTAATATCTTGTATATAAATTTGGATGTATGTATATATGTTTCTTTGTTACGAAATATCTCACAACAGTAATGAGGCACGGGGTTGAATTAAAGTCAGTTTTTAAATAGAAACATTCAAGGTATATGTAAATATAAACACCGAGGTTACCGGAGGCCGCAAAACGAAAAAAAAATTGCATAAAAATGAAACAAAACGTACTGAGAACAAAAAGATCACCATCCTCGTTTGGCTATGGCTACAGTTAATTGAGGAAGTAAAACGTTCTTGCTGTGTGCGTCGCGACCAGTCGCAAGTTCGGGGATTGTTCTGGATAATCTTTTGTTTCGTTCCATTTACTTCTATTCACATACGAAAATGTTCTACGACGTTCCAAACAATCGTATAATTTTCTTTGAACAATTAGATTTTTTATGTATAAATTTGTATGTATGTATGTATGTATGTATGTATGTATGTATGTTTCACCAAAATATTGATAAAAAGGAGAACATGCGTAATTTGAGAGTCCATCTTAAATTATTATTATTATTTTTAATTTTTTTTCATAGTCTCTATTAAATAGTTGTACACTAATATATTACAGAGATTAAGATACATCACAATAAATGAGCAAAAAATATACACAGAGAAGTATTGAAAATGACAAATAGTACAAGTAATTACACATTTGTATATTAATGAGGTTAAAAAATGCTGAAGATGATATTTGTATCAAACATGCAAGAACTTTCACAGGTATGCTTCTTTGACAGGTAAAGTATAAAAAGTAATGGGAGCAGATTTTATAACTATTTGGTGAAAATAAAACTTTACTCTACACCACCCATAACCCAGAGCAATGCCACACCGGGCACATGAGGGCTAGTTTTTAATACAACAGTTGCAGTCGGCGAGTTTTAGGTCACCCTTCACTTTTAATAAGATAGGTAGTTTGTGAATCTATCATCTTTAATTTCTATTGACAAAATGTTGAGATGCTCAGTGAAACGGTTCAGGCAAAGGTCGTCGGCATGTTGTTTTTTACCAGACCGAATAACTACTCAATTATTGATTGAATTTAAATAAGGAATGGGAAACTACAGTCGATTTTTTTATATGTATTTTTTTAATAAATATTCAATTTATAACAAATGTCGTTTTTATCGTTAAAATTATTATCAATGTCTGCATTTTACATAGCCCGCCAAAACGCACAAAATGCAAAAATGACAGGGTATGTGTGACGTCATACGTATGTAGTTTTGTCGCAAATAGTTTTAGTTCGAATTTTGCAGCATACGATCGTGAACAAGAATTGAATCACTATACTCGAATCATCTGAATAGTTTCCTTCAAATTGCGCTAGCAGATGTGTCCGCAATATGAAATTTACAAACAATCGGAACACAAGACTGGTTTTAATTTAATCCATTTTAGTCCACAAGCTGATTTTACTTCGAACAATCAATTGGTTTTCCTCCTAATTTTGCAGCATATGATCGTGAACAAGAATTGTATTACTATACTTGAAACATCTGAATAATTTCCTTAAAATTGCGCTAGCAGACGAGTTCGCTACTTGCCAGCTATGGGTGGAAACCATGTTCTGACTGAAGTTTTTATCGTCTTAAAAACCAAAATTTAATTATAAAAATGCACAAGGGAGGGAAACAATTTCAGTGTTATGAATGGAAATATTAATGTTATTATAAAATGTATTTTAGATTCACGTTATTGCGAGGACGGGAAAGAAACATTTCCCATGTTCTGAATATATTCATTTAAGATTTATTATTATTGTTTTTGAGATGATACTATCACCTTAAAAATCAATTTTAAAGAATGACATAACTTACGCACTTTTTAATATTTTAAATGCATTTATTATTTCTAAAAAATGACCTATTCGGAATCACATTATCCGCTCTCCAGAAAGAAACCATTCCAATGCTCGGAATGTATTTCACATGAGGAGAGAAACAATCATCGTAATTCCGTTTGCAATTTTCACGTTTTGACAAATTGTTATTTTGTCCCTTGCTCACATTTTCCACTGCCATTTTTTTTAACTTTATTAATTAGGTTAATTCGAATAATTAATAACGGAAAATACAAACACAGCTACCCCAATCCGTTTCGTCATTTTTATCGATATCATACTTGAATATCTAAGAACCGTCAATATCATTTTAATTAATTCTCACATTTTTTTGGCTACTACTTTTTCATCATGACTATAAGATTCTACTCAAAATTATTTGTAGTCTTTATATATTGTCTATTATTATTGTTTTTTAATTTAATATAAATTGAATTTATTAATGTTATTGTTAAGTTCAGCAAGTATTTTTATTATTGTGACAGCTGTATCGGCGTTCAGGGCAATTGTCAAACTGCGGTTAAAGTCGTCAAATTGTGGATTAACCGCAGTTTGAAAATGGCTTTGAATGCTGAAACAACTGTCACAATAATGAAAACTGAAAATACTTGCAGAACTTAATAATAATATTATTAAATTTGAATTACATTAAATTAAAAAAAAAAATGGAGTTCTACGAATTAAAGAGAAATATTAATAGTGTCTATTATCTCCAAGGATTAAAAAATATTACTAAGAGGATTATAAGCTTCAATAAAGTTATTTCAAAATTGAATCTTCACAAGACACATTACAGGCGGGCTTATTGCTTGGCGGCAATTTCGACCAGCCTGCCGACATTTAGTCTTCAAGATATTTCTTTGGAAAACTGACTGGTTACACTAGACTCACACAAACCGTAGTAAAATATTCGCAGCGACAGCTAATTATTCCTAAGCGAACAAAAAATCGCAGCTGCTTCAGTCCGTGGCGATTTATGTGTATACTGAAACCTACGCAGAAATTCGCTGGATTTTGCAACGTTTTTTTCGCAGTGGATTTCAGTTCGCTGTCACCCGCGTTTTCCTCGCTACCGCTATAATTTCGCGTCCAACTCAATCAATGAAAAATGATTGAGTTGGTTCGAAATTTATGACTTTAAAACAGGAAGGTACCGAATGAAACAATACCTAAAAATAATAAATAAATAAAAATATTATAATATTATTACTGTGTACCAAATATGTATGAACACATTGTAAAACTGTGAAAGATTCGTATTGAGTTTAGATCCAATAGGCTTGTATTCGGAGAAAATGCAAAATTCACGACGCCCCTACTTTTCCGAATGTTTCGCCACGGTCAGTGGAAGCAAGCGAATTTCGTTGCCGCCGCAGATGCGAAATTTCGTGGCCGCTGCAGCTGCGGCTGCGTATATTTCTCGCCGGTTTGTGCTGGTCTGAGGTTTAATGGTGCTACGAAAAACTAGCGTCATTTATCCTTTAAGCCAAGATATACAGTCGTAAGACACGCCAAACACTTCCCCCTTTAAAAATACGCTTCATTAGCAACTTTAATATGACAAACGCGGAATAAGAATTAAGTAAATGCTGTTTACATATTAACTAGTAGTTTATCTGAAATAGCTCGTAATTATCTAATTATTATATTTATCTAATGATAGCGATAACTCGGAATTTAGCAAGTTTTCCTATTATAATATTGTGATTTTCCAAGATAAGTATTTACGTCATCACTAAGAGTTTGCAGTCAAGTCAGCATGAACACGTCCATATTTTTCGATAAGTACTTTCGAAACATTGTGTTTTAATATTATTAAATAAGTATATAAGAGGAACTGTCAATATTTTTATAAAATTCAGATATTAACTAAAATACCAGTTTTTTTTAATGAATGTCGATTACATTGTAAAAATAATTTTTAATGTTTGATTTATTCAAAGTCCGCCAAAACACTCGAAATCTGGCAGGTTACGCGTGACGTCACACGTACGTAATTTGGTCGGTTAACAGTAAGGACACTCCCACATGGGTTGGTACGAAATCACCAAGAATCCAAAAAAAAAAGAATACTTTTGAAATAATTTGTATTCCGCATTGATGATCCGTAAACGCAGCGCGACATCGCATAAAATTACCTGCGTTCTTAATGTACGCAGTCGCCCGACTCGTGAGAGAGCGGTCTAAGTTCGCCGACCAATCACAGGGCGTTTAAGTCTCATAGTTTCAATCGTTTTAAAATAACAATTTATTAATCCTACGTATCAGCTTTCGTTGATATATGTATGTGAATATATTTTTTTAAAGGCATTATATTTTCTATTCGAGTTTCTTATTATGTAACATTTTTTATTAAAAAAACAAAAGGAAATGTGATTATAATATCATTAATATAAAATCAAATAGGTCCTTTGATACGATACCAGCACATGGAAATTCAAATTTAATCTACTTACTTGCTAAACTAAGTAACTAAACTACTTGCAGAACTTAATAATAACATAAAATTTGATTTACAATAAATAGAAAAAAAAACTAATCACTACAAAATACAACGAGTACGTTTGCATATGTTGAACAGTGTGCATCCTTTAATTACCATATATAAAAGAAAGAATTGGTGCAAGTTCGGCGCGGCCGAACATTGTGTAAACATAGTACATTATTAAACCCTAGTAACCAGGAACTGAAATAACGAATACACCCTTTCATTACCAATGTCATACTTATAGTAGGTATGTGAACTAATATATTATATTGATACATACAAAGTCGTTGAACGAATAGTTTCATATTTGGAATATTGTGCGAAAAACAAAATATCTTTGAAGAACGTATTTCTCACCATGGTAAAACATAAATAATATGACCTACAAATTGAATTGAGTAGACTTTTATTTGTCGCCAAATTGTACAGTATTTTTCATTGCTTGCCACCTACTAAATAATTTTTATTGTAATCTTATCTATTAGCAACAATGATACCCATGGCTAATGGTTACCTTGGAAAAACAAGTATCTATTTTTAAGGTTTTACGATTCGACATTGTTGCGTATTTTTGATGAACTGGAACCAGGAAAAACCGAAACAAATTTCTGTATACTATCTACCTCTAGGATCGTATACCTCTGAGTAAGATGGTTAATAGCAGCGGTCGTTGAACTTTAAGATATCACGGATCACTAAATTCATAATTCTAAATCCCGCAGACCACTAATGGGATTTTTAAGTGTTAAATATATTTACAAAAAAATGATCAAAGAACACATAAAATGCACATAGTTATTAAAAGAAAAAAAAATATTGTAACCAAGTCAGTCAGACATAAACATTCTGATGTATCCCCCTTGTACAAAATTATGCAAGTATCAATTGATACACCAAACATTTTATCACAAATCAACATTAATACACCAACAAGAAAATCAACAAGGAGGGTAAAATACACTTTTAATATTAAAACCTATCATACAAATACGGTATATTTTTCTCCTTTACCGCGGATATTAAGATATTACAATACTATACACTGCTCTAATAAGGGAATAGACATTTTTAATGACACAATTAATCAATTTCAAAATAAAGTTTTACCATTAATATCAAACTGGTAATGTAATTATCCCCTTTATTAAGTATCAAAACCGTGTACCATCAGCACAGGTGACAATAAGGAGTTAGTTTATACACCTACTTTATAATATGTTTTCGACCTTTCACTTCTTTTTCATTCTTATTATCATTTTTGCGAGATAATGTTTGCTGTTGTTTATTTTACTTACTAATTGTTATTACTATATAAACATAAGTTTTGGTATATCGCATGTTTTATGTACTAAAATAAAATAAAATAAAAATATAGGAACAAAATTATAAAAGCATAATAAAGAAAAAAAGTAAAAACAAAACAATTAAAATATGTATAATTATTTTGTGGTGTCATTATTAATAAAATTAGAGAAAGGTTTAATTACATTAAACTTTCAGGATTATAATACATTTCTAGTGTGATGCATGTTCCTTCTTGCTTGAAATAAGATTATGGATGTTTGACTCCAATGATGTTAACGACTGTAAGGTGTTTTGATTGCTGTGGCAGATGAAAAGGCCTTATAGCAAATAACTTGTGAAAAATTGAATCAGAATTTTCACCGCCTATTCACTAAGAAAGGGGTATTCACATTTTATGGAAATCCAAATCCGAGGTCTTAATAAGGACGAATAAAATCTAGCTTTGGGAATGTCGTCGGACGAAAGATCGATGATGCTTTTTTTAGATTCACGCTTAAATTACTGTTTCGAATGTGCGCCGCAAATGGATCTATTATTCACAAATTACCGTGTCTGGGTTTTTCATTCTTTGGGTAATAAAAATATTCTGTGAGTGCTTCTAAGTGCCTTTGAACTAGGGTTACCGATTGCTGGTTAAAATTACTCTCCCTCATATATTCATCAAAAATGGAAAACAATTGCAGATCGTCTTCAACCAACTACGTTCACCACAGTAATATTTTCTTTTAAAACGCACCCACTTTATTCGTAGCGTGAACACGTCTTTAAATTGTCTTCCCTTCGCATTAAATCTTCTGAATGCTGGTATCTGTACCAGTAGCCTCAATTGCCGAATAAAGACCGCTGTAGTCCAAATAATTTTTGTTTTACGTGACTTTTTGAAAATTAAAATCCAGCAAATGGTCATTTTGTCAAAATTGGCGCTTAGGAGTCTATATCTCTGGGTTACATATTTTATATAATTTGTGTCTCTCATGTCTCTTGCTTCTGTTTGTATTATGTATGTATGATATCATTTGAGTGAGTTTTTGTATTTTTATGTACATATTAAGTATCCTTTTTTAATTGTATGCATTATGTATCCAAACTGAGTTTTTGTAACGGGATTGCTCACACGTAAGTAAGAACACCCGTAAAAACTTAGTATAAATAAACAGATGAATAAATTTGAAATAATTGAATAGTAATTTACAGTTCTCAGTATTATGTTCACTGACTTTTGTGGTGTTGATTTGTATTTACCTTCCTACTCATACATGAACCGATATTTCGCACTACATGGTATAATCTAAAATTTCCGATTAGATGCGATTCTGAGAAAATGGCATTTTGTCCGCAAACTTACACGGTAAAACTGACTATATTTTCTTCACGGCGATGGATATTATTTTTCCTAGTTACAGAACCCGTTTCAGATGAATCGTATTATTACCCACGTAATTCCGTTAAAAATAAAACATAATCATTTATGTGAATGCGATGTTTTTTCCGGGCATGGTAGGAAGGAATGGCTTTTTAGAAAATCCAGAGACAAAACTCTATAAAGGTACACAGCTTTGATGGTTATCAAATATGTAGTATTACTAGAAGAAAATATTTAAAGGAGGACGAAAGTTAAAAAAAATAAAATTATTTGCTCAATTAAGGTGTTTTTTAAGCTTTCTTGGTCCACCGAGCATTTATTAGTAAGAAATATACATTTATTAATTAAAGTGATTAAAAATAAATTATTTTAAATTTTTCTGAATATATTATACATTTTGGGAAAGATTTTAAGATCCCGCAGCCAATACTGTCCAAGAATTTATGATTTTGTGGAAGTAAATCAGATATATAAAGCAGTTTACCAATTTATACAAATATGGTTTAATCACACCACAAAAAAAAATTAAATTTAACAAGCGAAATTTTTATATTTCATTTTATCTGATTTCCTATTACAATCTTATTAGTATTATGCAGTTATTATTTTGCAAAAACTCGCTTAATTTGAAAACTTGTAAAGATATAGATATAAGGAGTATAGATATATTACTCGTATATGTATGTATATGAGTAAATACATATAAACACATACAAAAATTACTTCCATGATAAAAGTTTCCCTCATTTTTTACTGCCACTAACTATTACACAAGTATACCCACGCACTGTTCTGAGATTTTTTGCTATATGTAAAATACAAGTAAATTTTATTTGCAAATATTCAAATATGTATTAAATTGAATATAAAAAATAATAAATATTTATAACCTTTGTATCAAAAAATTTACGAATAAATAAAAAAAAGTTGTCGTAATTAATAGACTTACTCTAAGTACGACTTTAACGGCTGGAAGCAAAGGTCACGTGACACTCGTTTTGGCACCAGCTTTGACTCACGCCGCCCACGTTCGTTTCGTGTGATTTTGAATGCGGTAAGCAAATTACAAAACAATTATTTTTATAATTAATTTCATTCAATAATTACTGTTTTTATTATATTTTCACCTGTAAACAACCAACTTTATTAGTATGAGAAAGGCTTGTAACGGCTAAATCCCTCAAATAGATGGCGTCGAGACAAATTATTTCTACATTTTATTGGTGAAAATTGCTTTGACTTGTCAAATATCAAACATCAGAAGGGTGCAGGTTCGAGTCCTGTCGGCGACATTTATCTTTGCTCGGAAAGGTTTTTTTTTCAATTTGGATGAGTGTTTCAGGCTAATAATTATTGTTTATAAAAATAATTGTTACCCTTTGCCCTATGCACAAAAATCTTGTCTTAAGTTTTTAAGAACTTTAGTTTATCAATTAATAAATTACAAAACATTTATAAAAACAGTCAAATTAAATACTCTAACAAAATATTCGGTTTTTGTACACAAGTCGAACCATTTTACTAAGTTGGTGTTTTACTTAAATTGGCTGTACGCCTTTCTTATTTTGGTTTCTTCCTCTTGCTTGCTAGGGGATCTCTATGTATTATTTACTCTGACAGTTTACAGAAAATGAACTATAAATTTCATTTGAAAAAAGAGGACATAACAGTTTTGCATATCATTTGGCAAACTTTCCAACATTTTTCTTTCACACAAAAATATGTGTGACTTCTATCACACGTAGCGCTCTTTAAAGTATAGAAAATTTTGCGGCGCACGGGTGAACCGCCCGCGTACAGGGCATGTACTCGTATGGTGCGGCGCAGGGGTGCCCTTACCACGTCTAAAAGGTTAACACTACAATATGAAACACTCTATTTTTAGTAATTGTTTAAGTCAGTTACTATACGAATTTCACCTAAATAATTCTTGCCGTACGCTGTGTGTAGTTTTATTTGGAAACCCTTGATACTTTTTATTTATGAATTTAACCATGGATACCAAACTAGCTATATATACATATATATATATATATATATATATGGTATATCTAACATAATAATTGTTATTATTACTGCTACATAGTCGGGCAATCGGGTATTCAACACTTATCTGAGATTAGAAGAGAGTACCTACCATTTTATTGTGACAATTTAATTTCAGCGTCGCAATATTATTCCCCTATGCGACGGATTCAACATCTGAAGAACAAATACTTCGATGTTGTTAATATATTTGGCACATCAATGTTACAGTATAAGCATGCATTATTACGATACTTTTCATGGAACAGAGCTAGGTTATTTGATACTATTTAACTCTGGATAAAAGCGTCAAGTTATGTTGTTTCTTTTTATGTTATCTATCGTAATACATACACACCTTTTCAATATTATTTGTAAATGTTAATTTAAAAGCTTGTAATGAGTGTAATTAAATAAATAAATTCGTTCTTACTTTTACAATGTAATTGAAACAGTTCTTTAATATAGCTATTATTCGATATCATCAGTGACGACCGAGGAGCGGCAATCATGTGAAAAAAAATACAATAATAAATCACTTCATACTGCACTTCACTGCAAAATTCTTGCTTTCTTTTTCTTCAGTAATTTCATGTTTCATGTTTCATTTCCATGCATAATTAATAGTTTATGCATGCTGCCCATCGCTTAGCTTCTGATAATTTCATATTACCGGTGGAAAACCAGTCAACAATGACGGAAAATGTAAGTATGTTATTATCAGAATTGTCCATATCATTTAATATCTTCTAACCTTCGCAAAATCTACCTACAAAATTCAAGATGTGTATTTCATATGTAGATAGGTAGGTAGATATATACATATATAGTTTATTTACATTAAAATTCTACAACATTTTATGATATGATATTATATTTATGACAGTATATATGTTTTGCATTTAATTTAAATTTCACATATTTTTGGTAAAGGCGTAATTATTTATGCTTGCGTCATCCCATAGCTATTAGTAAATAAATGAAATTGCTGCAATTTTTTCACCTTTGGAAAACACCGATGGAAATTTCACATAAAAAAAGGTGTTAAAAATATTGTTACCAGATCCAAGGGTGCCAAAGTACGTCGAACGTGCATCCCTCCGGCCTGCACGATCCCCGGCAACAGCGGCTTGGCCCCGTGCAGCGTGAAGTGGGTGTTCGACAACAGGGCGCTGGTTCGTTGAGCGATTTCATTCAGCGGCGGAACGGTTCGGTTCAAGTTTCTCTGGACTATTTCCCTCTCCGGAATAAATGCATCGTATTTGAACATAGCTCGGTACAAGTGTAAGAAGAATGCATTCTCCACTCGCTCTCTGAAACTCATGTGAGGTCCAAACGATACAAATATGCACGGCATGTAGGCTGAGAATTCTGGCTGCCCATAGTACTCCAGGGTCCAGGGCATCGGGACATGAGACTGCATCCCGATCACCGGTGCATCTATAAAATGTGTTATGCCGTAGCCGCACTCACTATTGAACAGTTCCATCAAAATAACATCAAACTTCTCCCCCTTATTGATAATGTCATGCACTTGTGGCAGGTTGGTTAACACCTCACACATCTTCTTTGCCAAATCAGTAAGTATGAAGGCCTCCGAAAAGTGTCTGTATCTGTCTAATCCAGGAAACGTAACTTCAAAAGCGTTTAAATCGTAAGCTTCTCGATGTAAGTCGGTGAAAACACCCATGCTAATCTGTTTCCAATTGGTCAGTTGCTTCGGAGGGTCGAAATGGGAAATTATTGTCAGGTGGTGACCCCTTTCGGCGAGTTCCACGAGTAAAGGATTAAATACATCTTGGTGGCTCCTGCCGGGATGCGGGAACAGGCCTAAAATCTTCAAGCAATCAGCGCCCAACAAAACACTCCCGAGAAACAATAATACTTTGATCATTTTCGACACTGATTAGAAAAGAAAAATGTTTAATCAGTATTGAAAATTGAAATTTTTTTAGATTGCAAACCCGGCAAAGCAGTCTCGACACAACCTATCGGATTGCCGCCGGCGCGCTATAAGACCGTGTCTCAGGTCGACTGATGTCTCTGCACCGCTGGCGCTGGATCTCGGTTCCAAGGAGGTAGGTAAATCATACGAGTACAATCGCTTTATTCGCTAACGGTGTTTTTTCGCGATGCTTGCAGCGAGTACAGAACAAGTAGCGAATTGTTCTGCTTTGGCGGACTTTGCCAGACTCATGGTCTACTTTAGCGGGATGATGAGTCTCGCGATCGGGATGTGGCTCACGACGTTACGTAAAAACTGCGAGGAAAATATATTTGGCAGCGCTCATTAAGATGATAAAATTATTTTTATTGGTTTATGTACTTTCACAGTAATTTAGATCATATAATTAACTCTTAGAAATGCTCATTAAATAATAACCGCAAAATAATACGTTTTAATCATGGAATCCGTCATAGAAATATCATAAATACTGATGGATATTATGGTAAAAAATATGTACCATTATACGACCTTATTCAGATCTATATATATAAATCAATGTATGTTTGTAAGTTTGTTTGTCCTCGATGTTCTCGAAAATCACTGGACCGGTTTCGCTGAAAATAGCAAAGTTTACTTTTATTAGTGCCATAATGGTTTAAAAAGTAGTTTGAATGAAATCGAATATGTAAAACTATTGCTATCACGTTTAAAAATTAGTATGAAAAACATTGAACCGGCCATGTTTTATTTAGGTTAGCCCATAGATATAATACTCTGGTTAGCCACCGATTGCATATTCAAAAGAGGAAGGTTTTTTTGGATACAATATTTTCAAAATGGAAAACACGAGTAGGTACCTACTTAAGAACTTTATGATTTAGATATGTTTTGAAAAAATAAACGTTTGGAATGAAATAAAATAATCAAATCTAAATAATAATTAATTAATACCTTAATACCTATGTACAATGTACACTCCCATTCTTTTTTTTATAATATAATAATAAACCGTTAAAACTCTGTAAATGTTTTCAACAATAAATAAATACTATGTCAACGATATTATTATGATTATATGAGTCGACAGCGATTTATGGAATAAATGTATCATCATCGTCATGAAGTTATATGGTGGAACCTCACTGTGTTGGGAAATGAAAACTAAAACCTTCAAGGACCGGGTATTTCAGTTGCTTTTTAAGCGCGGCTGAAAAGTATTTTTTTTCGTTGGTAACGTTGCTATCGTGTAGAAATCCCGACAATCCAATTCGACTCATAATATTTCCGAGCACCTCTACTGAAAAACTGCCCTTTAAAAATATCATAACACTTAGACAGCTGTTTTATATTATGACGCGAGGATGCTATACCCACGCGATCCTATTTTTACGGCTTTGATTGAATGCCAAAGAGATTGCATTTGTACTTAGAAAATACAAGCAGAGTTGTTTAATTTTTTATTTTTTTATTTATTTCGAAGACTCGTTCAACTAGATAACCATAAGTTGGTTAAACTCGTTCAACTAGATAACCATAAGTTGGTTAAATAATTTGATCACGTTTAAAATTGAATTAGCACGTCGATTTATTATGATTAACCTTTATTTTTTCATAAAGATTACGTACCTTCCTTTCAACACACAGGCATATCTTACATTGAAAAGAGAATGAAAATATGTGTTAGTCAGAACCGCGTCGTTAATATCGCGGGGTGTTTACTATAACTAGGCGACTCTGAGTCAAGGTTTTCGAGTTACTCATAAAAACATACTTTTAGGTGTTGTGAAATAAAGTTGATTTACAATGATGTTGACGTTGATTTTGGAGTTAACTCGTGTAGTAATTATTCCTCGATATAATTGTACAAAAAAAAGCTTGATAAGATCTACCGACGTTTCTGAGATGATTGTAAATAAATTAATAAATTTCTCCATCCATCATATCTTGCTATTAATAACCGATTGTTTTTTTTCATAAAATTAACCTTATTCGTCAACACTACCTAAAAACCTGGATTATTAAAAAAGTTTCCTCGTTTAAGTTTTGATTGCGGAAATAGAATTATGGATTAGGCGGTACTAAGGCGAGTAATTGAACAGCAATCAACTTAAAAAAATATTAGCAAAAAAATGTGGTGCAGTTATGCAAAAACAAATATTTGTTGAGATGAAAATGTCAAACGAGGAGAGAAAGGCACGTAATTTACCAGACAGGTATATAGACTATATAGAAAAAATGATTTACATCAACATTCACTACCAATATTCGTAATTTGAATATTTTGCAAATAAATTTAAGCAACTTAACGTAAATTATAATATTGATGGCATAATAAACATATCTATTTTGTGACCTCTAAAATGAAACCCCATTCACAGTATTTTTTGCGAGGCATGTGATAGATAAGAAAGCTTGAGAAATGCAAATAGTATAAGCCCACCCCTATTATTTATTTACTTATTAGTTACCGAAAAATACTTTACAGAAAAAACATTTTGACTGTCCACTGGGAAGTTCCGGTTTTCAGATTTATATCAGAGATAGGTTTTTTGGAGTGCTGATACCAACCCTGATGTATGGCAGTGAGGCATGGAACTGGCAGAGGAAGGATGAAAGTAGACTGAATGCTGTAGAAATGAGATCTCTGAGACGAATGTGTGGTAAAACCATGCATGATCGTGTGAAAAATGTTGAGATTCGTAAAGAATGCAAGGCTGATGTAAGCGTATTGAGCAAGATTAAGAAAGGGACGCTTAGATGGTTTGGGCATGTAGAGCAAATGAATGAAGAAAGCAGTGTAAGGAGAGTATATGACGCGAATGTGAATGGAAGAAGAAGCCGGAGACGTCCAAGGAAGACGTGGCACGTGAATCAAATACTTGAGTCGGGCCATGTCAGAAGTCGGAATAACAGAAGAGAATGTATGAGACGTTGTATGAAAGTGAATGAAGCAAGAAGTGTATGCCAAGATCGAGTTGTCTGGCGGTCCGTCCTCTCTGCCTACCCCTGCGGGGAAACGGCATGATGGTTAGTTAGTTAGTTAGTTATAGGTTTTTTTTTAATTAATTTAAGAATTACATATATAACATTTAATAGTACAGATATAATAGCTAATTACAAAAAAGTATAAATTTATTTTACAAAAAATGCCCAACTCAATAGAGAAAGATTTCTCGTATTTGAGTTGCGGAGCACTGCCATCTAGCGACAGTAGTGAATAAATAAAGTACATGAAGAATATGTTAGTGAAAGACTAAATGTACGTGATACTAGAAATACAACAATAAGGCGCATACAAGATATTAAGATAGTACATTCATATTTATCATACATAAGACCTGATCGAATATTTATAGAGGATATGTTGCCTTTTTTTAAAAATTTACATACATTATTTACAATTAAGAGTTTTAAAAAATTAAGAAAAAATTAAAACATGTAATTACAGTTGGACTTATCTAATACTTTTTTGATTTGTGATTTGAAAGAATTATAGTTTTTTCTGTTTTGATTTTATACGGGAGGGCATTAAAAAATTTTATCCCTTGATAGGCGTAATGGAGTTGAAAAGCACTAGTTTTAAATTTAGGGATTTCTAAGTTGCCACGTGATCTTGGTCGGTTACTTATTTTTGTAGAAGTTTTTGAATTGAAATGGTCTCTGTGAATTTGTAACAATGTGTATATTTAATTTAGGTTTAGCACATACAAGTATTTATACATATATAATATAGCGTATATATTTCAATGGGGTATCTCAGGAAGGTAACATTTTTTTTAAATATTTGGTAAAATATAGTATGAATAAATGAATAAACCAATAAATAGTGAAGCTTTATTTTTCACATATTCGTAAAAAGCATTTACTTTGTAGCTTGCCATAATTATAATTTAAACGTGTATAATTGTTTTGAAACATTTCACTTTAATATAATAATCTCGACCGGTTTCGGAAGTACATTTCCCTCGTCATTAATATATTAAAACTGAACTACGAAAATAAATAATGATAGACATATATGAATATTAGGTGTTGGAGTAGGAGCCGATCAAAGGGGAGAGGGTAAATTAGGTTTTTTTCGGAAGAACAAATTGATCCACCAGAAAATATTTGATTTAGATATAGATATGATTAATGACCTGTATTGGTTGTTCAGTATGTGCCTTAATCAAAACTATTTCCAATATAACAATTGTGTCTACCAACAAAATGATGTTTACCAATGGGGACTCCAAATAGCTCACTATTGGGAGATATCTTTGGGAGATAACAATAATTTTTTAATTGTAATTCATCATTGTTAAATGATGTTCTTATTTGGAAAAGGTATGTAGATAATGTTTTCTGTATTAGGACGAGAACAGAGCTTCAACCTAACAAATTCTTTCATAATATAAATTCTTTCCATAAAATCATTCAATTTACTTTAGAGATGGGCTTATCTATTAATGCGTCGATTAATTTTTTAGATTTAACACTAATTTCATTAAATAATAGAATTCAATTTAATATTTACCGTAAATCAACATTCACAGATCCATAACATTTCAAATCATCCGGTATCACGTAAACATTCAGCCTATCATTCAATGGCTCACCGGTTAGTTAAAATCCCGCTATCAACGGATAATTTCGAAATTGAATCAGTAAAAATCAAACAAATAGCTCTAAATAATGCTTACACCGCGCACTTAATTAACAGAATAAAAAAAAATAAACAACAACTTAAACTCATTTACTTTAATATATTTTTTTATTCGATACATCTACAAACAAAAAGAGAATTATAAACAATCCCTTCTAATGGTGTAAAATTTTGTATATGTCAAAATTTTCTGCACTTTACACAAAAAAACTTGCCTGTCTACATTAAACCCGCGTTCTACATAGACAACACCATAGGTAAATTTCTAAAAAATCGCTAAAAATAGGGATCATAAATTGAGCCACTTATTTACAAACTATGTTGCAATAACTGTCCTTAGTTCTATATAGGAAAGACATCCCGTAATGTAAATATCAGAATCATGGAACACTTAATATGTTTTATACATAACTTAATTTTGGATTTGAGGCCACAATACCCATCCAAACTGAATGATATATTTTTAAAATTAAAGGTTTAGTAAATATCTAGTACGAAGTATTTTATTTATTTTTGATTTAAATTATGAAGCATATGCCATGAAAAAATCAATTTTAATTTTTTATAGGCAACTTAGAAATTTTTTTCGGGTTTACTGTATTTAAAAAAAATATATTTGCTATGTAAATATGATTACGTAAATAAAAATATAAAAACAAAACATTTAAAAAAAAAAAATTTTAATATAAAATAAAATAATATTTAAAATTATTGGGAGTCATTAATAAACTATATTATGATATTTGTGGTTTCCTGAGACATTTGGAACGTTAAAATATTTGCAATTTCTCAAGGGGCGCCAATGTAGTTTAAAAATAAGATTCACGTTGTTTATTGCATTGTATTCCGCGTCCATTAAAAAAATGCATGTTAATGGATTATAAACTAAACGTTGCCTCGTACTTAGTTAGTCATGCATAGTTACAGTCTCTGAATAATGATTGGAATTAAATGTTTGAACGCTTGATACTATTTTGGATACTTATCTACTTTGCATTTGTTACTGCATTTGATTGCACAAAAAAGGACACTCGTGTAATAATTTAAGAAGGCGCTGTTATTATGTTATAAAAGAACTCATTGCTTTTTAGGTCTGCTTTATACTCGCTATTTTAAATTAAACTTTTTACAGTATCAACGTTCATGTAATTATTGCTTTGTTTTATTGTGTCATATTGCTTGCTGACAAATCGTTATAGTCCTTGATTTGTTGTGATTGTCAGAGAATGAGGTATCTACATAAGATATGGATAAAACGATTGTCGTTTATTGGAATGCCTCTATTTTCCGATACCTTTGATTGTCTGTATCTGAGAAAGTCCAGTTCACTGAAACAGTCGTGAATAGTAACACCCCCTTCAAGATAACCTTGTAAATCTCCCGGCCAGCTGCTTGACGTCAAGGAAACCTTTTTAGACTAAAGGCGAAAGACTGCTTCTATCACGATACTCCCCCGAACAGTCGTGGTGAACTTGGTGGCAGACATTGGACATAAATGGTAAACACCTTGTTGTAGACTCTACTATTAAATTGACAGGGTGCTCTCTCATTAGGAAGACGCGGAGCTCATCAAACCGCATCCGGTGCAGTCACAGCCGTTGTGCGTATATGATCCATACATGGGGTCTAAAGGATTCCTAACTTTGTGAATGTGGATATATTCAAACAACAGAACACATCAGAGAAGAATGTCTCTTTCATCAGTTTCCCTGTGGTGCACCTGTGCATAAACTAGTGACATCCGATGCCGTCGACTGGCTGAATAACCCCAGCATCCCACTATCACCTCCACCAACTCTCCTCCACTATACGAAGAAGAGGAAAAACTTAAACAGTACCCAATAGGGTATTTTCACAGTTTTTTTTTTATTTTAGAAAAAAAGGAAGATAAAAGTTACGATAACCATGACATTTTTATAAAACAAAATTGTTTCCTAGTAAATTTTCTATAACGATTTAAAATGTGCCATTTTTGATTTGCGGCCGAAAGGACGTTTTTTTCGTGAATATGGCGTTTTTGACGTCACGCCGACTAATGTCTCCGACGCGTTGGTGACTGACGTCTTACCAGCCAGTAGCGTTATCGACATCATAATGTCCTTCCAGCCAGTTTGAACCGTTTCGGAATGTACGGTTTTAGATCTTTTAAAATTAATTATAATTATGAATGAAAATATTAAAATTATACATTTTAGTATAATGATTAGAATCACAAATATAAACTACAAGTCTTCGGCAGATTTTTAGCGGTATCCATAGTGTGTGAAAATATCCTATTTGTGGACAGCGGTTTCCAACTGGTTTAGTACGAACATTATATTTCCGAGCAGTTCGTAAGTAGGCTTCGTGGGGCGATGCGTACATTACTGCACATTTACAGTGTTAGTATTTAAGTGTGTAATATGAGTTCCGATGAAAAAATCCACATCAACCATTCTCTGTTTAGCATTCATACTTATTTTAACATTAACCCCAGACAGGAGGCCCCGAGGCAAATAATCCGCCATAAGGCCTATGTTATATTTGGGGATTCTGCGTGGAGGGTTCTTCTTCTATCATTTGATGAGAGGATACACCTCCGCTAGCCCATCTCAAGTACTTCTATGTTAGCCTTTCCTTGGCTGGGAGGTCTTTCAATCTTTCGATGTGATGATTTTTCACCTGAAACTAGATCCTGAATCACCAGCCGCTACTAATGAAGATCTGGAAAAATATGTACTAACATTCCCTTTCTTATTTGTGTTTATCATCATGACTCATTACCAAGATTAAGGATCTGGAAAATCTTATTTTATTTCGGTTGCGAATCCAAACTAGACATGCTCTACTAACTGAATATTACTGAACACTATAATTATTTAGTTTATTGTATATAAATAGATTCAGTGGGCAATTTCTTGCATTCGAATGCAATACTCGAAGTGGAACAAGTTTCCAGTATCTGAGTACGAGTATTTGGTCGTTCCCTGGAGACACTTTGCTTTGGAGAACTAGCGACATATCAGTGACCTCAATGTCAATATTAACTGACGCTACAACGTAAAAGCCTATATATGGTTTCTAACTATATAGATGGATAGTACCTACAAAATATAATCATTTGAGTGTGCTAAAACGCACAAACTACACTTGCTATATTCAATACTATATAGGTTGATTTAAAAAAAAAAACTAATTTCATTCGCCACTTTATTTATTTATTTATTTATTTACTTATTTGATTATTAATTTAATTATTTATTTATTTGTTTATTTACTTATTTATTTATTTATTTAGTTTTTTATTTATTACTTATTACATCTCATGTAAATAGACTAATACGTACATGTTTACATTTCATTGTTTATGTAATTATAGTTTTACAGTAAGAATAACAGTTATAATCAAATACATTCAATCTTTTTTTATACTTTAGACTTTCAGGCATCTCATAAGCGGTAATCTAATACTATTAAAATTTCTGGTTTCATAATTATGTTTATTATTCCTGAAAACAATGTCATCCTTAAAATATTTGAGCATTTGGTTATTCAGAATTTTATGTGTAAAAATTAACACATTGGAAAGCAGTCTCCTTTTCATTGGAATCCAATCAGGCTCTGGCATATTTGCTTTTCCTAAGTATATATCTCATAGCTCTGTTTTGTAAAATTTCTGGATTGTTTAGATTTCTTTCATTGGCCAAATATATTATCGCAGAGCAATAGTCCAAATGTGAAGCAACCGTAGATTTATGAATTTATTTAATTTAATAATTTATGTGTTTCCATTTAGTTTATTTCTTAGTCTTCCAAGAAAAAATTCTCTATGTTGAATTCAATAAACTTGAGTAGATGCCTACAGATTTTAAAAAATCACCACTAAATCAGGAGGGTCTTGCTCTATAGTACAAAGTAAAAGTAAAATATAATATAACTGTTATATTAAACGATTTCAACTTATTTCTCAAGATTAATGAATTCACTAACACACGAAGAAGATATTATTCATTAGAATGATGATGTATAAAAGCAGTATGATTCAATTAGATTATTTCACAGATTTAAGAAAATATTCGTATATTAGGTACCTGTCTATTTAAACAAATATATCTATTGATAATATTTATCTGATTAACGACACCTTGAATGATTTGATAAGCACATTTTTGAACGTAAGTAATGATTATAATACTAATAAGTATAATAATAATAATAATATTATAATAATAATTTAATAATAATAATATAATAATAATAAAATAATAATAATATAATAATAATACAACAATTATAATATAATAATAATACAATAATAATAATAATACAAAAACAATAATATAATAATAATACAATAACAATATAATAATAATACAAAAATAATAATATAATAATAATACAATAATAATAGTATAATAATAATACAATAATAATATAATAATAATACAATAATAATAATATAATATTAATACAATAATAATAATAAAAAAATAATACAATAATAATAATATAATAATAATACAATAATGATAATAATAAGACAATATACAATAAAAAAATCGAAGAAATCTGAATAAATTTGTTTCAATTATAAAAGCGGTGATTAAGTTTTGGCATTTGAAACAGATAAAAACATTTGTAGGTTAATTAACAACCCAGTTATTAAATTATTCATCACAATTACTGCATCTTTTTTTTTCCTACTGTAAATCAGTAGCGGCTGATGACTTATTTTTGGCTACGGGGTTAATATTGAAATAAAATAATTATAATGAAAATAAAACGATAACGAATACAACCACGATATTTAATATAATTTTATAAGGACCGATCGGTTTCGCTTAACACAAGCATCATCAGGGTACAGAATTTAACTGATCAAAAATATAAAGGTTGTGTTTATATATACAAAATAAAATTAGGATTTTCGGAATTCGCCAATCACCTTATTCTTAAAGATCATACCTTTGTTCAAAGCACCGGTGCTAATATTCTTCATAAAAATGGCCATGGAAACTGATAAAATAATTTAGATTCACTCGAAATAAAGAAAGCAGTTAAAACAATTTTTTATTTTTTATTAATAATCAACTAAATGTGTCCAATAGCCCAATATTAGGTATATTTCCTATAATCTCGTAAAATTTCCCATTATCCCATAATAATCTGTTCAGGTATTCCTTGATATTCCATTATGTACAATTCTGTCTCTTTATCTCTGTTATTATGTCAGATTTATATTTAATGCTATCTCATTTTTTCTTTGTTCTATGTTATGTTCTGTCTTATTCTATTTTGTATATATAAACACACACTGTGCATTTTTGATCAGTTAAATTTTGTACCCTGATGATGCTTGTGTTAAGCGAAACCGGTCGGTTCTTATAAAATTGAATAAAATCTCGTGGTTATAAACAAACCCACCGTTTTATTTTCATCAAATATGTCTAACCACAAAGTGACTGCTTTCTATAAATAAAAAAAATAATTTATTTGTATTATAATTTTTGTGAATTAATATACAATTAATTAATGCATTAAAAAAAACTAAAAATAATCTTAAGAGTGCCTATAAGAACTCCGTCAAATGAAGTTTTTTTTAAGTTTAATTTTTCAGTAGTATAAAAAAATGTTAAAAAAATGCTGTGCTTAAAAATAAAACCAAACAATGAGTACCCTACTGACCAACACACTTACAAAAAAACCAAAAATATTATAATACCTTTCCAAATGATACTAAAAATACTACGTAGATACACAAATTCAAAAACAACATCAAAATAAGGCTAAGTAAACATGAAGATGAGGAAATCAAAAACTTATGAAAACATCATAAGTATTAGTAACACCAACACAACAACCCACAGTTCGCCTCGGAACAGGAATCCTTAATGAGGAGGACTATGAATATAAGAAACTAATGTACTTATTCCTAATAACATGATAAAAATTAATCTATCTTAAATAGTACTAAAAAGAAAACAAAAAAATAGCAGAAGAAATAAAAACCACATCTGAATGTGTATGCAGAATATATTTTTTTCATAGGATTGATATGTGAAAAATCTTTCAGCAATTTTTGTTTGGATAGGAACCACATTATTTGCAGTGTATGCTGTTGCATATTACATAACTGTTAAAACCATATAAATAGTGGATACTACAAATTTGAATCAATATGAGCAACAACTTAAATCAGTATTATGTTGTACACGAACAAGTCACCGTCATCAGCCGCCATTGATGTTGGCAAAAAAACTTTTTATGCATTTATGAGCTAAAATTATTTAGAGTGAAACAAGATCACAATCGTTTCGAACAGAAAAAACGTATCTAAGTCAATAAAGCAATTACGAAAAATAATTACAGTATCAAATTATGAGACTTACAAGCACACTATTTATGTCAAAAAGACAATGAGCGAACATGTTTTAATTTGTCGGTGTCCGAACAGCAAGTCTTAAAGCTGCTTTCAAAAGTTGATGAATAAAAACTTGGTAAATTGTAAATATTTTTCATATGAAAAGAAACTAAATTTAATTATTATTATTTTTTATATGAATACCGCACAAGAGTCCCAACTGCTCCCAACCGTCTGGAGCCAGTGAGACTATGGCATCCCCAATTGGGAAATGTTGTGAGGCTGAAGGTATTGGGGAGGAGAGGGAGAAGGGGAGGAGGAAGTTGGGGAATACCTGGCTATTCAGATCTGGTCACAAAACACGGCTAAAAGCCATTTCAAGCAACGTTTCAATTCTGAATGGTGGTCTTTCACCAGGGCGATACTGAGAGTATCTTCCACTCTGGAACGTGCGCAAACATAATATATATTATTTTTATATGAATTAATTGTGAAACAACACAAATTAATTAAATAAAATTTACTTGATTTGAACCCCCGACCTTCGGATTCGTAGTCGAGATCCTTACCCCTCGACCATGAAGGCCGTCAAAATAATATAATATGCCTACATATCAGTCACATATTTCCACTTTGCTGCAAAGTGTCAAAAACTACTCCCGGAAATACCCTGATTAGAGACGATAATACAATTTATCAGAATCGAAAAGTTACTTATTTTGCTTTATCTTGTTTAGTTAACTAGGTCTGAATAGTCAGCTTCTTCCCAACCTTCATTTTTTAATTTTTTCCTCCTTTTCACAATTTCCTTCCAACTGACAACATTCCTGCAATAGTGTGTCAGTCAACTAATGCCGGTGTTCACATAAAAAAGTATAGTTTAGAAAAGTTCCTCTTCTGTAAAAATGATCCATTTCAAAATACGTTGCTCAATAAAAATATTTACTTAACTTCATTGGAAGGTGTTCACTCAAATTAAGGAATCTAAAAATTGACACATTTTTTTTTTAATATTACTCACTGATTAGATTAACGATCATATTTCAGCTTGATTAAGTTTCCTTTGGTGACGATAATTAATCAACTAGTCAATCACTCATCAGCCAACTTTAATTTGATCGGTCTAACAGGTTGGTGATAACATTTTTCAACGTCACTACACAGACAAACACTTATTCGGTTAGTACCTTTTTTATTTTTATATTAGGTCCACAAAGGAGGTCCCGAGGAAAATAATTTACCTCAGGAGGGAAGAAAACCGGAGGCCGCAAATCGTTCCACAGCCGGGTAGTTGAAATCAAGAGAGAGTCGTAAAAACGACCTGTTCTCATGTTACAAATGTCAACGGCGCGCATTTGGCGTGTTTCCCGACTATGCACCGGTGCCGAAGAGGTCAATGATTCTGAAAGCATCTTCCATTGAAATACCCATAGAATAGGGACACCATTCCCACCTGTGCTCTAAAGATTACAAGTCGATTCTTAAGATAGGGAAATCTATCAAACAGACTGCCCGTTTCTGCACTGAATCAAGGGTTTTTCAGGCATTTTAGGGCACCAGACCAGACCAAACCAGACAGTGTGGCGCAGTTGTGTACTATTAAAGTATCTGCCGGCCTTTGCAGTATACCCAGCTTCTGAGAGGCTAATTTGACTCTGGCTTGAGTATATCAATGGAAGGCAAGGTGGGAAGATTGGTTTCGTTGGAATAGACTAGATTGTCATTTTCATCCTTTTTAGATGTATTTAGAAATGATTGGGTCTTTGAAACATTAAATTCGGTTATTCTTACCCCAAGAGGAAACCCTCAAGAAGTAACGGTTCATTCTCTGCTTCAAAGCCCTCTGAGCCGTTGGAGTTTGTGTGCCCTTTGGGGTTTGTCTAATGACAAGCCACCCATTTTTCATTGATTCAAGTATAATAAATCATTATTGACACTAACTTATTATTTTTAACCATTTTTTTTGGAATTTAATTATTTTTAAACAAAAGGTAGATCGTCTATCTACACTCGTGTGATGGAAAACCTTGTTACGGAATTGAAAAAAAAAATGCTAATACCCGTTTCTTAAGCTGCCAATTTTTTTGGGGAATTTGGCTATTCAAGTTATAATGACTACTTTGAGTAGGTACCTATTAGTGAAACCGTCTTTTAAGGCCCGGGAATCCAGAACGCGATCTGCGGCGGCGGGCAGCGATCGCGCGATCGACGTGGCGGTCAGCAAAATAAGAACGTCACACAGGCCGTGATACTTTTGTGAGTAATTTAGTCTCGTGATTGCTTCCTAGCGGGCAGATTAGATGAGTAGTTCGAACGTGGAGCATCTCCCTTTTCTATCAGACTTACAAAGTAATAGACGATGTTGGGTACATGATATCAATACGAAAAGATTTGGGGAGTACCACCGCCTCTGTAAGGATCAATCTCACGAAGATATATTCTTTTAAATTTTTTGAATAAATATTACGAGAAAGTATCGAGGAACTACGTAACCCGATAAAACCGACGACGTAGATGTGCACAATGAACTAGAGAAATCCAATTGATATTGCACAGATCGTGTGGTCGATTTTATGATTTTGTACAACTTTATCGCTGCCCGCTGGGATCACTACTGGCTCGCTGTGACACATTGCCCAGTGTATAGCGGGGATGACGCATTCTTGTGTAATACAACTAGATTGCTCCCCGAGGTAGAGTGAGATCGCTGCACGCCGCGACAGATCGCGTTTTGTGTGCCTGAGCCTTAAATGTAATTTTTTTTAATTTATGTTCAAGTACCATTTACAAACACTATTAAATATATATATAAGTACGTATATACAGACCATTTTTCTAGGACCACTTTAAATACGATGATTATCCAGCAAAAAAAAGCACAGAGCATGCAGATAGGAACCCGCAAAACAAAGTACAGGAAGAAACATTACATATAGTTCTTCACTTATTTAACGTAATATGCTTTAGGATATTGGTTTTTACTTGACTCATGGACATATTAAAGTAGTCAACTACTTCACAGTACTCATAACCATGTAATAGGATTATATTTATGTACTGGATAGCGATACTAATAGCTGAAGGCATGCAATATAAACTAGTAGTAATTTTTAAGTAGTGGTTTCACAGTAGTCAATTATTGCCAATTGAAACGAATGGATTTTAGATCTTCTAGCAAAAAAAAGGTGTTTTTATTTAATTTTGTTTTGTTTTAGGTTCTTTTTAATGGTTTGAGATACTGACATTTACTATTTTTTCTGAATGCATAATATTTTATAGATATAAAAAATATTTTTGTTTAAAGATGTCTACGGCTATTCTATATCGCAGGAGTTCACGTTCAAGATCGCAGAAAACCCAAAGGACATATTCCAAGGTTTTATTTTAGAATAAATACCGATTCGTTGAAAGCAACCCACCCACGTCAGTACCCAAACATCAGCCTTAAAATTACAGCTCTATTGCAAGGTACAAAAATTATCGAATGACGATTATTAAAGTACGCGAGGGTTCTAGCAAGGCAACCGAAAAAGAAAAATAATTAAAATAGATTTCACTGCAAACTAATCATATGTGTCTATTTTTATTTACATTTATTTTATTTTATTATTTAAACGCCCAGAGGGCTTTTACATACAAGTACATCATTTTTAAATCATATAAATAAATAAAAATAGAAAACACCCGGAAAAGTTGACTACACTTGAAATAAAAGAAAAAACCAATCAAAGCTAAAAATACATAGGAAAATAAAGGAACAGAAAAAAAGATAATAAAATATTCACAAAGTCAATATTAACATTAATAATAAATAAGTAAATAATGTTAAAAGTTGTACTTAACTGTAATTTATAAACTAGGTAGAAATAATTCGTTCATACTTTTGTTGAAATTTGCCAAGTTTAGATTATTATCAAATACATCCATAGCATTTAATTATTTATTACAAATATTGTGTAAGGGTTGAATTGGGGAATGCAAACTATAGTTGGAACAGGATATACATATGTAAAATGTTAATGTTTGTCTTGTAGTTCGTTAATATTTGTCTTGAAGTTCGTTTAGGTATGTATGGGTTGATTAAATGTAGCAGTTTAGAATAATCGAATTAAAATTTTTATAATTTTAATAAAAAGGTTAGGTCGTTAATTTTCCGTTTGTTTTCTAAAGTTGGAATATTTAAAATATTCATTAACGATTAGTAATTTATGTGCTCTAAAGGTACGTTAACTTTAAAATTTATGACACATAATTTTTTTTTCTCGTCTTATAATTAATTTACATTGAAATTATAAGGACTGTATGAAAAAAAAAATTCAAAAAGAAAAGGTATTATGAGTTCCCAAAGCTTACGAAAACCTTTGGAATGGCTCAGTGACCCCCTGAAATTATATTATAATTATATTGTTATTGAGGCAATATTGTAATTAGGCTCTAAAATAATCAAAGTACTATTTTTGTCACACACGAAGATATTACTAAATATTTTTTCATAGGTTTTATTCGTTTATAAATAATAATACGGTGGTGTTTGGGTATAAGGTGATAACTACATTTTTGGTTATTTTCTTTTAAGTGTAAAAATACGGTTACACATACATTTATTTTCGATTGGTAAAATCCTGAAATCTGTATTTAATTGATAAACACCGTAAACACCACGATCACGTGACAATATGTGAATAATTTTAATAAATAGTTGGATCAAAACATATCAAAAGATTCAATTTTTTAATTTTTAATTATTTATCGAAGTTTTAAAACCTCGTTGAAATATTTTATCATTGAAGAAGATAATATTAACATAATTTAAATGAAACATGAAACCGAAAAAACTACAGAAAAAAAAGATATCAGTCGTATCTGGGACTCGAACCCAGATCCGACTAAGTTAGTAAAGCGGTTGTCCCGGATAGACAGAGGTCCTGGGTTCGAGTCCCAGATGCGACTGATATCTTTATATTTTCTGTTGTTTTTTCGGTTTCATGTTTAATTTAGGTTGTGTTAATATAATCTTCTTCAATGATAACATATCAGAAGATCTTAACATATAAAAATACCGTTTTGCACTAATCGGGTTATGCTCGAACACCACCGAATTAGATTAGATTTTAAAATTGGCCATTTAACTTTGATTAACAATATGAACATACGAAAATAGTCAATCATAAGCAATATAGCACAAAAACCGGAGTTTTATTTTCAGTGAGACTAATTTATTGTTTACGTAATGTATTTTATTCAGTTAAAGTAAGAAGCAATTTTGAGTGGAATGTTAAGTAGAATCCTTTTTTAAGAAAAAGCATAAAAGGGGGGAAACAAATAAACTTAACTTACAAAGAAAATCACAATATAAACAAACATGTTTTATCCGAACTTATTTCATTAGCGAGGTGAGTGTGCGTGTTTTCTTATTTGCCAACAATGGCTTTCTGTTCATTTAAACTCCGATTTCTCCTGGGCTGGGTAAAGCCCAGGGAGTTTTCATGCAACAAGCTCGGGGGTGAAGTACTGGGGGGTGAAATCACGTAAATTTATTTGGTTTAGCAAAGCCATGACGCCCGGGGACATAAAGGCTAAGGGATGGACTTCAAATAAGGGAGTAAGCCCCTGAAGTAATGCCGGAGGGAGGGAGGAGCGTGGGGTGTAGTTTTTCTTTCCGTATTATGGGAATCCGTATCGATCTCTGTTCACGCTAGATTCTTGGTAACGGAATGCTTGCTCAAACAGGAGCTGGTGCTTTCATAAAAATGTAGCTCTTATTTTACTGAACAATATTGTATGAAATAAAACAATAACTTTTTGTGAACTTCAAATTAATTGACATGTTTTTATTTCCAGGCGACGGATACGTGCATTTAAAATAAGCGAAAGATTCTTTGAGTTAAGTATTCTTTCAACTACTGAATAAAGTTATGATTTTATTTAATATGTAATGTTAAACTGCGAAGTTATTGCTTTTTTTGAAAATATTATGTTACGATCGTTACTATCAAATGTATAATAGTTTCCAAACATATATTTAATCATTGATGAAGATAATTTTAACCAGTCCCAAATGAAACACGAAAGCGAAAAACAAAAAAAAAAAACTGAAAATAATAAGGTATCAGTCGTACCTGAGAATCGAACCCAGGACCTCTGTCTTACCGGGACAACCGATCTAACAACTGATCTAATGAAATCAGTTCACTTTACGCCATCTTCATCGATATCATACATCAACTTCAAGACTTGTCAATATTATCCTCATTTAAATCCCATATCATTTCTCATTTAGGATTTGTTAATATTATCTTTTACAATAAGGTTTATTAGCTTTAATAAGTTAATATAACAAATCGAATATATTTATCATTTCAAAACCATTATTTGTTCAAAGCAATATGGATTTATCCAAAACAATAAAAAAAACTAACCTTCTTGTATATACAAGTATAATATATTATTCACCCGAGTCCCGGGTACAAGTTGACGCAATATATACAGATTTCCGTAAAGTTTTTGCACCGTTGACCACCGTATTATTCTTACCAAATTAAATTAGTAGGAATACATGGAGATTGACTCAGATGGCTAGAATCCTACATCCCTTATCGGAGTCAATTAGTAGTATTAAATGATTTTATATCATTTCCCACAATAGTCACTTCCGGCATTCACCAAGGATCTAATCTCGGCTCACTCTTGTTCCCGATATTTATTAATGACCCACCCGACTGTTTGAGCTCCAGTTACCTCTTATACGTATACGATTTAAACGTTTTTCACCCTATTAAATTCCTGAACGATTTTTTATTGTTTAAAATTTATAATATAGCAATATCTTTCGGGTGCTCTCTAAATGAAAATACCATGAATATCAAACATTGTTACCTTTTCTAGAAATCGTAAATAAATAGCTATAAAAATAAAATTGATAATTTGGTACTTGGTTCTGTTACGAATATTCGTGACCTCAAACTCGATTTCAACAGTAAACTTAATTTTATTTCCCACGTAGAAAACTTAGTGTCAGGGCATATCGTCTTCTTGGATTTTTGTTCTGAGTCATTTATTTTATTATTTTTATCTATTTATTTTACATTTTCATTGTGTTGAAAAAGTGTTTTAAAGATAACTGTACTAAAAAAATTGATTTAATTAGTAAAATTAAAACTAAATATAAAACAATTAAACAACCCCATACCTCTCAAATACTTATCATACAAAAATAAAATTCGCAGTATTTTTGAGGTCGGTTCTGTAGTTTGAATGTAATTAGTTAGAAAGAGACTAATTCGGGCATTATCCTATATGACCGAATTATCCAGAATGCTCACCGACTGTAAGAAATGCCTAGAATTTTAAAAATGAGAAACATTAAACGAACGTCCTAAAAAAATGATATCAAATTTATTTTCAAATTTATAAATTACAATGCAGAATCTTCCCTCTTGGCCACAATCAAACTAAATACCAATCACCGTCAACTAAGAAACAGCGACACTTTCCACATTCCTTTCTAAAGAATCAACTCAACTTTCTCCAAACCTCTTCTCAAAATGTGTCGACTATAGAACATCCACTACAAGGCTAGATTCAGGACATATTCAGCGATAGCTTCCAGTAAAATACAATTTTTCTAGAATCTCAGCTTTTCCCTTTATTTCACTTGACGCTAACTTTATTTTCTATTGTTTTTTGTTGTTTTTTATTTTGTTGGTATTATTTACTTTTTCTTATTTCTCTAAAATTAAAAAAAATAACACTGTCTCTTGTATGTACATAATAAAAAAAAAACATCTATCTATAATTAATCGAGTCCTACACTTGTAAACTAAATATCGAATCTTGACACAATATTTACAATACTTACTTGTACTTATATTTATGACCGTATATATATTTAAAATATTTCTGCCTGAAAAAAAAAATTGTCACCCTGAATGAATACGTTTAAAAAAAAAACGATTTTCTCTTTTGGCCTCCACTTCTTTCTTATAATTTTGAAATTTGAAATATCTGAATTTACCAAATTAATTAACGGTTTGTTAGGTGAACTAAACTCCTATTTTTACACGTCATTGTTGACGAGCTTTCAATTCGTTGCATAATTCAATGTTTTTCATCATTCGTGGCTATTCTGGTTTAAAATTGAATGCCAATTTTAAAAATAAATCTGTTATTGACATTTCAACGAAAATATAATTCATTTTATAATTTTCTTCTGAAACTTACACTGACGATCCAAATATTTGAAATATGCGGGGTTCGATAAACCCATCGCCATGAATAACAAGATTTATCATACTATTTACAAAGCGAGTGTGACATAACAACCAAACGTGCCACAACCTATATATTCTATTTACATACTAAACAGTTTATCCTTTAGATCGTAGATAGCAGATGATTCATAAAAAAGCTTGTTGAGAAAATTAAGACTCACTGTGGGAATCTTATAATCCAAATATTTATACCAAATGTCCTCAGAAAGGAAGAAAAAAACAATTAATAGTAAAAAGTTCATTCTGCTTGGCCCTGACTCCTCAAGTATCCTCATCAGTTTTATTACTCAAAGTTTTGATTATTATTTATCGGCGCTGTATATTATTTCAACGTCTTTAAATAATTGTTTCGAAATTTCTATTCAAAGATAGCACAGACTTGGTAATACGTAATAGCTCAATTGATGTTTACCGTTACAACACTATGTAAAGACTAAATATCAGTTTATTTGAATGTTTTTAATAGATTCATTAGGTTTTTCACGTGCACCTTCATTATCGTTGTTTTATTAAGTTATGCTTTGTAAAATACCCCATCGGGCGTTATAAAGGTTTGCTGTATTATAAACACGCTTTACAACGTCATACCTATTATCCACCCATTGCGCTGTAACTATTTACTTACATAGTACCTACATACTTATTTCTTTTATACTTATGTTATTATATTATGTACTAAACACTTGTTATACTATTTTGTACAACCTGCCGTTATAATGTAACTATAGGTAAAAGCATTATTGATTACGCAGCAACTTTATACTTATATTGTACCTGTTTACTTCTTTCATATTCTAATTATTATTTTGTGTACTATATTATTATACTCCCTTGAATAAGTAAGTGATAAAAATGTTAACAAGTAAAATCCTTCTTGGCGTCAATAAATACATAAATACATATTTATTAAAAATCTAATTTGCGTAAATGGGCGCGGGGTTAAAGAGGAAAGAAAGAAAAGTTTTAAAAGAAAACAAAATATTTTCAGCACGTTTCTATGAAGTGCGAAAACCACTAGGGCAGCTTAAGGCTTGAAAGGGTATTCGGTCCTTACTACATTCCCCGCACACTGTAAATCTCACTGGGGTAATCTAGTCCTGTGGGAACTTGGGAACATCATTAGTTTCGGATTAAAAGTTTCTGCTCGGACACGCCACTTATTCTGTGCGTGGGGTAAGATGGTGGCCACCGGCGCCGGTCTCCCCGGCCCTGCTAGCCCCACCAGCCCCGCCAGCTCGTATTGCCCCGTAAGACCTATCAGGCGCGACTGCCGGAATAGCCCCACTAGCTGCTCTAGCCCCAACAGCAAACACAACACAAAATCAACTTTCGAGCCACTCTGCTAATCGGGTAGTGAATTTACAAACCGATAAATTCCCGGGAAAAAAAAATTATGTTTTGATATCAGTCTATCATTTTTTCCAACAGAAGATATGTACCTACAATGCCAGCTTAGTTTTTCCGTACTTCTGGTGTTCTTGGCTTCTGACTCCCATAATGTTTCTTGGAGATATCTGTTCAGTGGTTTGTAATATTTTATACACTAAGCCACAGAGAAAATAATACATAAATATGTTCTAACATGCAAGGGGATGAAACCAAAATTAGAAGAGGGGGCGAGCTAGGCGTAAATATTAATGACTCTTTTCATAAATGTATCAGAATTTGATTACCGCATTCTAAACACGCGAAACAAACGTGGACGGAACGTGAACTAACCTGGCGCCAAAATGGGTGTCACATGACCTTTGCCCACAGCCGTCAAAATGGTACTTAGGGCAAGTCTATCCATTATAACGATAATGGGCTAAACCCTTTAAATGTAGTAAAAAAGCTTTATAATGCAGTTGGGTAATACAGTATTGTTTGTATTACCCAACTGTTTGTATTATTAATACGTCATACGAGGAGCAGTGCATTGAAGTAAGGATCAAAGAAAACAACAATTAGTAGGATTAAGTGGTATTAGGGTCAAGTATTATAGCAAGGTACCGGATGCTTAACTCGGCGGGACTCGCTACTGGGTAAAATTTACACGGTAGGGTAAAAAATGGTAAATATTTTTGTTAGCTAGTAACATTAATCCTTACCGTTTTAGGTACCTTTTAACAGATGATATCTTGTATACGCTTGAACTTCCTGGTATTGTTAATGAGAATTTTGAGCAAAATTTTAGAAAAAAATTACATGAATGCCAAAGCAAATTTTCACAATGTTCTTGCTCCTTTATTACACATACAAAAAGTATAAAATATCTTGGTATGTAAATAGATGAAAACCTTCGGCGGGACACTCACATAAATGGTATTACAAAGAAACTTACAACACACAATTTTTTTTTTAAACATCATAAATATTTTATTTCAGAATGATGTTACAAAAGTTTACTATGCGCTATGCCACTCCCGACTCGAATATAGTATATAGAATGGAGATCGGAAACCTCAATATGAAACAATTGTCCAAAACCCAAAAGTGTAATATAAAGACCACCTTAAAAGCCCCCATAAGAAGATCAATAAAATAATTTTTATAATATTTTGCAGTACCTAGCATCCAGAATGCTAAGAATGTTTTGATCAAACATTTCAAAAGATAAAAAAAGCGAAGAAACTAAATTTTCATCACATAAGAGACAACCAAATTGACATTATGAATATTCCTATTATTAAAACTGCTTTTAGACAAAGGGATTATAACTATCTCTCCACTAAGATATATAATTCACTTCTACCGGACATAGAAAAAACAGAGAAGGCAAATGTTTTCAAAAATCCAAATTAAAATCTGGCTCAAAGAAGGGGAGTTATCCAGAATCTTGAAAAGAACTTCGTAGGAGTTTAAACTATCAGTTTTAAATAAAACCTAGTCAGCCTCATCACAGGAACCTTTAATGAGGGGGACTAGTAAAAAATGGTCTTATTAGCACTGTAATTTTTTATTAACTAAATGAATTTTTTTTTAATAGAAACTAAATAAAAAAAAATAAAAAAAATAAAAAAACTTCAAATTTTGTTACTTTTTTTGAAAGAAGGTATTTTTGAAGAATTTTTTATTTTTTTAAAATTAATTTTTTAATACGTTAAATCAATCTATATTAACCCATTTAGTTATTTAATTAGTAGTATGATAATGTTTTTACAAAAAAAAACATAATTCAGAAATAACAGTTTTACAGCCCTAATATTCTTCCATTAACTCTGGGTATTTATCACCCAATAGCGATCATCCGCATAACATAATGGGCAGCGAGTCCCGCCGAGTTAAAACCACTTTAACAATTGAAGATGATATATAAATAAAAGCGAATGCAAATATTGTAGGATGGCTAACTGGCAAGTGAAACGATAACAAATATCAGCTTCAGTTATTGTTCATTTATTATTTCACTTTTTCTACTATTCTATTCTTTATTATTTTGTTTTCTTTTCTTATTGATGACATTACTTGTACAATGTACATATTATGTATTTACACTCTCGATGGGACGTGTGGGATTGCACTTACCTCCCCACATCCCGTGATTCGAATATTTGGTCTTCTAGGTTCGTATTTTATATTATACGGATACTTAAAAAGAGAAGGCTCCATTCAACAAAGAGTATTGACCTTTTTTTATAATATCTTAATTTATTTACACTATTGATAACAATAAATTTCTACTGGCCGATTCAAAATACTCGCCCCGACGGACACATACTCTAAGTTATTGTTGCCGGTTAGTTTATAGCAAAAGAGAGGAAGAATAATGAATTGAATCCCTTTTATGACATAGATTCCGCTCGTATCTGTAGGAGAGGGGTTCAATATATTTATAATCAATACTAAGGCTGACATCTGTGTTTTTGATCTATAAGCTTTTGGTCTGCTTATATATAAAAAGTTCCCAGTTGCTAGAAACTCTTACATCCCGGAATAAAGAAATTTATTTATTTATTATAAGTTGTATTACTCAGCGTACGAATTCTAGTAATAATTAATTAATGTATGCGGGAAATGTTGGTAATTATAAATAAATATGTCCTTGTATCGATTACTGGTATAATATTCCAATTATAACGATCCTGTTAAGACACTGTACCCCTAGGTGATTCCTGGTAGTTTGTACCAAGACAATTAATTGCCCAATACCTAATCATACTTGATGAAAAACGCAGTACCTAAATTACCCTCGAAGTACTAGTACTGTTAGATAAATCAGATTTATTTCTGACAGAATAAATTTTTATAATTTTTTTTAATGCGTTTTTCGAAAATCGAAAACATGAATCCTATATTTTTTTTAGCGCTTCATGCTTTTGAACGAGTCACGCTCGCGCGCTAAATGCGTTCAATTTCTGTTAGCCTGAGTGACGCTCGCCCGTTTCGACTTTCAGCGTTCTATTTTTAGCTAACACGAGTAACGCTCGTCAAGGTTAGCGATGTATTTTACGCAGTTTGAATTTGCCTGCAGTTGAGACCGGTCGTGTTTTTGAGCTGCTTATTTCGTTTTTACTATATTGTGTTCACATGCACCGTGTATGTATGAATGTATCGTTTAATTCAAAAAATATATTTATCATACGGTTTCAATATGAATTTTTTTATTTTTTTCAAATAAGATTCCAAATGGAGAGTGATAGTGAATATGAAGATATTGATAGTGAATATGAAAATATTGATAATGAAAATTCTGAAAGCAAAAACAACATGCTTGAAAATCTATCAGATTAAATTGAATTATTAATTTTTCTTCATTTAAAAAAAATGAAAATGCTTAAATTGTTATATTTTAATTGAAAAGTGTATAAACTTTGAATAAAACATTTAAAAAAAAACATGATGTTTTTTTAAAGACTTTTTACCCTAGCATTAAGCGGTTAATAAAATAATAATTTTAAATCGTTTCATAAGTAGTTAAACATAAAATATTGACAAAGTTCTCACATGGACACCATGTTGTGTTTCATTATGATTACGAGTTACAAGAGTACATCGTTAGGCTTCAATGACATCAACTGTAATGGCAATTATTATCACTTTGCTGACAAAAGGATATAATTTAACAAAGATATTACACCAACTTTGTTACTTATACCCGAAGTGTAAGGATAATTAGCGTTTCAACGACATTTATTATAATTGAAACAAAATGTTCCAATTTTCGAAGCACTTGTTGAAACCTTTAAACCTTTTTGAAATATATATTTAATCATTGAAGATAACATTAACGAAGAAACCGAAAAGACACAGAAAAGAAAAAGGCAACCGCAGCAGCTGAGACTCGAACCCAGGACATCATGGTCTATACGGGATCCTTCGGGAGCTACAGCTACCCCATTCCGTCATTTTTATTGGTATCCTACATTGATTTCTAATTAAACCCAAATATATCAACCCTTTCCTGCTACAATTGTATATTTTCCCCATTTTCTATTATTTTTTTTCTTCTTATGTACCTCATCATTCTTATTTAACTTACCTTCAATATCCATGTATTAATAAAATATACTGCCACTAACTGATATCAGGTATACCCACGCACTGACCTTGCATATGTGGGATTTTTTGCTTTATACGTAGGTTTATGTACATATGTTCAGATTTATATATAAGTGAATATTTAAAAAAAATATATTTATAACCTTTGTACCTTATTTGTGTGAACGTATGTATCAGAAATAAATAAAAATAAAACAATAACTCTCAATATCATCTTCAATTAATTGACATATGTTTTGTCCGATACATTTTTATCATGACTATAATTTATTTGTATTTCAGCCAAAAAATATAGTTTATTGCAGTCCTTTGCGGGGATTTTTTAAAAAATTATAGTTTTATAAGTGGAACATACGAGAGTATTGGCGAGACTCCTCGATACCAGACGCAGAAGGCTTTGTAAGTCAGCGTCCGAGTTCCACCATTTTGTGTTCAGAAGTCAGGATGGCATGTGTGAGAAGTTTGCGGGGATTAAGGGGCGAACAGTTGAAGGAATGAGAACTTTCTTGATGGATTAAAATGAAACAGTTAGAGGAGGAGAGATTGACTAGAGACAGAGACTTTTAGTTTTTATATCAAATTAAACACGTGTTATTATAACTTTTTTGCTGTACTTATAAAGTAGGAGGTACGTAAACCATGTACAGATTTACAAAGTCAGTACAAGCGGCCAAAAAAGAATTGACGAACAAATTCTGTTTCATGTAATAAAATATTTGATTACTGATGCATTATATATACTATACCAAAAAGTAATAGATTATTAATTCTGTACCACAGTAAGTACAATCAAGAATTAAAAACAAATATTATTTATTTTTTAATGAATTATTGAAGCTTATCAACCTCAATGTAATATATTTTATATAATTGGAGATAATATAAACAACTCCCAAATCGAAACATGAAACCGAAAGACACGGAAAAGAAAAATATAACGGCAGCAGCTGGGATTCAAGATCTCATGGTATATTCGGGACCTGCGCTCTATGCCAACTGAGCTACGGCTATCCCAATCCATCCCACCATTTTTATCGGTATCATACTTCGACTTCTAAGAACTGTTAATAACATCGGTATATGGGAATTAATTGAGAATAAAAATGACGGGATGGATTGGGATAGTCGTAGCCCAGTTGGCATGGAGCGCAGGTCCCGGATAGACCAAGTCCTGGGTTTGAATCCCAGCTGCTACCGTTATATTTTTCTTTTCTGTGTCTTTTCGGTTTCGTGTTTCGATTTGGGAGTTGTTTTTATTATTTTCAATTACTAAACATATAAAAACAAACAGTTTTAATATTTACATATTGAAGTAGATAGATATTTTATAGTTTTTGGGAGTTGGTGAAAACACGATTTTGGGGGATTAACTGTTGCAAAGGGCGAATATTTAACCCATTCAGTTTGTGTTCTGTCTCTAAAGAAACTGGTGCTCAAACGTACAGATTTATGAAAATAAACTAGTTTTTTTAACTCGGCTTCGCCCGAGGTTAAGGAAAACTATTTAAAAACATTCTATCATGTAAAATTTGAAAAAACGTGGAATTTACGGCTGGTTCGAAAAACACGTTTTCTGCTTTATTGTAAAGAAAGTAACAACTTTTGAAATCAAAGAAGTTAACGAGAAATTGGGTACAAAGAATTATTAGAAATTGTTCTTTCATTGGAAATAAAATGAAAAATATAAAATATAAATATATATATATACCTCAGGCATTTTGAACCGACATGCGCCATGGCCAGGATGTGAAGTCGTATGAAATATTATATCACACCTGTTGATAGAAGAAGGAGAAACAAAAGAGAATATTTCAGCCAATGAACACCACAACGACAACGGCAAGCTAACTCGAGGCTATTTTTCACCAAGTTTCGGCCATAAATACGACGAAAAAGAGTTTCGTATTTTACCAGAAATTTCAACTTGTAATTCCCGGGGATTTCGAGTATTATATTTTCATGAACGCCGACACATCAGCCCCAATAAATAGGAAAATGAGGTAGAAGTCGGAAACAAAGGGTAACAGTGGGAAAGCATCTGTTTTTCGTGGGAGAATGCTTTGATATGCACGCGAGTTTACAATGGCAGCTGATTTCCTACCATTATGAGTTTTTCATTGCTTTACTTGTAGATTTATGTGCGGCCCTTGCAAATTCGCCAACGTGAAATATGACAAGTATGCGCTGTAGCTTTGAATAAACCGAGCGATAATCTCTGCCGGTTGCGGCTACATGCGAAAAAAACAATGATAAAAACGGAATTCTCCGGAGCTTTGTGAGAAATGGCAGGAATATGGAAGCACATTATAATCGTGTTGATCTTTGCAATTTGTTGAACTTTGACAAAGAAATTTGCGTAATACGATTGTGGTAAAGATAGGCAAATGTTAGAACACGCAATATTTCAAAGTGTTTTATAAATTGAGTAGATGAAAAACGTGACGCAATCACAATATTATATAATATAAGACACTTACATGATCATACAAACTGTTGAATATTAATACTTCAAGAATGAGCCGGTTAGCAACTTCGCTTTTGATAAATCGAGAGCACCTATTTTATTTTGATTAAATGATTGTTCCTTCAATTTAAAATAATACAACAACTGTATTATGTATCTAGGTAGATGAATCTTCTGTTAATATTGGGTGCACGTGGTGCTTGTACGTCGAATTATTTTCAGTTATTTGTGTTAAGTCCACCCTTACAAAAAAACACATTACTTATGTGGACATCTTATCGATTGTCTTCTTGTAATTGTATTTTTTTACTTCTAATCTAATTTTTTGTGCACTTACTGCAAATTTAATTTTAGTTTTCGTTTTCTTCAAATCACGGACCTTGTTTTGATGGCATCCATAAGACTCTTGATCATCGAACTCATCAGCATGAACCCGTTTCTCCGATAGAAAAGTGATGCTGCAAAGGTGCGTCACATCTCCGTCGTCTATTTCCCATAACAATTTGTCTGAGAACTCCCCGTGATCTCGGAGGTAACTTATATTCCTGAGCACTCCTCGCGTGAGGGAACAAGTGGGGAAAGATGATAATGGTTTTTCCAATATGGCAATAGTCCCATTTTGGCAAATATAAAAAAGAGATATTTCGCCGGCTTATGCGGGGCCAGGGTGGAACAATCGAAGGGCCGCCCAGGGGAGGTCCCTTGATGAGGTATTGCTGAAAGCTGAGCCCTTAGAGTCTAACCGGCTTGAAGAGCATACTAAATGTTCTACTTGGGCATATTGGAAGCAGTCGGATAGTGGGCGTCAACTTTCAGAGTCAGAAGCACAGCGTGTTCATTATAATATTTTGTACTAAAATATCCACGGTAAAAAATAGATCAATATCTGCTAAAATTATTGCTGATAAATATTTAAAGTTACGAAGAAGCTTCAACGGATGATCAAAAGAACTTTTTAATATAAACCAATGATTTTGAAAATCATCCAATAGTTTAAGACCACGTTTGACAATCAATCACTCTAATGTTTTTGTTTATTTTAAATAATTATTTTAACATTAATACTCAATTATTTACCTTATCTCATCACTTACCGTTAATTTTTATCTGGTTTTATAATTTGTCCTTATGTCATTATTCTTATAGTATACTTTGTATCCCGACGAGGGAATCATTGGCATCGAAACATGTTGATATCTATTGATTAAATAATGATTTATACAAAATATCTCTTAATCAATATCATTTAATTAATAGTTGTCTAATTGGATGAGTTAGGAGCTTTACTAGTCAGGAATTTACTAACTAAAATTATGACATAATCAAAAACCCTTAATATATCAGTTAGTGTCACGTTTTCAAAATGTTCTGGTAAATCGCTCTTTTTTCTATTACATACCCTTTATCAATCTATATTCGTTTTTTGTTTTACTTTTGACCTTACAGAGGAATCATTTTATCAAAAACAGTAAAAATAATTTCACTGCTTAAATTATTAAGAATCAGTTTAATGTTTTAGTAATTATTTTATTTGCTTTTTAAGAAGTGATTATTATTCAATTTTAAATGATAATAAAACACGTGTATCTGGTCGATACATAATGTATCTCCCAAAAGCGCAAATAAACCTAGGTTAGAATGGAATATTTAATTTATCGTTCGATAAATTCAGCACCTTCGATGAATCACGTCTATTCACAGTAGAAGTTGTCAACCCGTCCAGTTTATCAAGAAATTCTTACAATGGATTGAGGTATTCAACAATATCTCATATTTAAAAAATATCCATTGTCCACTTCGACCCAAGACTGGTCGATCAATGGCCGCCCAGCCCCTTTGTGCGACCTGTTTGGAGCTTGACGGTTTATACAATTTTCATACATGAAATAACACTTTTCTTCGAAATAGCCGCATGTAATATAATTCTTTCAGTCTGCGATAAATCCACAGGGTAGCATTACGCGAATAAGTAGAAAATACACATCTGAAGAAACAGAAATAAAAATAATTGTGTCTTTGTTTATGAAACCCGATTAACTTCGGATGATATGAGATACTGACAATTTTTCGGTTTCTTCCGCAAGACAGGTTTGAGACCGAGCTCGCTCGGATCGGTATGAAATCAACATCGCCCGCATACAGTGAGAATGCGGGAATTGAATGCAATTGTATACAGGCGCCAATAGAAATATGTGAAACGGAGCTCTCTCGTCATCACGCTTTCTTACTGCACCTGGTTTATATTGATTCCTTACCGCACCGTGAAAGAGCGGGCTGACAGTACGAAAAAATGAAAAGAAACGTTCTAAGTTAAAAAATGCTTCTGAATGTTATTAATTAGGTGCACAATTAATCTAATATAGGTCAATATTTTGCCCGGTGATAGACAAACCAAATACCTAATCGATAACACATAACCAATTGACTTGTTAACACAATGTAGTTTTTTTTGTACGATATTTGTAATATATTTTTCATTTCTACTATTCCAAACAAAATGCAGGAAATTAAAAAAAGAATATAAATGTAATGTAAATCGAATAGAAACCCTTTGATTGCGTTGCCAAATTTCCCAAGAGAAAAAGTTTTTCCACAATTTTCGAACCCTCATATAAAATATAATGAGACCCGAATAGGTTTACAGCTCCCTCTGGGGCTAGGTAACGCGAGAAAAGCCAAGGCCTGCCTTCAAATCTCCATTGCATTTTCCTATAAACAATAATATATTCCCAGGAAAAGGGCGGATCTATCCATCTAAAGTAATAATCAAGCAATATCACGATCGATCCGTCTTTTTTTTATGAGAGGAAACTATATTTACATGAAATTTTATACAAAAATACGGTTTATATTTATAAAATATCGACGAAGACCACTAATCTCCTTAGCAAAATATATTCTCAGTGAAGAACAGGTATAGATAGCTTGGTAATAAAATGTAGACATTTAAAAAAAGTGGAAATACATTTTTTCAATACTATGGCAATACGAAGTTGCTACGTCTTTAAAAAAAATTTAAATATCATTTTTTTTCACATACGAATTTGACAGTTTATTTTAAAGAAACAACGCAAAACATCGTAATTCATTTTTTAACGTTTTTTTTTATTTGTTGTTTTGATCCGTGAATTTGATTTTGTTTTTATTTATTTATATTACATATAATACATGGTTATTTAGATACGTAAACTTCAGAAATACAAAAAAAATCGCATTATCCGTGTAATTGTCTTCCTTGCAATGCGTTAAAAAAAGTTGTAACATAAAATTGTCTTAAAATGTGATATAGAATCATCACCTTTCGGAAAGTACCACTAATTTCTGGATACTGTTTGGTGAAAGTAAAAATCATGCTCTTGGACCATTGTCCTATTTTAAATATACAATGTTCTTTCTATGCTGTGTGGTGCTGTCAGTTAGAACGTTTTAAACTTTTAACTACTACTTTTACTGTCAGACTGCACATTCCTACATTATTTTTCAATATTTTGTCAAGGAAAGCGAAGAAATTGTTTTGTACTTAATATGTATTTCAGACAGTTCTTGCTTAATTCGTATCGATACAAAACAACTCTGAACCATGTTCTATTCGAAGGTGTTCAACAATCTGCTAAGAAATCTACTTTACGGACATCGAAGGGTTATGTAATAAATATTTCATTGAAAATCATTATTACGTGTTTTATAAAACTTGGACTATATTTGTATAAGCAAAATTTTTATTTATCTGTTTGGGTTCCCTTAATCTTTATTCTGAGGTATTCCAAGATGATTATAATACTCGTATATTATATTTGGGATGCATACAGGGTTATTCAAAATGATTCTCTATTTCGTACCGCTGTATTTTCTTAATTGTACGTTATATTTGAATGATCTACACAGCAATTCAACAAGAAGGTCCGAAAGTTTCGAATCCCATCGCTAGATCGCTCATAGTTGCACTGACGACCGCTAGAGTGCTTGCGCTGACAAGCAGCTATTTCGCGTCAGTTGTTTTCTATGTTCGAGAGATCTATAAAATTGAGTCGCCAATTGTAGTACAACATAACTTTCGTCTCAATTTTAATATTGAACCAATAACTAGAAAGAGTATTTGTCATTGGCATCACCAATTTGAGCAAAGTGGATGTCTCTGTAAAGGAAAAAACCGGGGCCGACCGTGTGTATCAGAGCAGAACGTGCGAAATTGTGTTCATCATTTTGAATAACCCCGTATTTAAAAAAAAAACTGATTGGCAGCGCGAACACTCTAGCGGTCGTTTGAGCAACTATGATCAATCTAGCGGTGGGATTTGATACTGTTGGACCTCTTCTTTCAATGGTAATGTCGAACATTCACAAATGATTTATAATTTAGAAAATATAGCGGTACGAAATTGAGTCGATCTTTTCGAATAACTCTTATTCACTGTCGTCATACGATTTTTTTCGAAAAGCAAACTAAATGATGAAACGCCGTTAGATGAAAATATTATGTTTCAATTCATACTGAAAATCTTTAAAAAAATCCCGGGCTTTATTTTTCATCCTACAAAAATTTCATTCCAGCTCAACACCATCGTTCAAATATTTTAATACATTATGACCGGTCGGTGACTTAGTTGGCATCGCGTTTGGATCTCACACAGGAGTTGTGAGTTCAATTCCTAGGTTGGCTAAGTCCTCCATCACGATACTCCGCTTACTGTGATGGTAGGTGGTTTTAAAATATTGTCAGGTTATTCGTAACGAGGGAATATTTACAATAAAAAAAAAATAAAAAATCGAATCCTTTTTACGTATTTTTGTAATACCTAATACATAAACATGTGTAATTATCCATGTACGAGTATATCATATGAAATTGATGCCAGGTACCTTAAACAATCGTACGAATCGTGTTCACCATAAAAATAAAATAGATGATATTAAAATCTTAAAAAAACAAAAATGATTGTGAATACCGTACAAGAATCCCAACTGCCCGGAGCCAGTGGGACTATGGCATCCCCAATTGGGGTATGTTGTGAGACTGTGGAGTGGAGAGAAGCAGGAAAAGGTTGTGAAGAAGGTTTCCTAACTATTCATATCTGGTCACTGGACACGGTTAAAGCCATTCCTAGCAACTTTTCGATTCTAAATGGTGGTCTTTCACTAGTGCGATACTGAGAGTATCTAGTAGGTCTTTTGCCTTCTTATCTTTATTTTAACCTTTGTTGATATACCTTACCCAATCGTTTCTTAAAATCTCCATAATTTCATACTTGCATTGTTGGTTCCACGTGTATAGACCGTGTACAGTCTTGGGGCAGAATAAATCACGGAAGGTGTGTATTTTATGAATAACAATAATACTAAATATGCAATCGGGAGTCAATGACATCTTCATCGATGAACTGCGCTTATTTTATCCAACGTGACGTAGAAAAGCGAATTGAAGTTTTGTAAGGTCCCAACCGTTTTATAAAATTCTTTGATACGGAAAGTTTCTCACCCCTTTCCAATTTAATTCAAAGATTCAGAAAAAGAGGCATCAATGTTTTTTTTTGTAAAACTAACACTTACAGTGTTTTCATAAGTATCTTGAAGGAATAATAATTTATTTTTTATTACGTATGTACACCCGCCAACAAAAAATTCATCTCTATATTTAAAGGCATTGCCTGCTAAATACGTTTTTCTAAAATATTATAATTAACCCCATCTGTAAGCGCATAGCGCTATAATCATGTTTCGAATATCCCCAATGTTAAATATAATTATTTAATAATAGCCGATGTGTACCCGGCCTTGCTAGGGATTTTTTATTTTGCTTAAACGAAACAATTCTTGCTTGTCTTTTGGGTGCAATAATTGATTTGACAGCGAAAGTAATGCCTTGTGACGACCATTACTATCTCTAAACAAAGAAACATTCCTTTTAAATTTTTATTTCATTCCAAACATTTATTTTTTCAAAATATATCTAAATAATAAACTTCTTATGTACGTGGATTTTCCATCTTAGTTTGAATATGTAATCTGTGGATAATCAGAGTGGTATATCTATGGGCTAACCTCAATACAACTTTCATACTGCTTTTAAAACCTTATAGCAAAAGTTTTGCATATAGAATTTCATTCAAATTACTCTCTAAAACTTTACAAAACTTTTTAAAACAAACTGTGCTTTTTTACTACTAAAGTAATTTTCGATAAAATTGAGGACAGACAGACAAAACAAATTTTTATATATACATTAAATTTAACATATTTTACAGGCATATTTTAATTAAATTTTTAATTTTTTTTAATTTGACTTTTAAAAAAAATAATTTATTATTAAATATTTGAAAGTAATTATTAAATACTAATACTTATTTTTAAACTGCCATGTTGCCTATCGAAGAGTGTGAAAATGCCATATCACGTACTTAAATTTAACAGTTTTTCATGATGATTGTACGATAATTTAATTTGATTAGTGGATAAAATCGGTTATCATAGCAGTTATAATTATTGGAATGGGATAATGTTGAAACGGTGCGAGTGGGACCGGCGCGGTTCGTCAGCCAGCGAAGGGATATGAAAACGGCTGCAATGAGTTTTAACGACTGTTCACAGATGGCAGTGGGTGCTCGAAAAATACGACATGATTGAAATAAGACTTGATTTTTCTCTGAAAATCTAAGGAAAAAAGTTTATTAATTCGATTCACCAGCAATCATAATTTCTTCCGTTATTCTTTAAAAATTATTTAGCAAAAAGCGATCTGTAACAGTTCAACAAAATAACTTGATAGTCTAAAAAAATAAAGTCTCTTTTTGATATGTGTAACAAATTTTTGGAAAATAACTATTCTTGCAGGGGTTCACGACCCGCAGTTACACAAATTACTACAAAACACTTACTAACAAACCATCACGCCATTTCACCGCAGGGGAAGTCAGAGAGGGCGGACTCCCAAACAATTTGGTGTTGGCGCACAATCCTTGCTTCATCCGTATTCATATATCGGCTCAACTTACATACTTAAATTTAAATTAACAAAGACATTGATGCTAGAGAGCGGAGATGGAAAAATGTCTTTTTGTTAAAAATTGTTATAATATTCCCTTTTTATGAAAACATTTTGGAAAATGCGCTCTAAAAACTGATCTAAGTGACAAAAGGTACCCATCTACCTGAATATTAGTACCCATATACCCGAAAATAGGTACTCATCTACCCCAAAATAGGTACAAATCTACCTCAAAATTGGTATCCATCTACCTGAATATTGGTACCTATCTACCCGAAAATAGGTACCCATCTACTTGAATATAGGTACCCATCTACTTGAATATAGGTACCCATCTACTTGAATATAGGTACCCATCTACCAGAAAATATGGGTAGATGAAAATCGTCAAAAAAAATTAAATATTTTACCCTTCTAAGGCTGAGAAGTTTGTGGTAGCTCACTAAGCTCACTGATATCGACAATAATTATATATTTGAATGTAAAATATCTGCAATTGCCCGATAATCATTTACAATAATTATAAATAAAGTGTTCATTTCATTTGTAGCGAAACGACATACAAATATTTAATTTTACTTTTATTAATTTGTTAGCAAATATACAATGAAATTCCAAGAATATTTGTTACATTCTTATGTTAAGTTCTTCGGATGGATATTTAAAAGATTGCATCTGTTAACTGTTCAATCTTAACTTTTCCCCTCGAAAGTACCCGATCAAATAATGTAGGTAAACATTTTCTCATGAAATCTATTATTTATCTGGTAAATTACTTTCTTTCAGTTTTCGCTTTCAATTAGTTTAAAGCGCCCTATATTTATACGGAGAGAATAAATCGTAGACATATTTTTTCTCCCAGGCTGTTGAATATATTAAATTAATCAAAAGTTGAAATGAAAATTTTAAGCCCTGAATAAAAAGTCTATATCCATTAATTAGCGAAGCCGTTCGCATTTCAATCTCTATGCAAATAAATTAGCACAAAGCTCGCCAGCACTTTGTTTTAATTACCTCGAAAAGAGAGCAAGGGATATTTCGAAGAAACCACAATTAGGAGACTAATTTTTCCCGGGCCACTAAAACAGAATGACTGAAAGTTTTCTTCATACGCCCGCCGCGCCACGGGGAAACTTATGAAAGCAATTAGACGAGAAGACAGCTCACTGAAACTGATAATTTTCTCAAATTTTACTTTTCCATCCCCGTCTCCCGCTTTCCGCTCGGCGATTATTCTCCCTTAGGGATTTGCCTGGGAGCTTGTATTAGTGTTAATAGCCTGCGTAATGATATGCCATCTAACTGAGCGATCGTCGAGGATTATGTTAATATTCCTCTGTATTATTTCCACGCCGAAGTCCGCGCCATTTGTACTCGCCGGAAATAAATAGCTACATTTAAAATGGCGGAATGAACGCTGCGCACGAAGGGTTGCACTGCGCCCGCCGTAATGGCGGAAAAATACTCAACCGTATAATGTCATCTATTACAGTCATATGATATGTCATGGAATGGCCCATGGCGAATAGGGGGTTGCTATAATAGTAGACAGCGGGCAGAAAGCAGCAGGCTGCAGCCAATAGTCGCAGAACTTAGAGTAACGTGTACAATAATAATACATATTAATAATAAATGTTTATTATTAATATGAGATTAGTGCAGTCACACACATTGCATACAAAACGAATAACGAAACAATGGTTATAAAAAATATACAAAATATGTACAAAAAATTTAAAAATAAACCACTATAAGATAGTAAGTGAATGATACATGACACGAGAAACAAAAATAAAATTTAAATTTAAAAAAAAAATAAGTACATGAAAATGAAGCCTTTATCTTTCTCCGGTATGCGTTGATACTGGAGGCTGGATTGAGGCAGGCCTCCATGAGAAGAATATTCCTGGAGCTGTTTATTCTTTCACTCATTCCAGCCACCCTGGATCTTATAACGGCTGCAAAACCAGAAACTCGCCCCTCCGTGAACATACTGGAAGCGCTGCAGTATCAGGGGATATGCCAAACATTATGCGGAAGGCGTTATGAAAACAACTATCATGTTGTTCTACGACGAGGAATGAGTGTTTCAAATCTTGTTTCGAGTTCATATTTCTGAAATGAGCAGCCACGTTGTCTTAGATGTCTGGAAAATAACATTAAAAAAAATACTGCACAAAGCACCAGTGGAGTGCCTTGCTCTATAATAAAGGGTAGGCTGTACTCTTTTGAACTGTATTGCATGAAATTGAATACTTTTGTGGCCTTAAAAATTATGCGATACAAGGTTCATTTTTGAGTCACTTGCGCAATGTATCCTATTTGATGTAGCTAAAAATATTATCCAAAGGGACAAATTTGTTACGTAAAAACACACTTTATTAGGATTGAAAGATTTTGATTATTAATTAATTTTTACCTTTCATTTTGATAAGGTAGGCACAGCTTTTAAGCTCTATGAACTGCACACCACTACAAAACACTATTTTCCAATAAGAATTTGAAATCGACTTTGAGGTGAATTTATTAAAACAGACTATATAGTACTGTACTTATTTACTGAAATGGTGTAAATAATTAAAACACGTGGTTATTGTACCGTAGGCGTACCGACATGTTTTGCCAGGAAGATACTGTTAGCCTAGTAAACACATCGTGCTTGCATTTTGCATTCAAGCAGGGAACGGCTGCCCGGCCTGTTTCATACAAAACTGAATTTTGGATTTGAGGCCAAAATTCTCACCCAAACCGAATGATATTATAAAATTAAAAACAATTACTTTGTTCAAAACCACTAAATACAGTGTGTTAATAATAATAATTCTGTTTAAAACCACTATATACAGTGTGTTAATAACAATTACTCTATTTGAAACCACTATATACAGTGTGCTAATAATAATAATTCTGTTTAAAACCACTATATACAGTGTGTTAATAACAATTACTCTATTTGAAACCACTATATACAGTGTGTTAATAATAATAATTCTTATTTTTATAAACAATAATTATTAGCCTGAAACACTCATCCAAATTGAAAAAAACCTTTCCGATAAAGATAAATGTCGCCGACAGGACTCAAACCTGCACCCTTCTGATGTCCGGTCAGATGCTCTACCATTGAGCTACGTCGGCTTATCGCAATCCCGCCAAGTTAATCAATATATACTAGTGATTCATTCAATAATTACTGTTTTTATTATATTTTCACCTGTAAAAATAATTGTCCTGTCGGCGACATTTATCTTTGCTCGGAAAGGTTTTTTTTCAATTTGGATGAGTGTTTCAGGCTAATAATTATTGTTTATAAAAATAATTGTTACCCTTTGCGCTATGCACAAAAATCTTGTCTTAGGTTTTTAAGAATTTTAGTTTATCAATTAATAATAATAATTCTGTTTAAAACCACTATATACAGTGTGTTAATAACAATTACTCTATTTGAAACCACTATATACAGTGTGTTAATAATAATAATTCTGTTTAAAACCACTATATACAGTGTGTTAATAACAATTACTCTATTTGAAACCACTATATACAGTGTGTTAATAACAATTACTTTGTTTAAAACCACTATGTACAGTGGTTTTAAGTAATTGTTATTAATTTAATGTTAACAATGTATGTATTTTCTTACCGTTTGTAAATGCTTTGTTTTTATAATATATTCGGTTTTGAATGTAATTAAAAAACGTATGTAAGAAAAAAAATAGTTATTTTCTACCATATATTACGTTTTTTTCTTATCGCTTACGAAAATAGCTTGTTTTATAATTGCGTCTATCATTAAATTATTGAAGAAAAAAATATTTTAAAAAAACCCAACAAAAAGTTTGTTTCTAAATAAAACACATTCGTAGTAGTAAGCATGTCAACATGTAAAGCTCGTTTCCCATAACTTATTGAAATGGTCTGTGGTACAAACCAATAATCGGGTGGTGACTTACCTGGAGATCATGATTATCATGAAGGTTAAGTAGAGTACACATTTATAATTATTTAAAATTATTATAATAGTAATTTATGACAACAGTTGATAATAATTAATAATTGTTATTTTGTTTATTTCGTAGAAATCCACTTAATTTAAGTTTTTCAAATTTAAAGTAATGAGTGTAAATTTATTACTATTATTATTAAGTTCTGCAAGTATTCCAGATTTTTTATTTTTATTTTATTATTGTGACAACTGTTTCGGCCTTCTAAGAGATTTTCACACTGTGATTAGACCACATTGCGACGACTTATATGATTTAATTTAACTACTCGAAATAAATTTTTATGGTTTTTGAAACGATTTATCAATATTTTCGGTAAACACCGATTTGCTGAGAAAATAATTGTGATAATTTGAACGTCGAAACATCTGTAACAATAATAAAACTAAAATTCTTGCAGAACTTAATAATAACATTATTAAATTCCGTTTACTAAAAAAAATAAGTTTGCCTTGTAAATCAGAGTAGAAGACACAAACAGTATTTTTTTGCCTTAAATGGATTTGATTATATTAGATAAAGAGATTTGATGAGCCAGGTTCCTCCAACCTTCTGGCTCAATGGTGGTGTGTCTCCAGGGGTTACGAGTGATCTTATTATTTACTTCCACAGTATCTTCACACAGAAATTGGGTCGATTCCGAGTATTTTTCTGAATTCAAATACTGTTTAGCTTTGACAAATTAATTGAAATGCGGAAAAGATTTTTTTTTCTCTAATGTTGGATATTCAACGACACAAAAAGAATTCCTAAATGTATAATGTCACTGTGCGTAATTGGATCGCTTGTATTTGGTCCAGATTTGGCCGTATTCGATTACTTCTGAGATCAAAAAATGAAAATACATATCAAATTTTTTGCAATGGCAGTGTACAGCTGTACAATAATTCTGTCGTGGTAAGTAAAAACAGTAATCATGGGAGTCGTTCTCCAGATAAAGGGTAGAGCTCTGTTTAAACTTAAAGCATATTTAAAATTGACCTAATATCCCGATTTTTTCCCAATACACGTAGACACTTGTCTAAATTATCATTACAATAAAGTTTGTAAAAATTAACAATGCCAAGTTTTCTATTTTTACTGCATTTTTAGTTACCGTAGGTGATTTTTTTTTGAAATTATTAAACATAAATACATATAAAATATTGAATAGTACAGATATACCTTAATAGGTAATTACAAAAAAAGTATAAATTTATTTGACAAAAAGTGCCCAACTCAATAGAGAAAGATTTCTCGTGTTTGAGTTGGGGAGCAGCGCCATCTAGCGACAGTAATGGTAAGTATAGAAATAAAAGTACAAAGTTTGTGTTGTTGTACACGATAGTTACTACAAAATAGAAGACTAAAAGTACATGATACTAGATATGCAACAATAAGGCGTATACAGATGTGAATGTTTATTAAGTAATTGTGGTAAGTAAAAAAAGGTATACAAATAATATTTTACTGTGTTTATAAGATTAACAAGATAAATACCTTCTTATTTGTTATTGTTTGTTTAGTTCGTAGAACTCAATAAAAATAAAAATAAATTTAAATAAAATCTTTTTTTTTATTGTGTTAAGTTTTTATTAATACAACTGCATTTTAATTTTTTTTTTATTAGTAATTAAATACATGTACGTATATAATTTATTATTAAAAACAACCATACATTATAATTAACAATAAATACTAACAACCTAGCAGAGCTTTCTTTATAACTTAACCGTTTTTAAACTAAATAGTAATAATTATTTTTACAAACAATAATTATTAGCCTGAAACACTCATCCAAATTGAAAAAAACCTTTCCGAGCAAAGATAAATGTCGCCGACAGGACTCGAACCTGCACCCTTCTGATGTCCGGTCAGATGCTCTACCGTTACCGACTACGAATCCGAAGGTCGAGGGTTCAAATCTCGGCTTGCGCAAGTAATTTTTATTTAATTAATTTGTGTTGTTTCACAATTAATTCATATAAAAATAATATATATTATATTTGCGCACGTTCCAGAGTGGAAGATACTCTCAGTATCGCCCTGGTAAAAGACCACCATTCAGAATTGAAACGTTGCTTGAAATGGCTTTTAGCCGTGTTTGGTGACCAGATCTGAATAGCCAGGTATTTCTCCACCTTCCTCTCCGCCTTCTCCTTCTCCTCCCCAATACCTCCAGCCTCACAACATTCCCCAATTGGGGATGCCATAGTCTCACTCACTCCAGATGGTTGGGAGCAGTTGGGACTCTTGTGCGGGATTCATATTAAAAAAAATTAATAATATTGACTTTTGATAACAGTATTCATAATATTTTCCGTCATGTAGTATTCAAAACAAACTTTATTACTTTCGTCAAATGCATTTTGATCATACCTTAGTTAAGTTTGATTTGATTTACAGCCTCCCACTGCCCACCTGCCAAACAAAAGCACTTAATTGAATGAAAAATTTCACGAAACTCACACTTCATGAGGCCGTGGTTATTGCGTAATATTTTAAACGAACCGCACAGACCGACTTGTTATTTTTTTTTCACCGTGATATACAGATTTTTCCAAATTGGTTTTATTACAGCGAAAAATGTTTTTTTTCCGCGGTCATTACCGAAAAGGAATTGAGGCTGCCTTTTAATTTTCACGGCATGAATTCCAATGAAAAACAAACACATGTATTTTTTAACGTCATGATTTTGCAACTCATTCAGCTTTCAATTAACGTAATCTAATGATAGTAAAACATAATTGCCTAAGACAGCTGTAAGTTTTTAATAAAAAAAAATACAATGCCTTAGTAAATAATACTCAAACTGATTTGCCTGATTTTTTTCATTAACTCCACAAAGAAGGCCCTGTGTGAATCGCGATATTATTTTAAGATAAACAATATTAACCGTTAGATTGCGGCCCAGCGCCATCGCGCTCTAAGAGTTAGTTACGTAAATTGCGACGCAGCGCTATAGCATTGCAATTTTCAGTGTGGTTTTTGCCGTCCTCCAGAGAGCACTTGTTCAATTTGAGCGGGGTATATTGCGGTTGGCGCATGTCTTGATAACTGTGTTTATTGTTCATCATGTTATAATAAATACACCCTAAAGTAAATCGATATTTTTTACAATGTCAGAAGTTATTTCTAGTGCGGTTGAACGTAATGTATGAAATGAAAGCGGCACTACGGACGACACTACCTTTGTTTCCGTAAATGAAAACAGTGACGACGGAAGTGACATAATTATAAAAGATTGCGAATAGAAAATGAATCTTCGGATTCATTTTCTTCTTCTTCAGATGACTGTAGAAACGAGATTTTTGGTATTATTCCTCCAACAAAAGTTTTTTCAAAAACATATTTTTTTCGAAAAACGTTTTTTTATTTATTTTTTAATTAGAAAGATAATATTCGTAAAATTTAATTCATTACAACTATAATAAAAAAAATCATTAAAATTGATTGATATTTGTCCAAGTTATTGAATTTTCATTGAATACTATACTTTTTTTTATTTAAAAACACAGAATATCTGCAGTAATTTATATTCATACTTGCAAAATAAGCATAGCACTAAAACGGTTAATATATGACGTATTTAATATTCCTAAAACATGCCAGGCAAAATAAACCTCGTGATTCTCAAAAAGAACAACTGTCCACTCTCTTATATTAACTAGTCCACATTATAATCTCAGGGCAACCATTAGCCACCTGGCGGTATATTAACAGGGTGGCCCCCGAGACTGAGATAAATGACGGATGTGAAGGGTGTGGTGACAGGGGGAGGTGGGGGGAGGACACCCTGAGGGGTTGTTGTCCGGTTTACTTCTAACACTTGATAAAACCTTTCACCGCGGGCCTGAAAAAAAAATATTTTGCAATTATTTTAGTTGGCGCCGTACCTATATATTAAAAAAAACTAATTTACTACATATGCACACGTCACTTACACAATATTATGAAAAGGTTAAGGAATATTAAGTGTTATTTTGGAAATAACGTGTGGTTAAATAAAAACAACCAGTATTTCAAAAATATATTTTTATGAGTTTAAAATATCACGTCTTTAAAAATATCCAAAGAACAATTAGAGATTAACAAAAGAACAAACGATTCAAATTTAACGTTAGTTATAATCAAATCGTTATAATCAAAGAAAACCCTTTTTTCCATTCTTTACTATTATAAAGAAACCCTAACAATATAATTCAGGGATTTACCTGACACTTTTTAATTCACTTTCATAAGCGGGGTAAAAACAAATTGAAAATGACAGGAGCATTCACGCCATTATCAAACGATTATGACACACCTGTCATCATTTGATTATCACTAAATTGGGAAAAAAACATTTTTAATTTAAGTGCCTGACAAAATAAGAAATAAGTGTTGCAAATTTAATTTAACATTTTATACAGCATACAAAATAATAATAGGGCAGGGAAATGAAATCATATAAATAAGTCATATCTATGAGGCCTAACCATGGTTTAAAAATGTCTTTGAACGCCGAAACAGCTGTCATAATAATAAAAACTATAGTATTTGCAGAATTTAAATTGATATAATTGATTATTTTAATTAAAGAAAATAATATTAACATAAATGAAACATGAAAACGGAAAAAAAAACAGAAAATAAAAAGATTTCAGTCGCATCTGGGACACGAACCCAGGACCTGCCTATCCAGGGAAACCGCTTAACCAACTTAGCTAATGAGACCAGTTTAATTTATGTCATCTTCATCGATATCATGTCTCAAATTTGAGATTAGTCAATATTATTCTGTATTTTTTATCCCATATTATTTGCAGCTATCTTTATGGTGATTATAAAGTTCCTAAGGAACACAATTGCAAACTAGACAGTGTCTCGGATTAATATCCGATTTTTTTTATTTATATGAGACATCTATTAACTTTTTTATATTAAAGTCGAAATAATATATTCAATTTTTAATTTTTAATTATTTTTATTGAAATTTAAGAACATCATTTTATTTTCTACAATGATTAAATATTAAAATGAGGTTTTTAAATCTCAATAAAAATAATTAATGATTATAAATTGGATTATTTTAATAATTACATAAAAAAATGAGTTCTACGAATTAAATAGAATAAAAATAAATAAAGAAATACTATAAATTTGTTTGCTTCTTGTGTACCTGTATGTCAACGCTCTGCAAAAATAACGTTTGAATAATATGGAGTGGTGGGTGGGTATTTTTATGGTTCGTCCATCACTTTAGCGAAGAGATATACCATGGTCAGATGGATACATAAAATACAAAAATAACCCTTAGATAAGTAGGTGCGTTGATAAATTATAGACATGTTATAGAGTAGGAAAGGTGTGTGTATTGGTTAGAACATTCAAATAAATGAATCATCCGAGTTCTTGGAGAAGGGTTTCCTTTAAAGGTACCAAAAAATTGAATGTAAACACGATAATCCATTTAATGTGTTTGTCTTGAATTTATTTGTCTGTGTACTTAAACGCACCCCTAAAAAGAGTTTCGGGCACCCTTCGAGAAGGGTTAAAAGTTCACAGATGGTGTTGTGAAGCTGTTTTTTTTTTATTTATCTGAAAAAACAAAAACCGGTGTGGTAGAAAATATAAAAAAAAAAACACATCATAAAAGTTTGCGTTTCATCTGCTAATGTTGAGGGGTTGGGGGGTGGGTAATGGATTTTACGTAACGCGGGATAGGACAAAGCATTAGTCTCGTATTATTTATTTTTTCAATATATTATCTGTTTTATAATAGAAACCGCGTTGCTGTTTGGTGATAATTATAAAAACAACCAGGTTTATTTTAGCGTAATACAGTAAAAAAATCTTGCTACAAAAAAACAAAAACCGTAGCTATAGTAACTACGTCACCCAGAGGCATTTCTTTGTCAGAATTTAACGATTTCGCAAAACAAAATGTTTTTTATCGGTATTTATAGAACCTTTTTTTAGCAATTTCAAGCTTTGTGTAACTGAAAACCAATTTTTTCCTCTTTCGCTGGTGGCATCTCACTGATGGAACTCCCAATTTTGGAATATTATGGTGAATGTAAAGATGAATGTTTAGGTTCAGTTACTACTAATTTTATTTATTTGTTTTTATTTTTTATTTTATATTTTATTTTAACGTCCATAGGGATTTTAGAAAGAGTTTTGCATAGAAAAATATCTTACTCTTTGAACATAGCAATGATAAAAAGTATAAGTTCTTCAAGTATTTTACCTTTTATCATTGTGACAGCTGTTTCGGCGTCCAAGGCCACTTTCAAACTGAAATAAATCATTTAAGAAAATTTAGATTAATCATTAAAATTTTAATAAATCAATTAAACAAAATTTATAAAAATCAATTAAGAAACCATTTAAATTAAAATACGGGGAAAACACATTATAAATGTAAGTACCTCACAGAATAGGAACTTTAATTATTTTCTTACTATATCGGTTTCAACAATAAATAATTTTAAAACCGTTCAATATAGAATTAGCTGGGAGTCGATAAAATCATATTAGTAATTTGTCGCAATGTGGAGTAATGACAGTTTGAAAATGGCGTTGAACGCTGAAACAGCTGTCATAAAAACAAAAGCTAAAATACTCACAGAAATTAATAATAACATTATTAAAATTGATTTACATTAAACTTCTAAGCATATAAAGAAATATGAAAAAAGAACTTTAGGTCACATTTAGATTCCTAGCTGTTTAAAGGTTTTCCGCTTTATTAAAGCTAAATAGTCAATAAATATATTGAAAACTTGACTAGCTGACAAAAACTATTTATATTAGATAATAAGGAAATATTATTTTATCTACGATTTACTATTGTCGCTTATGTTTTTATTATAAATTTTTTGTATTAATATTTTTTTGTAAGGTTCTTGAGAAATATGTATACTTTAAGTTTGCTACATATATTTTTTAATGTTTTTATTTTATATGGATATATATCTATTTTATAACATTAACTGTAAATTTAATATAAAGTTTTGACTAACAAGCTCCCGTTAGACGGAGTACAAGAAAATTTATCGGTACTTTATGCATAATATTTTTTTGTAAAATGTCCTAAATAAAAATAAAAATTAAAAAAATATGACTAACGGTTGAACAAAAATATAGTGATCGGGGAGGTATATAAAAAGTAAACAGTTGTTAAAAAAATGGTAACATTAAAAAAAAAACTTTTGTTTGACGATTCTAGAATATATAAATTTAGATATATTGAATCATTATGGATATTAATCATCCGTTTCACATAAAAACAGTATTGCGTAGATAAAATGTTGTAACATCAAAATACCACTATAACAAGATATCCGTAGATACATCTTCTTTCGCTTGTCCTACTCGGGTGGTGGATTCCATCACTTCGACAAGACGCTACCAGGCGTCCCTGCGCATCACGTAGACAGCCTCACCAATAAAACAACTACATATATTTCGAGCAGCAGTCAACGTATCGAGTCAAATGGTTATTGCACGAAAAATTCCGAATACCCAATCACTTGGTTCCACGTATTTACATAATATATTCGTTTAGTAAAGAAATATAAATGAAAAAAATTAGTAATTTATTTAATAATTTGTCACCTTTTTTACAATCGGGGCTAATGTTAGTGAACAAGAATCTGTGAAGCATGGGGTTCCTCAAGGAACAGTTATCGGCCCGTTATTGTTCCTCGTTTACATTAATGATCTATGTAATATGAAAATACCGGGAAAACTTTTTTCATTTGCTGATGATACTGCAATCACAGTACATGGTAAATCCTGAAACGAAGTCAGTGAAAATGCCAATAAATGCACCTCCATTATCAAAGAATGGCTCAACCAAAACCTTTTAACTCTGAACTGTGAAAAAACTATTTACATTACTTTCTATAATACCAGAAGGACGGCACCTTTAACCAACCTAAATATAAGGTTCCACAACAATGTTTGCAACCCTGTTACATGCCATAATTGTACAGAAATGAGTTCAGGGAATACAGTTAAATATTTAGGAATTATAATAGATAGTCAACTCAAATGGACATATCACGTAGAAAAGCTTGTAAGTAAATTAAGGTATTTAACTTACATATTTAAACATTTGAATAACATACTTGATATCAAAATAATGAAAATGGTATACCACGCACTGGTGCAATCATCAGTATCTTATGGAATAATCGGATGGGGGGAATATATAATACTTACCTTAAACCACTTGAAACATCGCAAAAATTAATACTAAAAATAATGTTACCTAAAGAAAGTACATTCCCCTCCATGCAATTATTCCATGAGGCTGAACTGTTAGATATAAGAAAAAAATATTGTCTACAGTGCCTAAAATATGTATTTTCAAGAAAAAAACTATTCCCAAAAAATGAAAATCGTTCTCGTAACAGGATAAATAACGTACTTGAAGTACCTTTGTGTAAAACTAGGCTTGCGCAGAGACATGCTTTTTTTATTGCTCCTAAAATTTTTAATTTTCTATCTACAGAATTAAGTGTCCAAACATATTATCTTTAAACGCATACAAAAATGAAATAAAAAACTGGATTAAAACCAAAGACATCAACCTTTTCCTGCTATAACAGTATATTTTCCCCACTTTTCTTTCTTTGTTTTTCGATTTGTTTTCTTATCTAACTTAAAATCTTTTATTTAACTAACCTTCAACATTCATGTACTAATACAAATAAACCAATATACTGCAACCAACTGATACCAGGTATACCCACGCACTGGCCTTGCCCATGTGGGATTTTTTGTTTTATATACATTACTCATAGGTTGTTCAGATGTATTTATAATTTAATGTTAAAAAAAAAAAACAACAACAAAATGTTTATAATCATTGTACCTTATTTGTGTGAATGTATGTTTCAAAAAATGAATTAATAAATAAATAAATAAAAAAACATAGGAAAGATTTAAAGAAAATTTAATATTAGAGTTAAGGAACACCTAGGGTATTTAAATAATAATTATTATTCTGAATTTGCCAATCATGTTTTGGAAGAAAATTATTCTTTTGATATAAATAAAGGATGAAAAATTGTACATGCAAATACAACCGGTTTACAATTAGACAAATATGCAAGTTAAAAATTTAGAAAAAAGTATTAATAGTCGATTAAATAAAATAAATTAATCTCTTGAATTTATTTTCATATTAAAATTAACAATAAAAAATAATTTATTTTTTAATTTCTAATATAGATTTTTTATTCAATATTTTATAAAATTTTTGATAAATTGCTTACCTGCTTTAATCAATTTTGGTTTATGTTTATAATTTGTCTATTCTTTCATTATTATGTTATATATGTATCATTTGTTGATACTTCCCATTATTCTTTTTTAGTATTCTGTATATCCCGATGAGGAAAGCTTCGCTTTCGATACATATTAATATGTATATATCAATGAAGTGGTGATTACAAAGTAATTTTTTATTAATAATTACTTGCAAACTTCTTGATATAAATTTTTGTTTAGTAAATGCGTGTTATTTTTCCCTAAATCATAACAAAATTCAAGTCACAATCACAGAATTTTATGAACGTATTTTTATGTAATATTTGTTCTGTAAATTATAAAAACAAGATAATATTGAAAATCTTGACAATTTTTTAGGACTCCAAAAACCTTAATATTCGTAAAATGGTGGAAACTAATAATCATCCACATTCTTGATTTTTGAAATTTCGCCGTAGAATAATACACTTCCTGGAAAAGTGGAGTATGCCTTGAAGTCTTGAAGGGTACTAAAATAGAATTTTCGTAATTTTTTTAATCTGGCCAAAAAAACGTGTGGTTAAGAACCATTAGCTAAATGCAAAACGAGATAGGCCAATTAATAAATAATATAAATAAAAAATCTGCTTGTACTACAATCCCCTATAAATTGGATAACAATCAAATCAAGGTTTTTATTTAAAAAAAAAACAACAACAATTACTTTTAGTAAAACCTCGTACCATTAACCACAAACTTGATACTCATTAAAATCTACTTGAAAATAACACATAGACTTTAAACTTTAACACTTTGTGTGTAATACCTACTATATTTTTTTGTATGCATGGGATATTCCATTCTGCCTTCTCACGGTTGGTAATCGCGCTCAAAACTCTATAGAAGCTAGATAGTCACGTTAACGATGAAACGCGTAATGGGAAGGTCACATAATTGGTGATGTAATTGAAATTTAATGTTTGGATGGAATTTGAGAAAATACCTACCACTAATCACATCTTATCGGACACTAATGGCTGTTTTTACATTAAATCATTCCGACCAAACGCATGTTGTTTATAATACCTTCGTAGATATATATTATAATAATTGACGTACCCGGCGCTGCTCGGGGTCATATACATTATTTTTAGTAAAATTTTGATAATGTATTAACCCTACCACCACATCTTCCTCTTATTTTGTACGTCAGGTAGGCAAAATTTCATTGACAAATACCAAAATTCTGCTTTAAGAGGTTGGAAAGGGGGATGGGTGTGATTTTTGAAATCTCATGAAAAAGTGACCTTACTCTAATTTTGAAGGTCAAGTACGCAAAATTTCATTAAGCTCGGAAGAAAATTGTATATTTGTACACAAAACAAACACACACCACCCGCCCGGGATATTCTTTTTTTTATATAATAGAAGATAGAAGAAGAAGACAGATAGATAGAAGAAGACAGATTAAGAACAAGTCTTAGAAATAAATGAATAAGAAAATTACTTTTATTATATTGGAAGATGTAAAATTAGAATCGATTACACTTTGAATTTACTACGTAAAAAAAAGTACATGCTCCGTATCTTCGAACTCAAGCAAGTGTATAGGGTAAAATAAAATGAAATGTTTAAGGGTTGAATGGATAAGGGATTCAAAACTTCCCTTTAAAAATCATAATAAATCAATTAAGCATTCAAATCCCTAATCCAATATTCGCGTGAAATATTAGCGTTCCAACTGGCTTTTGGGGAGTACGTTATCTTTTTTATAAACTTGCGGAATACATAAACAATAATATTAGGGCTCCTCGAGGAATAAATAAATCTAGATTTGGTACGTTAGGGGTTTCCCCGGGCGCGCTTCATTTTGAAAATACGCCCAGTCATAAACTAGCAACACTGAACAGTGAAGTTCACCCCATTTGGCTGGGCGAAGAATTATACCGATTCCACTGGCACACGTTGTTCACGTTATTCACGTTATTTGACTACACGACAGGCGCGAGAGCCCTATCACTCGCTTGGATTCTTTGAGAACTGGGTTCGGTTCTTTTCTAACTAACTAGCCAACTAGCACTACACAATTAGGTACATCACACTAAAATAAATTATTAGAGAACATTTCATCACTTATGTAAACATGAAAAATAACATATTTTTTAAAACGTCTAGTTTCAATTCCATAATACATGCAGTCTTGTGGTTAGATTTTAAAACGAATTCTCGGTGGTAATTCGAAGATGATGAAAGTACATGGAATTAAAAAAATGTATGACTTTGGGATTTAAAATAGACGAGTTTTTATATATTTTTTGTAATGGATTTGTGTAAGTAAAATTCATATTATCTAATGTAGGTACTTAATGTTAAATACTATTACGTGATTAAAATAGGGCATTAATTAAGAAAAAAGATTTAAATATGCTCTCACTGTCCCTGGTGAAAGACCCCAAAATCATTGCTTGAATGGCTATAGGCTTAAAACTACATATTTGGCAACAAAATCGGGATTTTCACACCTTGCTCTTGCTGTTCAACTATCTCCCATCTCCCATCCTTTTCCATTTCCACTTCCGATGTTAGAGTCTCACTTGCTCCAGGCAGTACGAATTTCGTATTGTTTATATTTAAAATAAATCCTTAATTGTAAAATTACGCATTATCTGAATTTATTCAGGAAAAATAATATTGTTTGAAACTAGGCTCGTACCAATTTTCATCAGTTTATGCAAAGCAATATATTAATTAATTAAATATTTTCGCTAAAACATTACACACTCATGAAAAAGTTAGGTGTTATGTTTAAAAGGCCAACTGTGGCAGAAAAACGCCACATCCCCAAGTTTAGTGGTTGCCTCTCACTCTCAGAGATGATATTGCAATCTCCAAATGGGATTGTGAGGAAGACATCTTGTCACCGCTACAGGGTACAGTGTACAGTGTTGTCAAGGAACCTCTATAGTCGTTTCGCAGAATTATTATCCATTAACTGATTGTTTTCTGTGACAATGGAATAGACGGAGGAAGGCATTACTTAGTGGGATTAGACCACCTCAACCGAAGAAACTTATATATCCTCATCAAATTAAAAACGGATACATTGAAAATACTGATAGCTTGTCTGCTGAAAAAGAAAGAAATTGATCACAAGTGACGCATAGAGACGAGAAGGCTTTTAGAACACGTGGGGTTTTTCGACAATTTTTATAAAATGAATGATATTTTCCCTTTTTAAAAAGCATCTATGTCTAAATCTCTTTAAAGAGGGTGGAGGGTTTTAAATTATTTGGGGCTCTGAGGCATTTACGTATTAAAAAATAATATCAGTGTGTATACATTTAGCATCCAGAAAAAGTTCTATATTACCTTGGTATTGGAAAATGATTTCCTATGATAAGGAGGATAAATATTTGCTTTTAATTCACCCGTTCATCTTCTTTTCAATACAAAGGTTTATTCGAAAGATTTTATTCGTCTTTCAAATCATAAGAATAAAGTTTACATTATGTATTTTAATTTATTCGTAGGTACCTGACTAGTAAAGTTTATTTATAATTACTGCACATAAGTCTAGTATTAATACTACTCGTATATAAAATACATGGATATTTTTCACAGACAAAATCACGCGTTTCCTCAGCGGTTAAAGTTGGTAAAGCTTCATAATTATAGAAAATAATTTACAATAGATGCAAATGAGCATACTGATAATCAATAAAATCAACAATTACGTTTTTTATTTAACATAACATGCATTTTCAGGTGAATATATGCTGCAAAACCGTTTGCATGGTACGTCTGATATTTTGAAATATATTTTAAATTATTACCTCATAAAAGTTTATACAAACAAAGGCATATGAAGTAAGAACAATTCTGTGGTACAAAATTATATTTAAGTACATTAATAACCCGATATATTTTACAAATAGGCTAGAGCGCACTTATAATACTCGTCTCAATATTAACTAAGGATTAATTAGTCCTAAGCATATAAATATACATGGACAAATAACGTTAGATTACATGATTCCTAGCTGTTTAAATAGGTTAACT